>SNQJ01S0004308.1:51358-77935 GCA_010110895.2 Picea sitchensis
ATTATCTGCATGCTCTCATGTCTATTAGGATATTATTATGATGAATGGGTATATGAATCTATTTTAGGTTTTTTGTCCATTTTCTCTACAGAAGAAAAGGTTTGTATGAAGTTCAATTTTAGTCAATTTTTGGCTGACAACATTCATGAACAATTTCTTAAGTTTCAAACTGAAGGAATGTTCGAGTATTCTTCAATTTTGGTTTATATGTTCATATTTTATCAAGCAGGCAAGTTCCCTTTCGCACTCCAGAAGCTAAATGAACAAGGAATCCCACAGTCAAACATATTTTGGACTTCATTGGTGAGAAATAACTCAGTGGAGTACAATTTCAAAGATTTTATTGATCAGTTCATTTATCCATCTACTTGTTTACTAAGAAGCAGTACAGAACCCAGGGTTAGTGAAGAAATTTAGAAGGTTTTACATCTAACTAAGCAGGCCAAGACAGGTGACTAGTATTTATACCATAATTATATAGAAATAAAGGTGTATGGATGTGGGTTTCCACCATACAGGTTGCCTAAATACCTCCCAATAAGGATATTTTCATTGGATTACATAAGACAGATGATAAATTTAGATGAAATCCACTTTGTAGAAGCCGAGAAGAAATATCAGTTCAGAATTAAAACTCAGATAGGGACATTTATTTGCAACAACAGAGAAGCAAGTGAAGAAGCATACATCCTATTAAAACAAATGAATTTTACTCTAAGATTTACTTGGTCATATGACCCATTTGGAATTATTTTTTAACTGAGGACCAAACAGAAGACCACTCCCTATGTGCATACACAAAGGCTAGAGATTGAAAAATACATGAACCAGACCGAGTGGGAAGAGAACACCTTGCAAGAAGCAGAAGAAAAAAAAAATTATATGACCACTACACAGACTATCACACCTTAGAAAGAAGCAGAGAAAAGATCAAGAAATGAATAATCCCCTTCAGTCAAAGAGGTCTCGGCAGATGATTTTCAAATATATAGGAAGAAGACTAAAACCATTCCTAAAACGGGTTTTCTTAAAGAGAGATAAATGCAATCTACAATAGTCTTGGAAGGAACACACTCTTCAACGCAGTCAACCAGTTTGTTTACAGGATCTCCATCATCATCAGCTTCACAAAGGAATCCAAACACAGATTTAACATCTGAATCAATTCTTGGAGAAAAGGAGTCAAATATTTTTTATAAGTATAAGGAAATTAAGCAAAATAATGAACTTCTCAACAACAGTACTTATAATCAATTTTGGAAACAAACTTCTACTACTCAACATAGAATTTTATCAACTTTTGACACATAGAAGGGAAGAATGAAAATCTCATTCTTATAGGAACAGGTCCCCTATCCAAAGACAACAATTGATTACAAGAAGATTTCATTTGAATTTGATATAAAGGATGCACATCCTATTGATCAGATAGATATGCATAGACAGACAAGGGAGATGATTTTTTCAACCCTGACAAACACTTCAATGACAACTCCAAATTACAGGTATCACTCACTAATATCCAATCTCAATTTAAGATTGAAAAGATCTCTTCTTTGGCCAAGGATAATAAGATAAAATAATTAGAGGAATTAGTACTCAAGATTGGATATGACCTAGCTAATGTTAAAGTAGCAAAAGAGTTGATCAAGATGAAGAATTTTGACATAGAATCACTCAAGAAATGGTTGAAACTACCAACAACAGAGGATTCATAGACTAAAGAGGTGGTTGAGACAAAGGGCCAAAAAGAAGAAATGCTCAAATCGATTATGGAGAAAAATGCACAGATTAGGGAAATGGAAGCAGTTATGGATAAGTTGATCAAAGAAAAAGAGAAGAATGCATAGTTGGCCATAGTTCCACTAGATGCAGTGCCCCTGACAGGGATAAGAACAACATAAGTTTCTACATCAACATCAACCCCAACACAAACTTCAGATGCCTCAAATAAATTGGTGAAATATATGGAGGACATGTCCATACAAGGAGTAGAAATCAAAAAGTTACTGGAAGAAGTAAAGTCATTACAGGAACATAAATCAAGGATCGAGATTTGTCATCAGGAAGAAATACATAAATCTCAGAAGCTCAGCCAACGAATACAATAGTTAGGAAAATAAACAACCATGGAAAATACCTCATCCCAAGCTAAGGAAAAGATATGGATAGACATCAATAAATCCATGACAGATATTTGGCATTCTATACATATTATCTTTGAGCAGCATGAGTTAATTCAGAAAGCTAGAGGAGCCATTGAAATTATTAAGGAAGAATTGGGATAAAATCCAACAGAACCCACAGATCTCATTAGGTTTCTAAATTCTAAAAAAAAACAAGAGTTAGAGGAACTAGAGATAGAAGACAGAACTGAAACTATCCTGGAAGTAAAAAAGGTTCTAACTAAGAAAGGCCTCTTATTGCAATTGGAAGAAAAATGTCAGGTTATGGACATAGGTGTGCATAGGTTCTTCAACAATTTTGAGGTGTTAAACAAGAAATGACTACCTAGTTTATTAGTGTTAAATGACAAGTTAATCACCTTGCTTGATTATAACCAGAAATTAAGGACAGTGGCAAAAGACAATTCAAAATTCGCAGGAATACAAGGAAGCATCATTGGGAAAGCATTCCTGGAAACACTGTAGTTTGATTTGAACATTCAGCATAAGATCAAACACATTTTCATCACCAAACCCACTTTTTCTAAATACACAGAGGTGGATGAAATTTACATGAAATTACTCAAAATGTCAATCCCAAGGAAAAAAAGGTGGGATAAGTTGTGCGAGTTACTTGAGTAAAGATGGGTTCTACTTTTCAGCAGAAAGGACCAACAACTAAGCAGAATTCAAAGGGATAGATTATCAACAATTTCCATCAAATCAACGCTAGAAATCTGAACAGATCTGAAACATTCCTATATTTTTGTAACTAGAGATATAGTTAGTTTAGATATTCCTAAAATATATCCTGGTCAATTGTGACGGGATGTTTTGTAAATAAATGTATAAATACTTCTCATTTCGAAGTATGCAGTGTTGAGTTTTGCATCCAATAAAGTTATCTAGTATTTTCCAGCGGATTGATCAGTTATAAAAAAGCGATTTTTCACAGGATTCTCGTGTCAAACTGTTGGTGAAGTGCATCTATCTACGTTTATGTTTTCATTTCTTTGTTATCATTTTTATGTGTTTATAATCCTAATTATTCAAAATAAGGTTAACGAACAAAACTTATTTTAATATACTATATTTCTGGCTTTGAATAATTGTTATGTTTTCAACTGAAATTAAGTTAAAAAAAAAATTAATTGCTCGTTTACTTGATGGAATTCCATTCATTTCTTGCTATTCACTTCATCCAAACTTACAAGATTCAAACAGTTTAACTAACTTTCCCTGTGAAGAAACTTCATAAAAAGTTGAAAACGATCCTTATTTTAAGAGACAGACGCCCATAGCCCAATGGTAATTTAAGCATTCAATCAGCCAAACAATTCAAAACAAACAAACAAATCATGAACTATCGTAACTAGCCTAATATTTTAACCTAAACAAATCTAAATCTTACAGAGAGATCCCTCCCTAAAGCTGGCAGGGCTAGATACCAGCTTCCAAAGTGGTTTTGTAGTTACCTATGTCCTTTCTTCTACAACCTCTAGAAATTACAGTGGTAACATAGTGGTGACCATACTGGGGAACAAACAAATTTTCAACTTCTACAGATTCTTTTCCCTAGTAAGAAAACATTATTTCTGGAAAATCAATGATTCAAATATTTAGAAACAAATGTTCATAGGTTGTAAACTTTGTAAATAATTAAGTAGTGCGTTTAAAGTTTTAGTTGTGGTTCCAAAAATAATTCACAACAGATCTCATCCCAATCTAGAACATGTAAAAGTTGCAGATAACCCTAAAAATTTGATTAGGAAAGGAAGTTTAGCAGAAAGTCAAGGGAGCAGTAGTCCCCCTCCTAGGGAAACCTCTCTCCCAGAGAAATTTGTCACAATCCAGATATTCAATTTGATATACCATTTGATCATACTCTATTCAGAACTAATTCTGAGAGTTTCGTGGATGAAACAGTATTAAATCACGATATTCTACAACCTGGTACATCTGAAAGACAATCTCTTGAATCAGATCTCGATCAACTAATCCTCCAAAATTTTGAAAAGTTACAAGATCTAGCATCAGACTTCGATCAAGATTTACATGAAGCCTATATTCAACAATCTGTTGAACTTTCTTCCCTGGCCATTTCCACATCATATATTAATTCTCAATTGATTCATCCTACATCTACCAGTCTTGCTTCTTCTATATTTTCCGCTACTTCTCCAATAACTTCACATACAATGATCTAGCCTATTTTAGGATTTCCCGCATCTACACCTTCCACAAGTTAATCCGATATCCATCCTCCTATACCAATTATGGAAGCAATATATTCTCCCCTCGTTTTGTTTTCTCCTTTACATAATATGCCACAAGACTATAAAACTAGGATTCCTTAGTTTGATGGCACTGGAACTATGACTGCACAACAACATGTTGATAAGATGAATGACTTTTTTGACCTGTAAGAAGTAGATGAGGAATATGTCAAAATGAGATTGTTTGCCCAAAGCTTAAATGGAGAAGTCAGGAAATGGTTCAAAGCCTTACCAGCTGCTAGTCTAAATTCCATTACTTCTTTTCACCAATCACTCCTCAATAGATGGGAAGTTAAGAAAAATCCACTTCAAATTTTATCTGAATGTGAAAGTATTAAAAGAGTCCCTAGGGAAAGTGTGTAGGATTATTGCACTAGATTTAACAATATTTACAATGCAATCCCAACAAACATTAAACCTCGTCAAGGTTTAGATTTGATTAAATTCCCTGATGGTTTTGATGCTGACATGTTTTATCAATTGAGAGAAAGAAACCCTACAACCTTGGAAGAGATGCAAAGAGATGTTGTGAGTGTAGAGGCCAATATTTTAGCTAAGAGAGATAGAATTAGAACAGAGAGGAGAGTAACTATAAAACAAGAACCATATACCTCTTATGCTAATGTAAAAATAGACTCTTTAGTTAGAACCATGGAAAGGATGATGGACATGTTAAACATTGTTGATAGGACTCCTCCTAGAGAAAATCAACCTTACCCCCAAATCAAAAATCCTAATTTTAGGAGCAACCAACCCCAAATCAGACAAAGAGAACAAAGAGAACAAAGAGGTCCAGATCAATAGACCATGCCTCCATTTCAATAAAATTATAATGATGAAGGGGAAAAAATATTTGAAGACCTTGATGATGTTCATATCAATTTTATGGGAATAAATGATAAAGATTTTGTATTTCTCACTCAAGAAGAACATGATCTTTTCTTTCTTTCACAAACTGAAACTGATCATGAGGAATCAGAAGATTATAAACAAGGTTTTGAAAACGCAATTATGGAGGTCCATAGGCAGTATAATCTAAGGAATAAGAAATCAATTGATAATCCTACCAAGAAAACGCCTGATAGTTCCACTAAAAATACAACTGACACATCTGCTAAGAAAATTCCTGTCATTCCTCCTAAAAAGAATACAGAAGTTTCAACCAAAAAAACATTTGATATTGTCTCAAAAACAACTCAAACTGATATTCCCTCTACCAGCCAGCCCAAAGATATTTCAAAAAAGGACGTTGTTGAGAAACAAGATGGCCCTAACCCAAATAAAACTCAAACATCATTCAACATAGCAAATGAATTAGAAAAAATCAAGATATCCATTCCTCTAACAGATCTCATGAATAAAAATGCATACAGATCACAAGTGATAAAGCTCTAAAAATAGAGGAAGGTACAGACACAACAAATGTTGTTGATGATCAACCAGAACTATTATTTGGGCCTGAAGTCGATGGAAAACCCGGAAATGGAACTGCACCCCCATTCTACATAAGTTTAAACATTCATGACAAAACTCTTCACAGTGCAATGCTTGACTCTGGTGCTTCCCACAACCTTATTCCTAAGGCTATTATGGAAAACTTAGGACTTGATATCACTAGACCATACAAAGATTTGTATTCTTTTGATTCAAGTAAAGTAAAATGCATATGTCTCATTAAAGATTTGTGTGTTACTTTAGCACAAATACCAGCCAAGAGCTTGGTCATGGACATAGTTTTTGTTGATATAACTCATAAATATTGCATGTTACTGTCTTGTTCATGGGGAGCTAAGTTACAAGGAACATTTCAACTGGACATGACTTATGCTACCATTCCACTGTTTGGTCAACATAGGATATTATATAGGGAAACATTGAGGAAATACATGGTCAGTATTCAGGATAAACCACACAATTATCCCTTATATTTTGTTCATTTAGACCTTGATTCTTTTATTTTGTACAAGGATGGAGACATATGAAAACAAATTGCCAATTTAGAAAACGATGTTTATAAAATTGAAGAAGACAAAACAGTTGTGGTGGAACCTGATAAACAAAATGAACCTCTGTGGAAAGTAGATTTTGATGGGGATATTAGTAAGGAAGGCTCGATATCATGTGTATGGGTCTTAAATTCATAAACCAACCACTCAGAAGGACATTCCTATAAGCTAAAATTCCAATGTACGAAAAATATAGTTGAATATGAAACCTTAATCCTAGGGTTACACCTTTTAAAGAAGCTTGGTGCTAAGAGAATTTCAATTCGTGGTGAATCTGAATTGATAATAAAACAAATCAAAGGTGAATGATGTTGATTTTTCAATATTCAAGGTTAATCATGAATATCATTCCATTTTTAGCATTTAACCATAACCATAAATGTTGCAGCAACCAAGATCACCAGAAGAAGCACCATGCACAAGAACACAAGAAGTATCCTGGGAAACCCTTCTCAACAAGGGAATAAAACCCAGCTGAATCCTTTGATATATTATTCAAGAGAAAGACCTTCACCACCAAGATAAAAAATCTATCACACAAGAGGGTTCTCAAACCCTAGAAGACTAGTGCCCAAGAGAGGTGCGCACTTTTCCCAAGAAGGTGTATTTGCTAAAATTTACAAACTCACTTGAAAGATATGATTCCTCAATGGGGAATTTACCTTTACTTATACTAACTTGAACCTGTCAACAGAAGTGTCTATTGGAAAAATAGGGCCGACCTCACTATCTTATAATATAATTATTATTAACTATATTAATTATCTTTTACATTAATCACCAATTACATTAAGGTGGGGACGACTTGTACCATTTACATTACAATTAGGGTTATAGGAAGGTTTGACTCTTGAACAATATAGCAAGGGATCTAATACACCCACTAGGGGTACATCCATAGGGATGTCCATATCTATGTCTCACTACATTACACAAAGGAACCACTTCTTCACACGTTCACCTGTGCTCGTCCATAGGCACGTCCACTCAACAAATCTTTTTTCCCATTGCATTACATAGGAGAGTCATCTAGAGCTTATCATCAACTCTTATGATCAGAGGAGGATAATACATCATCTTCATTTATGTTCTCATGATGATGCACCCAGAAATTTGGTATTTCACACATTCACTTCGTGCTCAGCCAAAGGCACGTCTAACTCAACAGATCGTCTTTCCCATAGGATAATCATCTGGAGTTTTTCTCAACTCTATGAATGGAGAAGGTCATCTCTACATTCCATCTCTTTCTCAGATAGGAACCACACACCCTCTTCAGGGGATTTCTCTTAGGTTTGTAAGCTGGAGAATATCTCATATGGTTGCAATGATCCACATCTCACAGGTTTGTAAGATGGAGAATGTCTCACATAGTTGCAATCATCAACACTCCCTCTCATCTAGGGAGGAATTCTTCATCATTCCAAGTCTCACACGGATGTACTCTAAATTTTGTCTTGGTTGGAGTCATCAATACTCCCTCTCAACTAGGAAGGAATTCTTCACCAAGTTAGTTTGGTGAAGATGTCTGCAATCTGATCATGTCTAGGAAGGTACTGCATGTGTACAATTTTCCTCTGCATCATATCTCTGATATAAGAATATTTCATCTTATCGTGTTTCGATCCATCAGAAAACACTGGGTTCTCAAGGAGATTTATACATGTCTCTTGGTTATCATCATAGGATCTATCTCATGATCACGTAAATATGTCAAAAGCTTGTGAAGCCATACTTCTTCACACAATCAATGGTACATACTCTGTGTCTGTGGTTTTCAAGTCCACAAAGATTTCGTTTCCTGCTGCATCAGGAAACCATGGAAAACTTCATGGTAGAACATCAAGCAAATGTGCTCTTTCGGTCCACTGTACATTATGCTCAATCTGAATCGGCATATCCTGCAAACTCAAGTTCACTCTAGAGGCATATCTCAAGCCATATCCAATTGTGCCTCATGTTTTGTTGTTGTCTAGAGAGTCTGTGTAGTTTGACTCATGAAATGACTAAACACATTCACTGCATGGCATGAATCAAATCTAGTGTTTAACCAGATACATACGTGATTCAATCAGTTGTGGATTAGTCTTGTCTGAATCATCATCAACCTTCTCCTTTTAAATTTAACATGGTGTATTTTTCATTCTGTCATACTTCAACTTATTTAATATCTTCATTGTATATTTTCCTTAACTCATGAAAATCTCATCGGTCCTCTGTCATACTTCTTGTCCCAAGAATTAGTGCATCATACTCAGATTATCAACAACAATACTTTCTGAATAATTCACCAAAATCAGGCTCTCGTCATTAACATTGTAATGATATAGGTTTGGATTAGCAACATGCTTGTTGAAATCCAAACTCATCAAGAATTTATCTATCTGGTATAGTTTCCAACTCATGGATGGTAGTACAGATGGAAGTGTATCGAGTTTATTGGATCAAGTGTCTCATCATAGAAAACTCCCTCTGTTTGTGAGAAACCTCTGGCTATAGATCTCGTTTTGTATTTCTAGACACTTCCATCAGCTGCATGTTTGATCTTATAGATCCATTTGGAAGTTACCACAAACTTCCCTTATGGTCCCTGAATAATATCTTATGCATCATTCTTTAAGATATATTGGTATTCTTATGTTATGGCATCTTGCCATACCTATTCTCTTGTTTCTTCTCTAAGAAAAGGAGGCTCAACATAAATAAGGTAGCTCAGGATTGAAGGATAGCTTGAAAATCTCTTTTAATTTCTTGGGATGTGCCTTGAGAGGCTTGTATGTTTCTCTACCTCTTGCAGAGTAAGTCTAGGTAGGAATTTTATGCCCTACTGCAATATATCTGAACATATCAACTGGATCAACTTGAATAATGTATGTCTCCCTCTAAGATGTTGAAGAGGAAGAAGGTATTATCTTACTGTCAATCTCCATCTGAGATTCTCTAGGTTTGTTGAATGGGTATCTCTTATTTTAAGGACAACGCCTCTGCTTTTTCTTGCATAATAGTCAATTAAATATGGTTTGGAACTGTACCAGGGATAATGGTCCAAGTATTTGAGGCCTCCCATACTAGGGATTTATTCAAAAATGAAATCAACTATAAAATTTGAAATCAATTAGTTTACCTAGTTTGTAGTCATGCTTTAGTTTTAGATGAAGTACTTCTCCTCTCTCTTCTCTTCATTATTTTGAGGTGGGTCTGGATCAATGTCGGTGGTGGAAGAATATTGTCTTCCCTTCTTCATAGTTGGACAGTTTCTTGCATAGTGTCCATAATTGTCACATCTGAAGCACTGAATTTCTAAAACATATCTCCTTTGATAACTAGATTTGATGAAGATTTCTCACCTTTAAATGTTTGCCTAAAATTTATTTTGAATTTTCCTCCTGTCTTTGTATGAAGTGCAAGAGCATGATTTTATTCTGAGGAATCTTCCACTTCTCTATTTATAAGTCTAAGTTTTTCTTGAGTATAATCTGTCCATAGACGATCAAAGGTTGGTGGATATTCTCTTCCACTAATACTCTGAAGGAAAGGCTCCCATGATTTTGGAAGGTTGTTGAGAGTGGTTAAGACAAGTTCTCTATCAGACATGATTTCTCCGATGGTCTCTAGTTGTTCTTTAATCTCTGATAACTTCATAAAGAAGATGGAAATTGTGTCACCTTTCCTCATCTTGGTACTTTGAAGTTGGATCTTCAAGGTAAGATCTCTGAGGGTGTTGTCACTTTCAAAAATTTATTTCAAAGATTCATACATACCATAGACTATCTTCAGGTTGGAAATACAATGTAAGAGATGATCTCATACTGAGTATATGATTAATTTTCTTGCTTTGACATCTTCTTCCTTTCTTATCTTCTTCTCTAAATATGTAGTTGTGTTTGGTAGGGTTTTAGTTACCACATCCAAGAGTTTATCTTCTCCAAGGGTGACCTGAAGCCTTGATTTCTAGGAGCTGAAGTTGCTTGCTCCATAAATCTTATCTTCTACTAAGGCTTTGTTCTTCATTTGATTGGTTTTTTCAAATTCTCGCCAACTGGTTTTTGAAAACCTAATGATTAGGTTGAATTAGTAACCTTGGATTATGTTGGACTTATGAATGCCAACAATAAAGTTGATAGTATCACAGAGATGCTTGCTGATTCAAGAGAAACGTTTCTTCAGAAATCTAAGATTAATATTCTGCATGAAATTTCGGCACCCTAGAAACCCTAGGTCCAAAAATAAAAATTTCTAAGAATTTCACTTTAAGAGATGTTGGAGATGCGTTGGAGGAGGTCGTACTCTTCTATACCAAAAGTATCACCAGTGTCCAAGCATTAATGGTTGGATCACCAAAGAAAGGAGGGTTGTACGGATTTTTTCTGGAAACCCTAGGAGGGTCGTACAGATTTTTTCTGGAAACCCTAGGAGGGCCATATGGTTCTTCAAAAGTGAGAGGAGACTTGGTATATGCTTGTGCAATAGGTTATTTCAAGACCTATGCTCTGACACCGTGTTTATTTTTCAATAGTAAAGGTTAAGCATGAATATTATTCCATTTTTAGCATTTAACCATAACCATAAATGTTGCAGCAACCAAGTCACAAGAAGAAGCACCATGCACAAGAACACAAGAAGTATCCTAGGAAACCCTTCTCAACAAGAGAAGAAAACCTAGCCAAATCATTTTCTATATTCTTCAAGAGAAATACCTTCACCACCAAGATAAAAAATCTATCACACAAGAGGGTGCTCAAACCCTAGAAGACTAGCGCCCAAGAGAGGTGCATACTTTTCCCAAGAAGGTGTACTTGCTGAAATTTCCAAACTCACTTGAAAGATATGATTCCTCAATGGGGAATTTACCTTTACTTATACTAAACTGAACCTGTAAAAAGAAGTGTCTATTGGAACAACATGGACGACCTCACTAGCTTATAATATAATTAATATTAACTAGATTAATTATCTTTTACATTAATTACTAGTTACATTAAGGTGGGGCTGACCTGTACCCTTTACATTACAATTAGGGTTACAGGCATGTCTGACTCTTGAACAATATAGAAAGGGATATGATACACCCACTAGTGCTCATCCACTAGGGGCACATCCATAGGGATGTCCATATCTCAGTCTCACTGCATTACATAGAGGAACCACTTCTTCACACGTTCACCTGTGCTCGTCCACAGGCATGTCCACTCAATAGAACTTCTTTCCCACTGCATTACACAAGAGAGTCATCTGGAGTTTATTTTCAACTCTTATTCTCAGAGAAGGCTAATATATCATCTTCATTTATGTTCTCATGATGATGCACCCATCACTTTGGGATTTCACACGTTCACCTTGTGCTCAGCCATAGGCACGTCTAACTCAGCAGATCATCTTTCCCATAGGATAATCATCTGGAGTTCTTATCAAATCTCTGAATGGAGAAGGTCATCTCTACCTTCCAACTCTTTCTCAGATAGGAACCACACACCCTCTTCAAGGGATTTCTCTCAGGTTTGTAAGTAAGAGAATATCTCATATGGCTACAATGATCCACATATCGTAGGTTTGTAAGCTGGAGAATATCTCACATAGCTGCAATCATCAAAAAATACTCTGCTAAACACCCAAGATTGAGAGCTTACAGGAATGTTGTCCTAGATTTTCTAGAATGCTTTATTGAGTATGACTTATCAGCCATTCCCAGAAACCATAACATTCTAGCTGATGGTTTGCCTACCTCAACAGTTACCTGCAAAATACCCTATCGTCCTAGTCCCCAATACACAGTTGAAGAAAAGAACAGAACAATTGTCTCGGATAACATAAAATATTGGCAAGTCTTTAGAAATGATGAACAAATGAAAAAAAATTATAATCAAAGAATGAATTTGAGTGTGCCAATATAGATGTAGATTTTGATGATAAAGGAGAAAGTTTGAATGAGATAAAATCAAAAGAAATAATTCAAAAACAAGAAGGATTGGAAATATTGCAATTGAAAGATATTTTTTTGCCTAAAGGGTTAGTCCCCTTAAAGGAGTTGTTTGATTTTAATGATGTAGCCAAAAATCCCAAAATTGAACCTATTGGAGCTGAAGTTGAAGACTACAACATAGGAACTGAACAAGAGCAAAAAATGATTAAACTATCTAAATCTTTATCCACTGCTGAAAAGAAGAAGTACATAAACATGTTCAAAGAATTCATAGATGTATTTGCATGGACTTATGAAGATTTGAAATCTTATGACACCAGCATTATACAACATAAAATTCCTATAAAAGAAGACCAAAAACCTTTAAACAAAAACTTAGGAGGATTAACCCAAGGTTGGTGTCTCTGATTGAAAAGGAGATCAAAAAGATGTATGATGCTAAGATCATTGTTCCATTAAGATTTTATAAGTGGGTATCAAATTTAGTTTAAACTAGAAAAAAAGAGTGGAGAAATCAGACTTTGCATTGATTTCAGAAATCTTAATAAAGTCTCTCTCAAAGATAACTACCCTTTGCCTAAAATGGATCACATTTTACATAAGGTGGTTGGGTCTAGTAGAATTTCTCTATTAGACGATTTTTCTAGTTACAAAGAATTTTTAGTCCATACTGAAGACCAAGAAAAAACATTTACTACACCTTGGGGTACTTTCATGTATGTGAAAATGCATTTTGTCTTAATGAATGTTCGAGCTACATTTCAAAGAGAAATGGATATTTATTTTGTGTATGAACTAGGTAGGTTCATAGTTATATATCTTGACGATATCACTGTTTTTTCAAAAACAGATGAAGAACATTTGCTCCACCTGAGAAGAGTCTTTGAAAATGTAGGAAATTTGGAATTTCCCTCAACCCAAAGAAAACATTATTTGGCTTAGAAGAAGGCAAACTACTAGGAAATATCATCTCAAAGAATGGAATCAAAATTTATCCTAGAAGAATTGAAGCTATTCTAAAGATAGATCATCCTAGGAATATAAAATAACTCCAATCTTTCATTGGAAAGATAAATTTTCTAAGGAGATTTATCCCCAATCTGGCAGAACTTCTAAGAAATATAACAAACATGTTAAAGAAAGACACTAAAATAAAATGGACTACAGAGGAAAAACATTCATTTTATCAAGTAAAACAAGCCTTTACACAAGCCCATGTGTTGATCAGCCCCGATTTCACGAAATATTTCCTCATTTTCTCATTTGCCTTTGAACATACTATTGTAGTAGTGCTCTTGCAGAAAAATAATGAAGGCCATGAACTGCCTATTGTTTTCTTTAGTCAAGCCTTAATATATATTGCATTGAAATACAATATCATGGAAAAGCAAGCATTCGCTCTAGTAAAAGAAATCAAAGATTTTAGAGTCTACATTCTTCATTCACATATAATTGTTTATGTTCCAAACTCTGTGGTGAAAGACATTCTGACCCAAAATAGTCCTGATGGGAAAAGAGGTAAATGGATTTTTATTATCCTTGAATGTGATATTGAAATCAAACCTACCAAACTCATTAAAGGTCAGGGATTAGCTAAATTAATGGTTGAATCTTATTTTCATGCTTTGGATATACATTTTCTAGTCGCATTGGATGAAGAAGAAGAGCAAGTGACTCCACAAGTAACAGAGGTTTTTGAAACCTCTCCCTCGTACGCAGACCTGATTTTTTTCTTACATCATTTACAAGCTCCTCCTAGTTTCACCAAGACTAAATCTAGGTTTCTTAAACTCAAAACTATGAAATATTGTATTTTAGATGGCAATTTATATTGGAAGGATGTTGGAGGAATTTTACTAAATTGTTTACTGAAAGATGAGGAAGATAAAGTTATGCAAGAATTTCATGAAGGATATTGTGGTGGACACTTGAACTGGAAGACTATTTCCAACAAAATCCTAAGAGATGGTTTTTACTGGCCAACCTTATTTGCATATGTTCATAAAAAAGTTACCCCATGTCATAACTATCAATTTTTTGAAGGAAAAAGGAAACAGTTGCCTTTACCCTTGAAACCAATATCAGTTGAAACTCCTTTTCAATGGTGGGGTTTGGATTTCATTGGATAAATTCATCCACCATCATCAGGACAACACAAATGTATCCTTACAACAACTGACTATTTTACCAAATGGATTGAAGTTGTACCTACAAGGAAAGCTATTGATGTTGTGATTATTAAATTTTTAGAAACTAATATTCTTTCAATATTTGGATGTCCTAGGAAGATCGTCACTGATAATGCAACAACATTCAAATCAAAGAATATGGTGGAGTTTTGCAGCAAATATCAAATTACTTTAGGACACTCTACTACCTATTACCCTCAAGGGAATGGATTAGCAGTCTTCCAAATAAATTCTCGTTAATATCATCAAAAATTTATTGCAAGATAACAAGAAGTCATGGCACAACAATCTGGTCAATGCATTATGGACTGACAGACTCACTACTAAGAGATCAATTGGAATGTCCCCGTACCAATTGGTTTATGGAATGGATGTTGTTTTTCCCACTTCTTTAGGTGTCCCTGTTACGAAAATACTACGTGAAGTACAAGAATAACCCAATGACATCCATAGGAGAATAAATCAAACCATACCGCCACAGCAATCTAGAGAATAAGTTTACAATAAAACTCAAGTGATCCAAGAGAACATTAAGAACACCTATGATAAAAGAACCAAGGATGATGATTTCCAGATAGGAGACAACGTGTTGAAATGGGATTCAAGGAAAGACGAGAAAGGTAAGCATGGAAAATTTTATAATTTATGGAAAGGTCCTTACATAATCCATGCTTACAGAGGAAAAAATCCATTCTTGCTTAAGGATATGGATGAAGTAGATCTGCCAGGTGGACCTATCAATGGCAGAATGCTCAAGCATTACTTTTCACTTGAATAGAAGAATTTCTCACTTAAGATCATTGTAAATACTATTTTATTTTTTATTATGGAATGGATGTTGTTTTTCCCATTTCTTTAGGTGTCCCTGTTACGAAAATACTACGTGAAGTACAAGAATAACCCAATGACATCCATAGGAGAATAAATCAAACCATACTCACACAAAGCAATCTAGAGAATAAGTTTACAATAAAACTCAAGTGATCCAAGAGAACATTAAGAACACCTATGATAAAAGAACCAAGGATGATGATTTCCAGATAGGAGACAACGTGTTGAAATGGGATTCAAGGAAAGACGAGAAAGGTAAGCATGGAAAATTTTATAATTTATGGAAAGGTCCTTACATAATCCATGCTTACAGAGGAAAAAATCCATTCTTGCTTAAGGATATGGATGAAGTAGATCTGCCAGGTGGACCTATCAATGACAGAATGCTCAAGCAATACTTTTCACTCGAATAGAAGCATTTCTCACTTAAAATCATTGTAAATACCATTTTACTTTAATTGCCATGAGTGGGTGACTCATAAAGTTGAAGTCCACAAGAGAAGGTCCTAAGATATTGATCATTTGTCATCATGTTTACAACTACAAGAAAACAAATCAAATGTAGAAAACACTGGCGAAGATAATTCAAGGCTACGGGTCACTAGTTCTTAGCACCTCACAGGGAGAGTAAACAACTCCTAATGGAAACACTCCATTAGAGTCCTATAGTTCATGGGTGATCAAATGGTGATTGAATATTATTCTTTCTGATTAAATATTGTAAATAATATTACATTCTCGCGAATGATTTCCAAAGAAAAAGAAAAAGATAAAAAAATAATGAAAATGAAAAGAGGGTAAAGAAAAGAAAAGAAAAAGGAGAAAACAATAAAACCCCAAGGAAAGAAAATTCAGTTTGAATCATACAGTTTAATCATGATCGGAAAAAATTCAATTTATGTTGTTAGGTTAGAGAATAATTTTATCCAAACTGTCTAATCTTGACTAAAATATTTAGGTAGAGGAAGAAATTAATCCAACTGTTTAATCTAGATTAATTAGTTAGATGCATATGTTAGAAGATAAGTTAGATGAATTTTCCCTTCAAAAAATTAAACAGGCGGCGTACATTAAAATGCACCCTAAATTGATGAAATAAGTTAGATTAGTATAGGAAAAAATAAATTGAGAATGTAAAGGTTTCAAAAGCAAATATTTTTCTTTATGACATGTGTTTTTAACCAAAGTTGAAAAGTTTCCAAGACAATTTGTCTTGTAGCACATAAATTCCACGCGATACCTCTAATCCAAGATCATCTCCTTCCGACCCTCAATCATTTCACCGACCCACATTACCTCTTTATGAACCTGAATCCAAAAGTGGCGGGTTTTTCAAGCACTGTACCCACCTAACATGGCATCCCCACTCACTGCGACCTCCCATTACCACACACACCACCCAACTCTCATTACCAATAATAACCAATCTGGCCCCCCTTTGAAATCTACCTAATCCACTCCTGATATCGCTCACCTTCACAAGCATTCTCCGCTAATTTACACCTGCCCCCACACATCATATCCATTATCCAATTAATCCCTTCCACCATGATCGTTAGTTGTCTCGTAATAGTCCCGCACCCTAATGGATATCCCTGCACATACAAAAAAACTCACTTCCCCCCCGTTACACTCTTTTCTGACTGGGAACCCATGAAGACCAAGAAAATCTTGTTGTCAGAGTACCACCGCCATCACTTACCTTTAACTGGCGAGATATTTTCTTGGTAATTACAACATTTATAACCTACTATTAGTTTTTCAATTATGGATCCCAAAGGCAAGTTTGTCGACACCTCTGTAAATCCAATGGTTCCCCCTCCAATTGACTTTGACCACATTCCTCTGGAAGACAAATATTATAAATTTGCAGAGCCTAAGTCTGAATTCAATTTACTCGAATTACACTGTTGGCTGAAAGATATTTTCCTCGACCAAAGTGACGAAATTGGACTTTTGGAATCCAATTTACCCCTCTACGTGTTTCCCTAAACCTACCCTTTCTCTCAATTCGTCCTTAAATGCCGTTAGTTATATTCCAAGCCAAAGAGTCATTGCATCTCCCAATGGTAAAATTATGTTTACAATTACTCCCGAGACCATTAACCAAATGTTGTATATCCTCAAAAATAACTCCACCACCCCTTTCCCTGTTGAAGCCCTAAATGAATTATATAATAAATTGACCTTTTCCTGCAGAGTTAATTTGAATTTTCCTCCTAAGATTCCCAACTTCCTAAGAAAAATCCACCATACCCTCTTCTACTTCCCATAGAAGGCTAACCATATTATCTACATGATTTCATGTATATTAGGATATTATTCTACAATGGTAGATTAACCTATTTTAGTTTTCTTCCATTTTCTCACGTAAGAAAAGGCTCATGAAGTTCAATTCTCAACACCGGCTAACAAATACTCATGAACAATTTCTCTCTGGGTTTCCAACCAAAGGAATGTTCAAGTATTCTTCAATTATGGTTTATATGTTCATATTCTATCAAGAAGACATGTTCCCTTTCACACTCCATAAGCTAAATGAAGGAATCCCACACAATCACCATCTTTTGGACTTCATCGGTGAGAAAGAACTCAACAAAGTACAACAAAGTTTTTTATTGATCAGTTCATTTATCTATCTACTTGTTTACTGATTAGCAGTACAGAACCCAGGTTTAGTGAATAAATTCAAGAGGTTTTACATCTAACTGAGTATTCCAAGACAAGTAACACCGATATTTTATACCAATTATATATAGAAATACGGCAAAGGATGTGATATGCCACCATATAGGTTTCCTAAATACCTCCCAAAGAGGATTTTTTCATTAGAGTACACAAGACATAAGGATAAATTTTTAGATGAAATCCACTTTGTAGTAGCCATGAAGAAATCTCAATTCAGAATTAAAACTCATATTGGACCATTTATTTGCAATAGCATAGAAGTAGGTGAAGAACCAAACATCATGTTAAAAAAGATGAATTTTCCTCTAAGATTTACTTGTTCATATGACCCATTTGGAATTATTTATGAGTTGAGGACCAAACAAAGGACTACTCCCTATGTGAATACACAAAGGTCGTAGATTGAAAAATACATGAACCAAAGTTGGAGGGAAGAGAACACCTTGCAAGAAGTAGAAGAAAAACTTTTTTCTATGACCACTTCACAGACTATCACACCTCAAAAAACAAGAAGAGAAAAAAATGTCAAGAAATGAAGACTCCCCTTCAGTCATAGAGGTCTCAAAAGATGATTTTCAAATATATAGGAAGAAGACTAAAACCATTCCTACTACAGGTTTTATTAAAGAGGGAGAAATGCAATCTACAATAGTCTCGGAAGGACCACACTCTTCAGCATAGTCAGCCAATTTTTTAAAGGATCTCCATCATCATCAGCTTCACAAAGGAATCCAGACATAGCTCTAACATCTGAATCAATTCTTGGAGAAAAGGAGTCAAATATTTTTTATAAGTATAAGGAAATTAAACAAAGAATGAACTTCTCAAAAGCAATATGTATACTCAATTTTGGAAACAAAATTCTACCAGAAAATACTGCATCTTATCATATTTTGACACAGTGAAGGAAGAATGCAAATGGAATTATTACAGGAATAGGTCCCCTATCCAAAGACAACAGTTGATTACAAGAAGAATTTATTTGAATTTTATATAAAGTTGATGTCCATCCCATTGATCAGATGGATATGCACAGACAGACAAGGGAGATGATTTTTTCAACCCCGACAAACACTTCAATGATAGCTTCCAAATTACATGTATCATCGACTAATATCCAACTTCAATTGAAGATTGAAAATATCTCTTATTTGTCCAAAGACACTAAGATAAAATCAGGCAGAGGAATTCAGTACTCATCGATATGACCCATCTAATGTCAAAGAAACATAAGAATTGATTAAGAAGAAGAATATTGGCATAGAGGCACTCAGAAAACAGTTAAAATTACCAGCAACAAAGGATTCATAGACTAAAGAGGTGGTTGAGACAGAGGGCCAAAAAGAAGAAATGCTTAAATTGATTATGGAGCAAAATGAACAAATTAGGGGAATCAAAGTAGAGATGGATAAGGTGATCAAGGAAAAATATTGGAATGCACAGTTGGCCATAGTTACACTAGATGTAGTGCCCCTCATGAGGATAAGAACAACAAAATTTTCTACATCAACATCAACCCCCAACACAAACTTCCATATGCCTCTTTATAAATTTGTGAAATCTATGGAGGACATGTCCATACAAGGATTATAAATCAAAAAGTCACAAGAATAAGTAAAGTCACATGTGGAATGGAAATGCTGGATCAAACTTGTCATCTGGGCAAGGTAAATACATAAATATCATAGTCACCTAACCACCAACAAGGAAAAGAAAGGCATGGAAAATACCTTATCCCAATATAAGGAAAAGATATGTGTAGACATCAATAAATCCATGACAGATATTTAGCCTTCTATACATATTATCTTTGAGAAACATGAGTTAATTCAGAAATATAGAGAAGCCATTGAAACTATTAAGGAAGAATTGGGAGAAAAGCCAAAAAAAGCCACATATCTCATCAGGTTTCTAAATTATAAAATCAAACAGGAGTTAGACGAGCTAGAGATAGAAGACAGAACTGAAACTATCCTGGAAGTAAAAAAGGTTCTAACCAAGAAAGGCCTCAAGTTGCAATTAAAGAAAATGTCGTTATGGACATAGGTGTGTAGAGGTTCTTCAACAAGTTTGAGGTTCTAAACAAGAAAGAACTACCTGGTTTATTGGTGTTAAATGACAAGTTAATCACCTTGCCCAATTATAACCAGAAATTAAAGAAATGGCAAAAGACAATTCAAAATCCGCAGGTATACAAGGAAGCATCACTGAAAAGTTACCTGGAACACTACAAATTGATTAACACCAAAGATGATCTGTTCACATTTTCATCACCAAACCCAGTTTTTCTAAATACACAGAGGTGGATGAAATTTAATCGAAATTAATTAAAATATCATCCCAAGCAAAAAAGGTAAATAAGTCAGGTGAGTTACTTGAGAAGATGGTTCACTTTTCAAGAAAGGACCAACAACCAAGCGTATCAAAGGATAGATTTGTTGATAACGTAGAGGTAACTAAATATCAAGTACACCAAAACCTTTTGAACTCTATACTTCAAAACCATTCAATTATATCCAATGAGCAATGAACAATAGTATAAGAGCTACAACTTTCAATACACCAATACACCACGCACAATATACGAGAAATAATCAATAGTTTTGTTCATGGAAGTAATGATCTCCAAAGGTACAAATTTAAATGTGTGGATAATAAACCTCCAATAGGAACATACAATCCTCAAATATCAAGAGATTTGAACTTCCATCCCTGTCTTCCTTCCACCCAAGAATATATGAGAGGATAATAAACTTACATTAAAACATCACCATCAACCAATCATCACATAGAACCCAATAATGCTTCCCTAGACTTCTTCACTTCTCGCACTTTTTCCAATTCTTGGAGTACTGATCCTCAGATAATATTTGCCCAATGTATTCTCCTCAAACTCCCTCCACCCCTTTCACTCCCTAATCCTCCCAAAAAGAGCTGAGAAAGAAATGGTAGACTTATTCACTATGGTCTGTTCAGAAGACACTACTTGTACAGCATGCCCCACGCCAATATTTAACATCCTGACTAAACCTCACACACAAGAAACTAGAGTCCTTAATATTTCAAATGAAATGTTCCTAATTCCCCATTTTGGATTTTGTATGAATAGTGCTATGACTATTTTAACGGGAACCTGTTATTGACTAGCTTCAGGATCTGTCACAAACCCTATCTTCCAATGTAGTGTGTAATCATAATTATAGCCAATCAAGAGTTGAAAAATTCCACCAAAGGTACCTTGATATGTCTCTCTCAATACTATAGAGATTTCCCTCACCCATCTGAATTGTTCTAGAAAAAAAGTAGCAAAAATGGAAAAGATGACCTCAAAATAACATACCTAGAACACATCACCAAAAAGACTTCATCCTCCATTGAAATACAAAATTCTCTTCTTCTTATTTCCCTAAATTCGGACTTGTATCAAAATGAAATGGCAATGACGTTTATTTATACCATTTATGTCACTTACTTTTAACATTAGGGCCAACCTCACACTTTCTTATTTTGTAATTTTCTTTAATTATCTTCTTGGCCAACTTGTACTTCCTTTCACTCCACTTTTGTCATCTTCAAAAATTCATTTCTCCTCAACCACATGAGGATCCACTTGATGCCACATACCACCCAAAATAGTATGATGCTACCTATCATCCATGGTGCTGTGACTGTGATGTGTGCATTTTCTCCTCCTTTCAAGTCCAACATCTTCTATCATCTTAGGCCCAAAACCTTATCAATTAGCTGACATCAATGACAACAACCAATATTCCAACAATCTCTCCTCTTTGTCATTTATGGCAACACTCATGCTCCTATCATCATGATCCCACTTCTCTCTCCTCCTTTGACATCAATGGCAGTTGTTAGGGTTGCTCTCCTCAGTTTAAATGTAAAATGTAACTCTCTTTCTTTGCTGCCACTCCTAAAACATGTTGCACCCAATAATACTTCATCCTTATTTTATCTCTTGGACATTTTCTTCCTTAGAATCCTTTGTGTGGCTTTTGTCTCTCTCTCTTCATGTCTAGGATGTATATGTTATCTCTAGATTTTGTTGGGTACTTGTAAACTAATATTCCCTTTGGAAGAGTTATTTTCTCCCATTTTACATTTTTGGGAATCAACGTAAGAGTGTATCCTTGATCACACATTTTACTAACACTCTAGTAGATTATGATTCAAGTCTCAACCAATACAACATTCTTTGCTTTTAAATTTTTTCTTCCAAATCTCTAATACACCTTTCTCCAAGTATATTTTCAGCATGATGAGTCATCTCCAAATGAAATATTGTCACCCTTTCTCTTCAAGACGATGAATTTGTCTTGATCCCTAGTCATGCAAGAACATCCACTGCCTATGTACCATCTTACCTTTCTTTACATTTGGTCAATGTTATTCAAAAATATTCATTGTTTGGAATCTCTTCTCCTTCTCCATACACCGTATTGGTATAGGGATATGTTCATTCATATATCTACAATCTCACATGCTTTGTGACCAAGATAATTGCATTTGTAGCATACAATATTTCACCATCAACGCAAGTAAAATGAATTATAACTTCTGTGGACAAATCCACAATTATTTCCATATCTCCTGTTTACACCATTCATCTTTCTTATGTATTTGTTCCTTTCATTACTCCTAATTTATTGCTTTATGTCCAAAATTTTGCAAGTATAACAATGACCAAGAAAGAAATTTTGATAATCGGGAGTGTAAGTGACCTTCTTGTGATGTAGTCCATCTAGCTTCATGCTTATCTACTTTTATGTAGTTTTCCATAGATTGAAGCTTCTTTTGATTCCCCTCAAGGTAGAGGTCTTCTTGATATTCATCTTTTGTAATGATTCCCTTCTTATGGTATCTTGGTCCACTTTCATCAACCTGCCCTGTAGCTCTTTCTTCACCTTCGCTGGCATTTGCATCTCTTGTACATGAAGTTTCACCCATGCATCCACATAAGTTAATTCCTTGGCACTGAGAGTTTCTTAAGCCTTCCTCAATGAGACAACTTCTGTTCAAGTTTTCACAATCTCTTCTTCTTTATCATTTGGACCTCTTTAATTCTCAAGATTCTTCTTGCCTCTTCGAGTAGAGTTTTCTCAAGGAAATGGTTTCTTCTCTTATTTTTGAAAGTCTTCTAATTGTATCTTTAAGCTTACAACCATTTCTCTCTCATAACTACCCAATTCACTTCTTAGTTTTCTATATATGTTCCTTTGAGCTGCTATTTTCAATCTCAACATGCTTCACTTTTTAAGAATCTCACTTCTTGTTGAATCATTTCTACCATGATTTTCTTCTTATTCATTGTATCTCTTTCAATCCTTGGATAAGGACATCAAATTCAACATGTCATACTACTTCACAATTAGCAAAGAACTCAATTCTATTTTCTTCAAATCTAGATGTTGTAATCTTTCTTCTGTCTTCTTCTTCTTCTTATTTCCTTACATAAAGGTCTTGTAGTTTGTCTCAAATATCTTTTGTTGATGCACATGATCCCACCTTGTATTTTCCTGAATCAAGCAATCCATCCGTGATGATATCTATTGTCAGCTTATTGTTCCTTTTTCTTATTTCTGAAAGCAGCCTTTGGTTTCTTCCAAAGTATCAGATCCTCAAGCAACCAGAACCAAACATCCGCCTAAGATCTTTCTAAGTAAGTTCCATTATATTTTCCAAGATAAAAATGGTGGAATCCCATTTGAATGTTGTCTTCCATTTCTAGATGTGGATCTTCCTTCCTGGTTAAACTCTGCATCAAGGTAACCTCACAAGCCTCATACTCAATTGTTGATACCAGAGGGGGGTGAATTAGTATTAAGTACAATTTAAACCTTTTTTCAACTTATACTTAAAACCATTCACTATATAATGAGCAATTCACAATAGTATAAGAGTTACACCGTACCAATACACCACAATACACCATGCACAATATATGAGAAATAATCAATAGCTTTTGTTCAAGGGAAGTAATGACTTCCAAAGGTAGCTACAACTTCCAAATGTAAAGGGAGGGATAAACCTCCAAGAGGAAGATACAATCCTCAAATATCAAGAGATATTTGAACTCTCCATCCTTGTCCCTTCCTTCCACCCAAGAATATATGAGAGATAATAAAACTTTACATTAAAATATCACCATCAACCAATCATCACATAGAACCTGATAATGCTTCCTGAGACTTCTTCAATTTCTACAATTCTTCAATTCTTGGAGTAATATGATTCTGTAGATAATATTACTCAATTTATTCTCAGAAAATCCTCCAATTTTCACTCCTTGAATCCTCCCCAAAAAGAGGTTATAGAAATAATGGTAGACTTTATTCAATTCTGGTCTATTCAGAAGACCCAACTTGTACAGCATGCCCTACGCTCAATATTTAACATCCTATTTTGAAACATGCACACACGAAACTAAATTGTGTACTCTTTCCAATGGAAGTGGTCCCACTTCATTTGGATTCTGTATGAAGAAGTTATGACTGTTTTACCCGGAACACTTGTTTATTGACTAGCTTCAGGACTGGTCACAAACCCTATCTTCCACAGAGTGTATCTCCATAATTATAGCGAAAAAAGAGATGAAATTTTTACCAGAGGTACCTTGATATGTCTTCTCAATACCATAGTGATTTCACCATATGAATCATTCTAGAAAAAAAATTATAGAAAAAATGGTAAGATGACCTGAAAATAACATACCTTAAAACACATCACCAAAAGACTTCATCCTCCCTTGAAATATTGCCTTCTTTTCTTCTTATTTCCTCTAAAATTCAAATTGTATCAAATGAATGTATAATGATGTTTATTTATACCATTTATGGTGGGGGAAGGGGGAATATACCCATAAGTGAAGGATCTTTGAACATCCCCTCCCCAACATTCATAGCAGGTTGTGTAGTATCACCAAAAAGGGGTACATTAGACCCTGCATTGGATCCAGGGTTTGGGGTGTAGAACTCAATCTGATCAATCGTAATGATTTTCCCTTGGTGAGGGAAACATAGAACCTTAAATAGAGACGAGACAACTGTAGTCATCTCATAGATCAAATTACGCCCGAGTAACAAATTGTACTCAAGTGGTGTGTCGATGACCTCTACAGAAATGAAGATAATATTTCCACCTAACTCAATGGGTAAGGTGGTGATTATTCTATGAGGTTGGAACATGTGTCCATTGAAGGACATTAAAATTGTAGTAGATGTATCAAGCTTGGGAGAGCCAGGGGATTTCCAACAAGAAATCAACATGATGCAATTCGAGGCTCCTTCATCAACGATTGTTCAGAAGATGTTTTTCCTCATCGTTCACACTTTAATATGGAATGCTAATTGATGGGAGAGCCTATGAGTAACATGGGTAGTGTCAAAGGTAATCAATCTTGACTCCAATGGATCAACCCCGCCTATGTCCAATAGCAATGCTTTCCGCTACGTGGGGAAACTTTGGAGAACTTTGAGGGCTGACATGGCACAAAGTGCATGGGATAAGTTTTCCACAATATTATAGTTGTGGGTAGCCTATGCGTTGGGATGATGTGTTATATGATGAATAAATCCCTTCAGGGGGTGAAGCGGTGCATCAAGGAATGACTTATCTATCTAAAGAGGGCTACTAGGTTGGGAAGAAGATGTTGCATCTAGGGAAACATTGGAAGGATCAGGAATTTTGTAGTTCTTGTTTTGAGTCTGTAAGTTGATCATGTGGTCACACATGAATATTGAAGCTTTCAAGGAAGACCCCTCATGGTGAGGGGTACCTGCGATTCCCCCTGGAAGAGGGGCAGGAATTGAGGCAACCATGTTTTGAGGTTGGGAAGGGAAGGGATGAGTTAATACAACAAGTTGTTGGGGGGGGCGTTGTTGTGCCAAATACCGATGGATATCATATTTGTGAGGGCACTAGTGAGTGGGATGGTCCTTCCAACAGATGGTGTAGGGGAATCGATCTTTCCTCTTCACCTTAGTGCCTCCCTCCTGGGAATTTTGGGTAGTGGAAATCCCTTTCTCATCAGTGGATTTTTTCCTTTTTTCCTCTTTTTCTTACCTCCAGGTTGTTGAGGATTCTTTGGTTGTGTGGACTGCATCGAATTTACCTCAGAGGTTTGAGGAGGGACTACAGTAGTTTGAGCATTAGTTCCAGTTGTTGATGATTGTAATTGAATGGAAAATTTTCCTATCTAATCAACTATTTGGTTAACAAATGCGTGAGAAACAAAACCAACCACACCATCGGCATGGGGTCCTGGGAGAGGTTTTTGTGGATCCATTGATGGGTGAGGAGCATTTGGAATGATGTCATAGAGAGTACCTGACTGAGAATATATCAAATCTAGATGTTGGTCACATAAGATGGCTTGATCTTCGGTGGTCACCCCAGCCATAGCTACATCCTTGGAAATGGGTGGTAATAGGGACTTAGTGAACCACTCCATTAGGACCTTGTCTAGAATATGAGTCTTAATCATCCTACATT
>SNQJ01S0004308.1:96048-130829 GCA_010110895.2 Picea sitchensis
TGATTATCTTACTTACAACGCACTTAGAATCAGTTATTTCCTAACATACATTCATTAATACACTTCGCAGAAAGCACAAAGCACCACATTAATTACTCAGATCTAGAACTTAGCAATGATAAATAGGTTATACTCAATAGATTAAGCACTTAGCATCTTATGTATCGTATCTAGCATGCATTCATATCTCATAAGCACAAAGCATCAATAAATCTATCTAAACATATCATAGCACTTAGCAAGAGAGAGACAAACACATCAGCATAGTACACAAAGTTATCGTGGTTCACCCCCACCCTGGAGCTACGTCCACAAAGTCTTCTTTATATTATCTTGGTCAAGTAGTTACAGCACGGAGCTTCAATGACCCTTACCCCGCACAGGACAAGAGATCTGCGCAGCTCACTATATCCTCTTTCCCTGAGTAGATCCAAGCACTAAGACTTCTCACACTCTGTGCACTCAACACTTATTACAGCATGCACAGATCTCTTACAATCACATAGACTTCTGATCACATAGATCCAACTTATTCACTAAGCCATCGACTAGATAGGGCCTCTTTTCTTACATGGCCTAGACCTCTATTTATACATAGAAAAAGGCCTAAACAAGGGCCGACATCCCTTTCCCGTTACAATATTCCCAAAAAACCCAAAAAGGTTCCACAAAAGGTGGTGAGATCCTATGATCTCCGCTTCGCTATGTGCTTTGTCTTCGATAGGCAGTTGAAGTACCAAACAGTCAACTATGACCAAGTATTCCTCAAAACTTGGTCGAGGGCCAACAAATGTAACAAGTCTTTATTGGTGGAACTACACCATTGCATTCAGATTATTTTTCTTTGTGCAATTATAACTCAAGGAGATTCTTTCCATTCATTTTAACATATGTATTTTTTCAAAATAAAATAACAAAAGAAACAGATATTGGCCTATTAATAGATGCTCCTAGTCAGGCTTGAGGTACTCTATTCCACCGAAGTGTTCATGTACTCTTCACAATGATGAGTTCATCTCTCAAGAGTTCCAATCACTGTCACAAAATCCTTGGAATTGGATCATCTCAAAAAGAAACACAATTCATAAAGAATCAAACTGATTATAAATGGAAATGAACATGAAATGGAAAACAAGTTGTCAATCTTTCTAAGTGTAAGACGAATTACAAATTTATTGTTGACAAAATAATCTAAATCAAAATAAGAACTATACATTTAACACTACAGAGAATTATTAAATTAATGTACAATCAAACTGAAATAATGACTAAACTAAAATAAAAAAATCAGCTACCAATCTCGGGTTGGTGGGCCCTTTCCAATTGGGAGTGAGCTTATTTACTTACATCAATAGAATAAAATATACATCGGGGATCAAAGATGAGATTTGTAGTATAGAAACAAAGTTCTCAAGTATAAGGCGCACATCAATCCATACAATCATTTGGTAACAAAGATGAACAACAAATCACATTGATCTCTCACAACTTCAATTCAATATACTCATGTGTTCCCCCTCAATACAATTCTATCAACATATTTATACAAAGGAGTGATGGAGGAGGATGGAACTGAATCCCCCAAACCATAACTACAAATCAAATATGGTTTTACAAATTAAACCATTTTGGAAACTGGTCACAACACAAATCTAGGGAAACCCGGATTAGATATTTTCCCATATCTCTCAAATCCTTCACCTTTTGAATAATATGCTTGAGTAATATGCAAATTAGGCCTTTCAGCACAAAACCCATGTTCCATAATTTTGAGATTCGTCCTTATTATCTCAAGAATTGCGCTGGAAATTAATTGTTGGATCCTATTTTGGCACATTTTTTTATTGAAAACCCTTCACCACTCCTAGATGATTCCATGTGCAACCTGGGCATGAACCAAGGGACACACACCATACTGGTATCTAGATCTTCAAAAGCCAGGTGGTCATTTTCCATTTGAGCGCATGCACATATGCTAACAACCAAACTCATGTACCGAAAGTGAATTGTTGGTACAAGACCAAAACTAAGAAAATCATTATTAGTAACATATGTTCTATAAATTCAATCTAACCTATCAAATACATTGGAAATAAATAAAATGCACAGCAATAACCTCTTAGAGCTTGTTAAAGGAATTTGACTTCAAAAACATGAAAATACATGGTAATAGGGGTAATAACTAGGTATATGGATGAGGTAAGGATAGTCAAAGAGCCAACTGACAAGTGTAAAATGTATCAAAATGGTGGCCCAACATCTCCCCAATGCCTGAGGATTGACATGTTCTCATGCCAAATGAAGTAGGCACTAATCAGGCCCACAATACAAATTTTATTTGTTTGTCCCCTTTTCTCATGTAAAGGTTTCTTCTTCTACTCAGTAGATGGAATGTTTAACTTGATAGAATATGAATTCCTACATTCAAAACAAGATCCTCTGGGGAGCATAATTGAATCACTCAATGAATCTAATTTTAATCCACTTTTGATCATGAGACTCTATTATGAAATTCATTCTCTATTATGCCAATTGTTGATTTCCTTGAAGAGATTCTTGAACAAGTATTCCAAATCGATCTTATATTCCCAAACAAATTTGAGATAACCATGTGAACATCATCCCCCCTCAAGGATGTTTAAATTTGTAAAAGAGAATGGAAAAACTTCCCATAGGAACATTTTGTATGACAAATATTTAAAGAAACAACACCTCTAAAAACAAAAAATGCATATTCTTTTCAATAAACATTTATAAGAGAAACCTTACTATCAATTGTTACTATCAATTGCATAAGAGAGGTTGCAACCAAGCTCTTAGATATAACCAATGTTTGGTTTCTTATTTTTAATGCCAGCAAAGAGTTCACCATTGAGTGCAATTCTTAAATAAGAACATAAATTTTGTTGATTTGAGAAACTATTTTCTGAAGTTGAAAAGTTAGATTGTAGTAGATGAATTGAAAAACAAGAAACTTGGTATAGCAAAGAATTATCCCCTACACCTGTGAGTTTGCATGTCCTCATGCAAATGAGCTCCTAAAACTCGTCAAAATTGTAACTCCGTGTATTCTTCTCAAAGTTCTGTAACTCCGTGTATTCTTCTCAAAGTTCAACAACACTAATTAAGATGTTAAGGGTATTACATGTTTCTCTTCTAATTTTGTTTCCTTTTCATTCTTTTGATGAAGCTTAAGAAATCATGAATTTCCTCTTTTAACTTCGGATTCTTCTTCTTCAATTTGAAAATTTCTAAATGATCAGCTAAGCTCGAAGAAGTTGTCTTTGGATTAGATTCTTCACGTGCTATGTTGCCACATTTAAGTTCAAATGTTAAAGGATTGTTTGCTACAAAAACATGCTTGTATATAACTCACAGGGTTTGAAAACTCAACCCTTTTCTTGTTTTTGAAAGGTGTAAAAATATCAGAAATTTTCCTTGTATCTTCCTTTTCTATTTCTAAATCAAAAGGAGAGTAATGTGGAGGAATTGAGACTGAATTCTAGGCATCACACACCTTCGATTGTCGTGCCATACCCCTGGTTATTTTTCTAGCTGCAAGTTATTTTCATTGGTTTCCTTCTACGCCCCCATTGTGGTTGAAAAAAAAAACTCTCAACGCCATCAATAGGATCAACGCCATGTTCTAATGGATTACCTATGAAGTTGCCGCAAGAATCTTGAGAGAGATAAAATGCATTTGCAACTATTTCAGCAACCAAACGTTGTTGTTGTGCTCCAATTGAATGATCAATGTATCGTTGAAGGACACAACACCCATACCTATGTGTTGCAATCTCAATGCAATTTTTTACTTGCAACATAAAAAGGAAACCGGTTATATGCACTGCAAATCCATTGCAAGCACTATTGCACAACATGATTACCATTCCATTTCTTTATGAGAGTTACAACAACTTTAATAGTCTAAATTCCTCAAGGGTTTTTCATGTATCAATGTTGCAAATGGGGTTTTTTTCATGTCATAATATTCCATGTATGGTGCATGTTGAAGACTTGTGTCAATATGATGTTGTTTGGAAACAATATTTCCCTTTGAATAAAGGTTCACAATCCTAGGTTGTTTAAGAATTTTTCATATTTATTTTTTGAGCTCCTGTAGAAAGTGGAAGTCCTCAAGAGGCCAGCAAGCCAATATTTTAAATATTTTGGTGCATACCTCATGACAAGTATGTATCCATTTACACTTAGTAAATTACTGCTAACATTTCAAAATGAGTGTGGAAATCGTGTTTTAAAAAAAAACATTAAAATAGATGAGGGATTGAACGACAATTTTAATAGGTAATGAAGAGACAATATAACAGATGTAAGGTATTAATAAGTGATGGGAATACGACTGGTATACATATATGGTCTTAAAAACATGAGATATGGATGATAAATCAATAGGTAGTGATAGGCATAAACATAAGGGAAATATAAGATAGGGAAAGGAACAAGCTAAGAGTAGTTGTATTTATTAGTGAATTTCCTCTATTTTTAATAAATCAAAAAGATTTAAAAAACACATTCTTACCTCAAATTTTCTCATTCATTCATACTTACAACTATGACTTGGCTCTGGACTGTGTGCATGAACAATGGAACTTTGGAGAACACTGCAAAAAATGACCATATCCCAATGTTTTGAAGGTTTCTTATTCAAGAGAGATTTGATGTGAATGTTTGGAACTTTGAGGACTAATAAAATCTATATGAAATGTGTATGAACTTGTTGTGGGCTTATGGAACACTTGAATTCTGAGAAATTCTAATATTGTTGTCATCCAAACTCGTAAAAATGCAAAAAATCCCTCTATACATTTCCTTTATTTGGGAATTTAGATTTATACTACATGCTGAAGTAGGAACCTGTGGAATAGGATGTATGTTGATTGGAAGATAAATAGGAGATGTAATAGAGTTGAGAGGACACTTGAACATCTGAGAATGAACCAGGTTGTTGGACGAGATGATTATTGATCAAATCTGTTGAACTATACCATGTTGTTGTTGCTAAACTTTTAAACAAGAAAAATTAATGGCTGCAAGATCTTTTTGATACCATAAAACCATATAGTCTTAGTCTGTATCCCCTAGTTGTAAAATTCAATACATGTGAATAAATTTATTTGGATTCGGACATAGAAATAAATCATTGAATTACTAATCAATTATGTAAATCATTAACCAATGCACGATGACCCACCATTAATGTTAAGGGGCATCATGGTACAAAAGTACGTTGTAGTTGGTGTGAATGAATGTGTTGGAGTCGAACACCTATAGAACCCATCAGTTAAAGGACATTGATGTATTCCCTTTGTTGATAGTGAGAGAACCTGTCATTAAGGCATGCATGCCTCGTGGTACTAAAATAAATCGCTAGACCTGAACCCAGATAATGTGTTGAGGTGGATGGGTCAAGACTTGTTAGTAAGAGGGCCTTAATGCATCCTGCGTCAACTAACACAAGCATAAAACCAAAATTATTTGAAGTAGACCATAAAACTTGAACCAACATTAACTTGTAGAACCTTATTGACAATTTTTCTCGCCAGTTTCCTGGTTTTCGAGAAAAACTTATGTCCAGCTGCACCAGTAAACTGGTTTTTACAACTAGACTTATTTTTCTCTTTACTATTTTATCAATTTGTTTACACTATCCTACTTTACTTGAAAAATAAATCATTTTCAAGTGTATAAGTATCTCCAATGAATTTATTTACGTAATAGGATCTCTGTTAAACGCATATCCAAATTTGAAAAGTATACCTTGATGAGTATCGGGATATGAGAGGCTAGTTGTTCTTGTTGAGATCATTCCAAGAAGTGTTTAATAATGAAGGAATATTGTGGCCTAATGACTATTTGGAACCAAGTATCAATGTAGGCTTTGTCTCCTTGGTTCTCTTCTCTGGTTGTCATGCCATGAAGTTCTTTGAAATTTTCATCAATCTCTTGAGTGTACAATGGATTTGGATCTAGTGACAAAGATGTAAGGAATTCTTTGATTTTCGACTCTAGTGTATGTTCTTCATTGGATATTTCCCATGATTCTTTGATCTCTTCCTCATGCTAACAAGGATAAATAGAGGAAACTTCTAAGTCCTCTTGTGGAAATTGTTCATGGATCATCCTCTACTTCAGAAGATACAGACTCATCCTTAGTGACAATATTTAACTTTGGACGAGGATTTAAGAAGACCCTTGTGGTGGCATGCCCTCCTCTACTCAACAAGTTCTTGGGTTTTTTAATTATTTTGCTAGTCTTAAAGTTATTTCCCACAAATGGATTATTTCATGGGGTTCTTACAACACCAAAAAGTATTGAATAAATGAAAAGGAAACACACTTAAAAAAAATTCAAGCAACCAATCATGTACTCGAAGCCCCATAGTGCTACTAAGATCATGGTGTCACCAAGTTATTTGTTCACAAAATTTAGGCTTCTCTTATTTTCATGAATCAAACTAAAATAAAACACACATGCATAACAAGAAACTTACTTGCATGAAAGAAAACAACCTACTTATGATCTAATCCCTTGTAGCACCCCCCGACAACGGTGCCAAAAAGGGGTTATTTATATGTATAAATACTCAACATTAAGTCATCAATCTAAGAGTTCGTAGACTTTGAGGTGAAAGCACAAGAAATGTAGGATCGGAGCCTATTCTATCCTATGTTAACAACTAATGTCGAAAATAAATTTGGAATGCAATAAATGAAATCAAATGATCTATTACTAAATATATCAATCACAAAGCAATCCAAGGAAATCAAGAGGGAATCTCAGACACTGTAATCTTGCATTCACTAATTTATATCAAGATGAACAAGGGAACAACATACCATGCATAGATGTATAGTCTATGCATAGGTATGTTTTCTTATGAGATCTTGTTTAATCAATGAATACTTAAGACTTCAATGTGTGAGGGGATAAAAATACTCAAAACTGGAAATCAAACCTATGAACAGTGATTAGTTCATTAGTTTGAGGTTTCATTAATGGTACTTAGTGCAATATTTCACTTGAGGTTTAAGTGTTCATGCACCTAAGAGATGATTAACTTATCAAACTAAATGAGTTCTAATTACTGCACTTTAATGTTTATGAGAATGCATACCATTTAAGCTACAACCCAAATCAGTCAACAAAAGAGTTGAACTCTTTTAAAATGTTACTGACCTAATCTTGGAATTATGAGCTTAGAAATGTAAATGATGGAATCTATAAACTCACATATTAAAGATGTAAAATACAATGTCAAATGTGACAAGTCTTTATTGGTGGAATTGCACTATTACATTCAGATTATTTGTCTTTGTGCAATTATGACTAAGGGAGATTCTTGCCATTCATTTTAACATATGTATTTATTCAAAATAAAATAACAAAAGAACCAGATATTGGCCTATTAAGAGTGTCTCCTATTCAATCTTGAGGTACTCTATTCCACTTAAGTGTTCATGTACTCTTCACAATGATGAGTTCATCTCTCAAGAGTCCCAATCACTGTCACAAAATAGAATGTTTGGAATTGCACCAATTCAAAAAGAAACACAATGCATAAAGCATCAAACTGATTACAAATGGCAATGAAACATGAAAGGAAAATAAGTTTTCAATCTTTCTAAGTGTAAGACAAATTACAAAGTTACAGCTGGAAAAATAATCTAAATCAAAATAAGAACTATACATTTAACACTACAGAGCATAACTAAATTAATGTGGAATCAAACTGAAATAGTGACTAAACTAAAATACAAAATTAGTACACATCCAAGGTTGGTGGGCCCTTGCCAACTGGGAGAGAGCTTATTTACTTAAAATAATAGAATCAAATATACACCAGGGATCAAAGCTGAGATTTGTATTATAGAAATAGATTTCTCAAGTTACAAGGCGCACATCAATCCATACGATCTTTGGTAATAAAGATGAACAACAAATCACATTTATCTCCCACAACTTCAATTCAATATACTCATATGTTCCCCCTAAATACAATTTGATCAACATGTTTATACAAAGGAGTGATTATGGAGGATGAAACCAAATCCCCCGAACTAGAACTACAAATCGAATATGGTTTTACAAATTAAACCATTATGGAAATTAGCCGCAACAACAAATCTAGGCAAACCTAGATTAGAGATTTTCCCATATCTCTCAAATACTTCACCTTTTATAGAATTTGTCCAATTGGGTGCTCAAATTAGGTCTTTCTTCACAAAACCCATGTTCCATAATTTTGATATTCATCCTCATTATCTTGGGAATCGCACTGGAAGTTAGTTGTTGCTAATTTGGCATGTTTTTTGACTGAAAATCCATGACCATGCCTAGAGGATTCCATGTGTGAAATGAGAATGAAACAAGGAACACACACCATGTTGGCATCTAGATGTTCAAAACACAGGTGTTCATTCTCCATTTGATCGCATGCACATATGCTAACAACCAAACTCAGGTACCAAAAGTGAATTGTTGGTAGAGGAACAAAACTAAGAAAATCACCACTAGTAACATGTGTTCTAGAAATTCAATCTAACCTATCAAAGATATCGAAAATCAATAAAATGAACAACATTAACCTCTTATATCTTTTTAAATGCATTTGACTTCAAAAACATGAAAATGCATGGTAATAGGGGTAATAAATAGGTATATGGATGAGGTAAGGATAGTCAAAGAGCTAACTAACAAGTGTAAAATGTATCAAAAAATTGGCCCAATAGTCTTCATCCCATTCTTGCATCTTGGTCAGTCAACATCACATCACAAGTTAGGTTGAAATATAAATTGTGAGTGAGGAAGGTACCTTCTAATTTAGGGAACTTTGATCAACATAATTGCATATGGGGTTTAATTTTGTGTGTGTGGTTGATTTCTTATGTGTTTCTTTTTATTGATTATATTAGGATATAGTATTTTCAATATTTATTTGTAGGTTGGGTAAGTTTCTCACTCTCTTCTTGATTTCTTATTATATGATCCCTTTCCTTTTTCCTTGTATATTTCATCTTGTTCATTTTCTTAGCTACTTTAGTTTCAAAACCTATTTAAGAGCCCCAACTTACCTAGGTTGGTTGATAAACCCTAGGATGTTCCTCTCACCTTCTTACTCACCATAAGTAGAGGGTAACCTATGTAATTGTTATTATTTTTTGTGTGCATTTAATATAAATATGGGGTTAGTGAGGTTGCATATTCTCTTCTTGCACCCCTTTCTTTTGGTCCTCTTCCATTTCCATGCAGCTAGCTAATTAGATCACATAGGGTAAGGGGGATTAAATTGGTTTTACTCTCATTGCTCTAATTTATTCCTAGTTATTTCTATTTTATATTGTTTAATACTTGAGACAACTTAAATTTGAGCGTAAACCTAAAGCTTTGTATTTCACATAGTCAACTCTTAACCCTAATAAACCTAGTGGCTTCTTTATCCCTTCTGCCTCTCTTTCCATCCTATATTTTTCTCAGTTTACTTGAAATTTTGGGTTGTAAATCCACTTCCTTTTTTATCTCTCAAGCTTGGACCTTAATCCTTGTGGAATCACAATGCCTAACCATAACCATCATTCCATATTTTGGCAACTCCACTGGAGAGTTCTCATCACCCTTGACTTTTTTAAGTGAAAGAGTTCATTTCTATCTCCATGGATACACCTTGTCCAAGCTCTCCTAACCCTAAATACCTCATTAAAATTGGTGCCAAGCATATCTTCCCTCAAATCATGTCAAACTTATCACATGTGTCAAAAATGAACACAACAAACATGACTCTAAACAACTATCCATGTGACATCCAAATAACACATATGGAAAACTACTAGCCATTTGTTTTATCCAATTGTGCCACTTCAATTTGTGCCTCAAGTGCCACCTTCAAACATAGGTAAATTTCCTCCCCTTTCACATACAAACAAATTTTCCATGGAGGATTTCCATTGCATCCTTTCCACATGAAACACTTTATTTTTCTTGGTCGATAGTATCATAAAAATTCCACCTACCTTCAAGTCGATTTGACATCCAATATTGTCACTTCCTCTTATATAATATAAGATACAACATACATTTTTTCCTACTCAAATTTGCATCCAACCTACCCCGATGTCCAAAACATGTGGTAAAATATTAACGAAACTTAGAGAACAATTTTCTTTAATTCAACAAACTCAAGACATCAAACTTAGGAGGTTTCAAGATATCCTATGGAAAAAACATCTTTATCAAGTGTGCACCAAAGTTCATTTCATCAAAGTGGATGAAGCTTAGGAGAAATAGTGAGTGTAAGGTTCCTTGTAGGAACCCAAGGAGTGCAAAAATCCCTTTATTTAAGAACGGGTGGATGAGATCTGCTCATGAGGAGTCGAATTTCCCCACGACTGTTCAATCAGATTGGAGGAGTGTGGTTGTTAAGTCCTGAGTCCTTCAGAATTCACCACTTCAGAAGTTTGGAACAGTTAGCTTTTGTTGGGAGGCACAGAGCCCCAAAGCCTGGACTTAATATCAATCGTAGATCAATGGGTAAGTGTGAGTCGTAGATCCCTGATTTATTCGGTGATTCGACACTCAGGGTGATTTAGGTTGATTGTCATGTGGAGTAGAAAATCCATGAAGCCTGGAGCCATGAAATCATTTTTAGTTGTAGATCGTGTAAGGGAGGTAAATCATCATCTGTCATCTGATTAAGTCTTAAATTTGACATTGGAGAAGTGGAAGGATAGGGTAATACCCACACATTTTGGTTAAGTCACTTTATGACTGGATTTGGCTTGTAAAGACCCCGGCGCATTTGAGCAGATAGTTGGTGGGAGTAAATTATCCCAGAGCCCCAAAGTCCCAAAGTGCCTTTAGCTAAGTGCACGATTTTATCCTATTGTCACGTGTATGCCTTCACAAAAGGAAAAGGACCCTCGTAAATAGGAAATTACGTGAAATGCTTGTGGTGAAGTGCCCATGGTAAAGAGTCCAGGGGTTCTGCAATGACCCATGAGCCACTTCATCTCCTATGAGATTCGATCCTAGACCAAGAAGTCACACCAACCCATAGGGGTTTTTATCAGGTGGTATCAAAGAAGGAAAAATCTGTGTGTGAAGATATATTAGAAGCCATGCCACCGAGGAGATGCAAAGAGAGACTTGTAGCCAATGCAACAATGGAGGAAGAAATGAGACAGCTTCGTGCAAGGCTAGATGCCATGGAATAAATGAAAAGGAGAGAACTAGATACTGGTGATGTTAGTGATGTTGAGAGTGAAAATCCATAAGAAGAGGAAGCTGCAGGAGAAGAAGCAGCAAAGGATCGATTGATGAGAGCCATTGTCAAGCTAGGAACTAGAGAAAATATGGAAGTCCATATGTATGAAGGTAATTTGAATGTAGAATAATTGCTTGACTGGATAAATGCCTTAGATAAATATTTTGATTATGGGGAGATTGATGATGAGAAGAAAGTAAATCATGTTATGACCAGGTTGAAGGGACATCCAGATTTATGGTGGGACGAGTTGCAAGCTAATAGGAGGAAAGGTAATTCCAAGATTAATATTTGGGACAGAATGGTATCTAAGATCAAGGCTAAATTTGTACCCAAAGATTATCAGTTGAATATGTTCAGAAGATTGCAGAATCTGAGACAAAAGGGTATGTCAGTGAAGGAATATATTGAAGTATTCTATAAATTGAATGTAAGATCAGGACACAAGGAAAATTATGAAGAGAAAGTTGTTATATATATCAATGGGTTGAGGTGTGAAATTCAAGATGAAATTAGTTTAGTGAGGATGAGGACTGTAGAAGATTCTTATCAAGTAGCCCTGAAGGCAAAAGAAAAATTGGCAAGAAAGAAGAGCAAGAAGAACAAGGGAAAGAATTCAACCCGAGGAAAAGGAACCACAAGAGAAAAGTGCCATAAGATAAGGGAAGAAACTAGTAGCTCTGACAACCAAACAGCTAGAGGAGGAGACTCTAGAGAAAGGAGACATTTTTCAAGAGGCATAGGAAGAAGAAGAGGAGGAGAGTTAAGTGTTATGCTTGTGGGAAGACATGACACGTGCCTTGGGAATGTCTTGAGAACAAAACTGCAGGTTTTAGAGAAGCTCACATTATTGAGGCTCAACAGAAGATTGTAGATACAGAGGCGAAAGCAGAAGCTGTTGAAGAAGGAAGATCACTCATGATGATGAAATCCCTTGTGAAGACAAAAAAATAAGTGCAAGATCCAACACAAAGAAAGAGTTTGTTCGGGACTACTTGCAAGATGAGAGATAGAGTATGCAAGGTGATCATAGACATTGGAAGCATTGATAATTTAGTGTCCACAGAAATGGTGGAAAAGCTAAGGTTGGAAACGATAACACATCTGGATCTGTATAGGGTGTCTTGGTTGCAAAAAGGACATCAAGTCATGGTAAGTAAATAATGTAAAGTTGAATTTAATATTGGTAGTTATAAGGATGAATTTTTGTGTGATGTCATGCATATGGATGTTTTTCATGTTTTATTGGGGAGACCATGGAAATATGACAGAAATTCCGTACATGATGGGAGAAAGAATACTTATACCCTTGAGAAGAATGGGTGTAGACATATGTTGTTGCCACTGGAATATAATGGAGTCAAAGAGGAGGTTATTCCAGGTATACTTCTCATGAGTGGGAAGGATCTCTTGAAAGAAGTTAAGAAAGATCAGGAAATTAAGTTTTTTGTTATAGGTAATCCTAGAGATATCCTTACAAATACTTCCATGAATGATTTTCCTGTGGAAATTCAGGAATTATTGGATGAGTTTGTTGACATTATGGTGGATGAATTGCTTCATGCTTTACCTCCCATCAGAAGTATTATTCATCATATTGACCTTATTTTGGGTGTGAGTTTTCCAAACAAAGCAGTGTATAGGTTGACCCCTCATGAGAATGAAGAAATCAAGAAGTAGGTCCAAGAGTTGTTGGACAAAGGGTTTATCAAAGAAAGTCTGAGCCCATGTGTAGTACCGATTGTGTTAAGTCCAAAGAAGGATGGTGGTTGGAGAATGTACACAGATTCTATAGCTATCAATAAAATAACCATCAGGTATCATATATTTCCTTTACCCAGAGTGGACTATTTTATGGATTGTTTGAGTGGAACTAGTTATTTTTCCAAGATAGACTTGAAAAGTGATTATCATCAAATAAGCATGAGAGAAGGGGGTGAATGGAAAACAACATTCAAAACAAATGAAGGGTTGTACGACTGGTGTTTTGTTTAACCAATTCTCCAAGTACATTCATGAGGTTGATGAATGAAGTGCTCAAATATTTTATTGGGAAATTTGTAATCGTTTATTTGGATGATATCCTATTTTACAATAAGACTAAGGAGGAGCATTTGAGACACTTGAAGATGGTGTTGAGGAGATTGCAGCAAGAAAAGTTGTTGATAAATTTGAAGAAATGTTTGTTTATGAAGACAAAACTTGTGCATTTGGGGTTTGTGATATCTTCAAATGAATTGAAGATGGGTCCAGAGAAGGTGAGATCTATAAAGGAGTGGCCTTCTCCAAGAAATGTGTTTGAGGTAAGAATTTTTCATGGGTGAGCAATTTTTTACAGAAAGTTCATCAGAAATTTTAGCAGTATATGTGTACCCATAGTGGATACTATAAAGAAATAACATGGATATTTTTACTGGACAAAAGAAGTCGAGAATGGATTTAGACTGTTAAAGGAGAAGATAACAGAACAACCCATCTTGATTTTTCCATATTTTAGGAAGACTTTCCAAGTCAAGTGTGATGCAAGTGGAGTGGCCATCGGTACATTTTTAAGTCAATATGATAAGCCTATTGCTTATTTAAGTGAGAAGTTGAATGATGCTAAGAGGAAATATTCGAATTATGATAAGGAATTTTATGCTATAATTCAAGATTTGAAAAAGTGGAGGCATTATCTTATACCAAAAGAGTTTATTTTGTATATTGACAATCGTGCCTTGCAGTTTATAACCAGACAAGAGAAGTTGAATCAAAAACATGCCAAATGGGTAGAATTCATGCAGAATTTTACTTTTGTCATTAAGCATATTAGTGGGAGTTCTAACAAAGTTGCAGATTCTCTGAGTAGGACTTGTTTGATTTTACAGGAATTCCAAGTGGATACTTTGGGGTTTAAACACCTTAAGGAAATGTACAAGGAAGACTTAGATTTCAAGGAGGCTTATGAAGCTTGTGAAAATCCTTTAATGAAGGATAAAAACCCATGGATGGAGTACTTGATCCAGGAAGGCTTATTGTTCAAAGGGAGTCAGTTATGTATCCTAAAATGTTCGATGAGGGACAATTTACTGAAGGAGAAGCACAGTGGAGGATTGGATAGAAATTTTGGCCATGATAAGACATATGTGCAGTTGATTTATTCATACTATTAGTCGAGCATGAGATCTGATGTGAAAATTTTGTGGACAAATGCAAAATTTTCCAATATGCTAAAGGAAAGAAGCGGAATATAGGACTATACCAACCATTTCTTATTCCAAACAGGCCATGGGATGTTGTAAGTATGGATTTTGTTCTGGGATTCCAAGAAACCAAAGGGGAAATGATTCAATTTTCGTAGTCATTGACAGGTTTTCAAAGATGGAAAATTTTATACCATTTCACAAGACAAGTGATGCTACTTATATAACAATTTTGTTTTTCAAGGAGATCGTGAGATTGCATGGATTTCCTAGGAGTGTAGTCTCAAATAGAGACATGAAATTTGTAGGACACTTTTGGAGAAATTTATGGAAGAAACTGGGGACAACTCTGTCTTTTAGTTTAGCATATCATCCTCAAACAGATAGACAGATTGAGATAGTGAATAGAAGCTTGGGAAATCTGTTGAGAAGTTTAGTGATTGGACATCATAGTTAGTGGGATCAAGTTTTGCCTCAAGAAGAATTTGCATATATTGATTCACCAAACAGGAGTACCGGTAAGATACCATTCCAGATAGTATATGGAATGCACCCCATAGGAATTTTTGAGTTAAGAGATTTGGGACAAGTTGAATTTTAGAGTGCGGGAGAAGAAGACTTCGTTGCAAAAATGCAGAAATTGCATTAACTAATCAAAGGCTAGTTGCGGGATAACAACTAGAGATATAAGGATAAAGTAGATCAGAAAAGGAAAGAGGTAAATTTTGAAGTTGGAGACCAAGTTTTGGCACATCTGAGGAAGGAGAGATTCCCATGAGGGAAATATAATAAGTTGAAGCTGAAGAATATAGGACCTTGTAAAATTCTCAGAAAATTCTTTGCAAATGCTTATGAGATTGAGCTGCCATAGGACATTGGCATTTCATCAATATTTAATGTAGCAGACTTATATCCTTATAAAGGGGATGGAACAGGAGGAGCAGATGATCAAAGTGAGCTACAATGGTTGCAACTGATTCCCACAGTAGAAAATCTCCAGATAGAGAAGATTGTACAACAGAGGATTGCTAAAAGAACTAGGAGAAAGGTCTATTATGAATACTTGGTCAAATGGAGGGACCATCCAATAGAATATGCCAGCTGGTTGACTAAAGAAGATATTTAGAAATACAGAAAGGGAATTGAGGAGCTCATGGATAGGATCCCATGAATATTTTATCCATAGGAGTATGATGCAGAAGCATCATTGTCATCATTCAATGAGGCATGGTGGAAGGTGACTCAACTTACAACACAACGCACATTAATTGGTTTGGATTCCAAGGAAGACGCAACATTTAAATGTTGAGACCTTTGTAATTAAAGATCCATCGATATACAAAGACTAAAACCATTGTATGTACATATGAAATGTTGTAATTGTCTTTAATGTATGTAGGATCGTACAAATTTTGAGCATCGACTCATATCTAAAATTGTAAATGTGCATTTATTGTAATAATTTTAGTGATAGGATTGTCTTTATTAAGATGTGAAAGCACTAGGTTATTCTGGAGAAACTGTAAAATATGTTTATGTTCTCTTTGGAATTGAATAGATATTGTGTTATTGTATTTTTTCATATATGTGTGTGGATGATGTCTTTTTATTGGATGAGTTTTGATTTTTCTTAAGTTTCAATTGTTTCTCTTATGGTAGTCTTCATGCAAGGAGTACATAGTGCCAATGAAAGGTGTGTGGAAGCCACCCTGTTACGGGGTTAAAAGATCAGGAGAGATAATGCAATTTTGCACAGAGCAAGCCCAAGGACTATGTAGGAGGACCTTTAAAATTCCAAATCTCAAGAGAGTTAGTGCAAATGAGTGTGCAGCACATAAATTTTTTAGGGTCAAAATCTCAAGAGAGACATGCAAGTGTGCACCAAGGTTCACTTCATCAAATTGGACGAAGATCGGGAGAAATAGCGAGTGTAAGGTTCCTGGTAGGAACCCAAGGAGTGAAAAAATCCCTTTATTTAAGAACTCTTGGATGAGATCTACTCTTGAGGAGTTTAATTTCCCCACAACTATTTGATCATATTGGAGGAGTGTGGTCGTTAAGTCCTGAGTCCTTTAGACTTCGCCACTTCAGAATTTTGGAACAGTTAGTTGTTTTCGAGAGGTGTGGAGCCCTGAAGCCCAGACTTAATCTCATTCTTATATCAGTGGGTAAGTGTGAATCGTAGATCCCTGAGTTATTCGGTGATTCGGCACTCTGGGTGATTTAGGTTTATTGTCGTGTGGAGAAGAAAATCCTCGAAGACCAGAGCCCCAAAATCATTGTCAGTCGTATATCGTGCAAGGGAGGCGGATCTTCGTTCGTCATCTAATCAAGTATTAACTTTGACGTTATAGAATTGGAAGGATAGGTTAATACCTACGCCTGTCAGTTAAGTCACTTTATCACCGGATTTGGCCAATAAATACTTCGATGCATTTGAGAAGATAGTTTGTTGGAGTAAATTATTTTGGAGCCCTGAAGTCCCGGAGCACTGGATCGCCTTTATCTAAGTGCATGGTTTTATCCTGTGGTCACATGTATGCCTTCGCAAAAGGAAAAGGACCCTCGTGAATAGGAAATTCCGCGCAGTGCTTGTGGTGAAGGGCCTATGATAAAGAGTCCAGGGGTTTTGCAAGGACCTGCAAGCCACTTTGTCTCCTGTGAGATTCGATCCTAGAATAGGAGATCACTACAATCCATAGGGGTTTGCATCACCATGGTATACTAGATTCCTTAGGGATCAAGACTAAGTCAATGACACACAATTGTCTCACAAAGAGAGAAAGCATGACACATAGTGGGATTTGAACCTGGGGGAGGATAACAAATTTCCTCTACGACACTCAAGATACATCCAACTGTCATATTTATAGTGTTTTTTCTCTTCATCCTTTGCTATAATGAGTATAGTACTACACTCATCTTTTAAAAGAGATGAGGTCATTTTCCTTAACTAGCCTTTCCAACATTGTCGTATATTTCCTCCTTTTCCTTTGTCATGTTGTTCAACATCGCTTTCTTCTTCTCCCTTTTCCTATGGGTAGATTTATGCCCTCACCTATGATGATAGATCAATTCCTTTGCATTTTCTGACCTTGTTGGTGTTTCCTCCTCTCACTTAATTTCCCTTCACTAGATTTACTAGGGTTTTTTCCTCCTACCTATTTTTCATTTGTTATCTCTTAGTAGTGTTGTCATCTTGTTGTCATTTTCTAGTGATGGTGCCATGTTCTTCTTTCACCCTTTCTCTTCATGGGGAAAAATTCCTCCTTCCTCCTTCCTCACTTCACCTTTGTTTTCTCTCTTCCTTTATTGAGAGCGGTTGTCACCCTTTTCTTGCTCAGGGATAGGTTTGAAAATTTGTTTTCCAAGCACACAACTTGGCTGACATCATTGTTTTTCTGCTTCATGTACTTCATATTTAGCATGCTCCAATGAGATTCCAATTACCATCACCAACACTCATGTGTTAATAGAAAGGATTGTGTTTCTAATTCTTATATTTCATTTACATTACTTCAATTTTTGAATTTACATTTTTATTACCGGTACACATCTTTTAGCATGCCATAGCAATCTCTCTCTTCTTTCATGCCACAACAAGAAACCTATCAATTTGCATTGTTGGTGCTTAGTTAAGTGTATCTATTGTTATTTATCTCCTCTCCGTTTCATTTTTTTCATTTTCTTTCATAGTATAGGTACTAATTTTTTGCATAGTACTTAGATTTATTTATCATATTCCACTTCTTGGGATATATTGTTTGGCATGCATTAATGCTTGTTAGTTTATTTTCTCTTTATCTTTTTGCTTGTGATTAATATACCCATGCATGAAATTTGTAGTTCTACTTTGCATCAATATTTTGGCATGAGGGTCTTCATGTTGATTATTAGGTCAAGCCTTATCACATGAGATAATCCCTTCCTTATGTTGGAGAATTAGCTTGTCCTATGCTCACCAATAGGCATTATCTCCTCTCATGCATATTTTATTTATCATATTGTTGTTGTTGTTGATGTTCTCTCTTTGACTCATTTTTCATTTGTACCTTTCTCACCTTCCTAGAAGCTCACTTATATTCCTTTTCATGGATAAAAGATCCTACTTCGAGGGCAACATGTAGTGTATGTATTTTTCACTTTGTACTCTTCACACATACTCCCTAATTTATGGGTGCATAGTGTATTCATCACGCATTCTCCATACATGACCAACTAGTGGATGTTGATAGAAGAGTTTTGTTTTTATTTGAAACAACTATTGGATTCCCTTATTTGAGTCACCTTTCCATTGTGAAAATACATGAATTTGGTTCCTCTAGTTAATGTATAGCATCATGGTAGGGTTTACCATGCTAGTCACCTAGAAATCACAAATTAGAGAGGATTTGTTTCCTAGAAATGCATGGGTATGCTTATAAAACCAATAGTTCTTTGGTTAAAACCCATGGATTGCTTCAAATGGAAAGCACACTTTTTAAGGGCTATGGGAATGTTCATCTACGATGATAGGGTGTTCCCAAATCTATTTAACTCACAAGTCAAAACTATCTCAGATTTATGCCAAATTTGTGATCTAGCTCTCTTACTCTCACCTCTAAATCTCTTGGAATACTTGGATATGTTGTCTCTTTAAACCCTCCATTGGGAAGATGTTTCCTTGATATGTTTTATTATTCATTGGCTTCACCCCTTCCTTTGGTTTGATTGGTTTCTCTAAGGCATCTTAAAATGCATCCCATACTTGCATCTTGGTCAATCAACATCACCACCTCAAGGGAGGTTCAAACAAAACTTGGTAATTAGGAAGGTATATTCTAGTTGAGGGCACTTAGGTCACCATACCCACTTCTAAGGCATTTTTTTATTAGATTGGGGGACAATATTTCCAAGCTTGTTTTGTAGGAGGATACCGACATATTTAGATACATTGGGTAGGGTTCTCTCTCTCTTCTTTTCTACTTAATGTGTGCTCCCTTTCCTTAGTCCAAGTAGATTTCATCTTGTTCATTTTCTTTGTTCTTTTAGCTTTAAAACCTAGTTAAGAGCCCTTACTCACCTAGGGAAGTTAATAAACCCTAGGATCCTCCTCCTATTTTATTTGTCCAAGCACCGTGAGTAAAAACATAAGTTGTTTACTACTTATTAATCATTGCGTGCATTGAATGCATTTAAAGTTGAGTTATATAGGTTGCATATTCTCTCCTTTCATATTTTGTTTCAATTCCCTTTCGTTGATATGTAAGTACCTACTTAAATCAAATATAGTACTAGGGATTAAACTATTTTTACTTTCCTTGGTCTATTTCATACCTGATAGTTCTATTTACCACTGTTAAAGACCTAGAAGAACTTGACAGTAAACACAAACCTACAATTCTATATATCACATAATTAACTCTTAAACCTAATCAATCCAGTGGGCTCTTTCTCACTTCTTTGTGTCCTTTAATTCTCCCTTGGTTTTCCTAGTTTCTCCCAAAAACTAGGTGACGACTTAACTCCACATTTGAGAACTCAAGCTCGAATATTCCTCATGGTAGTATGACACCTCAATCTAACCATCACATTGCATCAATAAAAATATAATAACTAGTAAAGAGACATGCATCCTTATCATTGGAGGGTAGTGAAGAGACATAAGAAAAAATATATAAACCCATTTTATTTGCTTGAGTGGGGGGCTTGTATAAAATCTAGTGTCTTATTATTTTTTTGGAATGGTTGTGCTTATGTTAGTAAATCCATGATAGAATGTATTGTTATACTATTGCAATGGTTATGCTTATGTAAGTAGTAAAGCCATGATAGGGCGAGTTAGAATATTTATTGGTTTATATTATGTCTTGTGAAATCTTGATCTTGCTAGAGTAATAGATAGTGGGTAATCTATAAATCATGGAGAGTATGGAACTAAATACTTGAGAAACATATATAACATGAAGGTGAGATTGTAAAGTCTTGGGTAAGTCATAAGGTTTGAAGGTAGGATTATAGACCCCTGGGTTTGTTGTAAAGCCTAAAGGTAGGAATATAAATCCCATGAATAGAACTTGTGTCAATATTCTCGTGGAAATATCCAATTCCCACAAGAATATAGAAACATCGAGGAATATTCCTCAGTGTTGATAGAGTCATATGGTAATTGGCACTTCCCGAGTGTTGTTATATCACCATGGGAATTCAGTATCCCCAACTGTTTCCATATTCTTTTGGGAAGTGTGTGTTTTTTGAGTGGTTCATTACCTCATTGTGATGCAAAGCTAGTGCATGGTGGCTATAATTGAGACACAATTGCTAAAACTGAGAGATACATAGATGGATCCAAAGTGGCATGGCATCCTTAGATTTTGGGATTATTTTCCAAACACGTGGAAAAAAATTTACTCTACTTATTTATTGTGTTTGTTTTCCTTAATGTTTTTAATGGATTAGAGGAAAATGTGAGATTGGATCTCCTCCTCACTTCTTGATAGTAGGGTGGGATATTATAATGGTATTGGAGATTGGTTTCCACTTTATGGACCTATGGGCACTTGATTTGAGCAATATGTTACTCACTTTAATGTGGAATACAAAAGGGCATTGTTCTATGGACATGCAACAAGGAAAATGAAAATTCATAGAATGTGAAAATTAATTGAAATATGAAAATTTGTTTAACACTAGCATTGGAATGTTAAAAGTTGCTTAGTATAATTAAGTTGCATACAAATTTGTGCAAGTATAAGAAATGCATTAATTTTTTTGTTTGTTCTCGACGCTTTTATTTCTAAATATAAGATTGTCATTAGGAGCAAAAATTAATCTACTTGAGGAGAAAGAAGTTATTCATTACCTTATTATTATGCATTAAAAGTTAGGGAAGTGATTGAGCTGAGAGTTGTTGATATTTAAGACTATTTAGAGTCTTGAAGATAAAATCACAAGGAACAATTCTTCTATGTTTTTAAATAGGCAGTACTCCTCTATATGAATAATATATAGAATTAAAATAAAACTCGAGAAAGGACCAGGATTATTTCATAAAAAAAAATACTCATAACAAAAGAAAGGCCTAAGATAGGACCAGGATTTATTCAAATGAATATTCACAATATCATACAAGATTTAACATATTGTACAAGATTGTAATGTAAAATGAAATAGCAATCCTCACAAGAAACATTTCCATCATAGCATAAAGCATAAAATATCATTTGGAATATAGAAATACAATGGCCATATATTCAAATAACTTAAGATGATATTTCGTCGAAAATCTAAAAGAGTGATAGACACACACTTGAAAATTTAAGCTTAAAACTCAAAGTCTGAAAAATCAGTAGTTGTGTATCCCAAACAGTTCTTTGGGAACCTCAAAAAATATACAAGTGTCTTTGAAAACGTTTATAATATTCAAGAAAGTAAAATGTGTTTGTCCAAATGGAATATGATGGTTCTCTCTTGGACCATAAAATAGAAGTAAAACCTGGAAGAAATAAAAATAGTTAGGTATCGATCTTAGGTTCTCACAAATCGTGAAATAAATAATATTGGAGGATTAATAATTGAGAGGAAGGTAAAGGAAAGCTAAATGGAATAAATGCTTGAGTTACAATGATGGAAAAGTTCTCTCTCTCTCTCTCTCTCTCTCTCTCTCTCTCTCTCTCTCTCTCTCTCTCTCTCTCATACACACACACACACACACACACACACACATTGATTGTCCTCTTGTTGTTGGGATCTTCATTTATATAACTTGACCTTTGGCCTGCCTTTGAGATAATTGTTTTTGAGTAGTTATTCTGAGTTGATAATTTGTTGCAACGATTTCTTCAACCATTCATTGATGTACTCCTTCATTGGTGGGATGGTGATATATTTCTTAACCCTAAGAGAGAATATATCCTCTATTTCTTTAAATTCTAAGTGGAGTTGATCAACTGATGAAAAATGGTCCTCATTGTCATTCATAAAGGTGACAATCCAATGTTTAATTTCATCTTCGAGAAACTCTTTAAGGTTGTCGAATTCGTTGGCCCATGAAGTATTAACCACAACTAAATCCTCATTCAGTTGTTCTTTAGTTATAATCCCAAATTTCCTTAGAAGTTGTGGGCACTCTAACTACTTAACAATTTCTAATTCTTTTAAGAAAGAATTTCCTCTTTTTACATTATTTTTTTCATAGCTAGCAATTGCATCTTGAAACATTTTTATCCTTGCTATCCATCCTACCCTTATTTATTTTATCTTTTGATTTTAAGGAAACTATTGTTGACTTCTGTGATGCTCACTTAAACTGGTGACATGTGCAATAAAAGTATTTACGTTATTATTGTAAAATCCTTCATCATGTTCTAAATATTTTTTCAAATACTTTGTAAAAATAGTAATCCTTTATGACAAATTTATTAAGTTGGTGAGGAACTCCCATTCTTGTGAAATGATATCGAGCCTTCTATTGATATTCTCTTAAACATAAAATCTCACCCCACTCAACAAATTGACTATTTTCACATGTACTAAAGTTCCAGGTGTATTTGGAGGGTTTGATCAGACACAACTATGGCCAATGGTTCTGCAAATAATAGCTTCGGATTCAATGCATCATCCATCTCACTTATTCTCCTTTTCAATCTAGCATTCTCTACTCTTTCTCTGATATTGAATGCACAAGAGCATATCCTATTGTAAAATTTAATTTTAGGAGTCCTGAAGTTCCGACTCCTGATATATGAACTTTTGAATTCCATTTTTGAATTACCTTTTTATTCTTTACATTGACCTTCTCTATTTGTAGATTGTTCTCTTCCTTATTGTATTGACAGTTATGGAGTGTCAAGGATTGCTCCTCAAAAATCATTGGTTCTTATTTAGCTATATCCTCTGTGATTTTATTCCTTTCAACAATTCTATGAGCTACCTAGTAGGGTATTTCATCACTATCAATCTCCATGTTAACTATGTTCTTGGGGATTTTTTAATCTTGGAAGTCATTTTTACTCGGAATTTTTTTTCATTTTTGATGGGACAGTGCATGTCCCATTTCAATATCAAAAGGGTGTGGATCTTCTCCATCTACACCTCCATCATGTCTTTCATTACTCTCTTCTCTATTTATGTTTGAATCTTTCTTCCACTGCGTAGAGGAGGAGCTCTTCTGTGACTAAGGACATGAAGAAGATTGCACATTAGTTGTGAATTTTCCTCTATGTCATGTTATTCTTTATCTTTGGGTGTTCGAACTGATTTATGTGGCCAAGACTTCATTACATACATTTTTTGTCTTTTCTTTTAGGTTCGTTGTCATCGATTTCTTCGACAATTCTTGTAAAAAGATTATTGTACCTCATAGATGCCAAATGTTCAAAGAAAATACCTTCAGGATCGAAGCGTCTCAAGAGTTGTGCTTCTTTAAGATTAAATGCATTAAGTGTGTCAAATACTTCCTTTAGATGGGAAAAATTATTTACTATTGTATTTTTAACATGAATAAGTAATGCAATGAATTGTTTCTTTATTTTTCTATCAAATAAAATACACCATGCCTTGTATTGTCTATAGACTTCTGCGTTAAAATATTTGTCGCAAAAAAATATAGGGAGGAGAAGAGGATTTTCTTCACAACCATAGATGATTTTCTTCTTGCACACAAATACCCTTTCCTTTAATAAAATCCTCAACCTCCTAATTTATTCTTGTTTATTCTACTCCAATCAATATATATCTGAATTCTCTAAGAAATTTGTCTTGGATAAGGAAAAAATGAAAAGATGTCTTGTGTTTCCATAGAGAAGAGTACCAAAACTGAACTGGTTGATTATCAACATCCAAATTTCCTCTTATAATCCACTCAAGAAAATTACAGTAAGAAATTGAAAATACCAAGTATGAAACCATAAAAAACCTTTGAGTATTTAAATAACTATCCAATTGAAATGAAATTTCATTTGAAATCACCTCACCCCTATAAAAATGGCATTTTTTCATAAAGAGAAATGGAGTACATACATAGTCGACCTAGGTATGTGTGAGGTTGATTCTCGACCTATTAGGTGGCATACATCCATGAGAAGTTTCGGTATGGATCTTGCAACAAATATATGTCAATAGACGAAAGGTCGATAGGCATTTTGACAGACGAAAGCAAGAAATATTTCAACAAATTTGAACCGCCACCCTAAGAGTCAAGGAAAGCATCAACATCCGGTGGCTTGATATTCTTATTAGGAGTAGGGAGGTGGTGAAACCTTCTAAAAACTGTTGGGGTCAACACAACATGATTCTTTCCCTCTGCGGCGACTGCTTGAATCATTCTTGTCTTTAAATCAAATCTATAAGTGAACCAGGATACTAATTATCTGAAGTCAAAGACTTATGGTGCACAACCAACATTCACGAGCCTTGTAGTCCAAAGTCTATGATTTCACTTCTCCTTGGGATTTATGTTTAAAAACCACTAATAAGAAGTATTCCAATGAAATTTTTTGTCTTTTCATGCTAAAGAGTTAGTTGCATCTCCACAAAACAACTATTTCCTCCTTCTATTTTCCATACTTCTTATTTCTTCAATTCATTTTGATATACATGAAACTATGAGTTATGAATTATAGAGCTCGAGTCATTAAAAGGCTAAGTGCATGGAAGGTATTTACTAAGATTTCCTTTCCACACATATGAATTACCCTCGAAATACAAGTGATCATAAATAGAAACCATATGAGTGGCTCATTGAAAAGTGAGATATTTACTTCAAATTAACTCCAGATCGTCGCATTTACCTTGTGAATTAGAACCAATAATCATGCCATAAATGAATTATTAATTATCATGCAAAGTGGAAGGCTTGTGAGAATCGGTTGTGTGGGAGTTTGGAGGTGCAGAACTACAAGAATGCAGAGGTGCAAGAGTGTGGAAGAAGAGAGAATGTGAGTTCTTTGTAGTAGAGTTAAAATAGACTAAGTATTAGACTATACAATGTGTAGACTTTGACTAGTACAGGGGAAGGTTCTGTGATGAGTGCGGGGACATCGTGATAGTGAAAATAATCTTCGCATAAGGTATAAAATCTCGTACACATGGTGAAGGTGATGGTTTAAGGAAACAGGAAGAATTGCAGATTGGGAAAATATTTAATACAAGGTTTGGGATTGAAAGGTGAAACATGAAATGGATCAACAAGAGTGACCAAGTATATAGCCAACCCTTTCATTAAACTAAAAACTTTCTTAGATGAAGAAAAAATCATAAGGGAGTGGTTTTGTTTGAAGGCACCAAATGACAAGATTAAAAGCAAAATCATTCCCATATGATCTCAGCTTCAGAGGTTGAAACATATAAAACAAACAATAAACTTAATGCAGTTTCCACACTTTCACAAATATTCAATTGTGTATAATGAATAACTTCCAACAGAAAATTTATCTTATATATTGATATAAAATTTTCCAAAAATAGTCATACAAAGACGAGTCATAAAGACAATTGTAGTGATTCATCAAGCTCCCATCAAACATAGGGGCGAAGAGAAAACTAAAATTGAGTCTAAAAAACACCTCAAAAAAATATTACTCGAGAAGCTCAAAACCCAGATACCACATATGCTATAATACCATTAATATTTCCCCCAACCNGTGATTCATCAAGCTCCCATCAAACATAGGGGCGAAGAGAAAACTAAAATTGAGTCTAAAAAACACCTCAAAAAAATATTACTCGAGAAGCTCAAAACCCAGATACCACATATGCTATAATACCATTAATATTTCCCCCAACCTTGACTTAGAAAAAAACATCAAAAAAGGTTTATATATATGGCAGGGCCCTCATTCCCTTCTAGCTAAGAATAGTAGAGTTTTCCTCCATGGTTTTGTAAGGCCTTCTTTGATAAGACATCCGCTTGCTTATTGTGTTATCTAAAAATATGGGTAAAACATAAAGACTTGAAGGATTGGCAGAATTCTTTGATCCTTTCCTTACAACACTCAAGAGTGATAACCTGCAAATTAACCTTTTGGTTTAGTCATTCAATAATAATCTTGGAGTCCCCCAAAACTTGGAGATCTAAGATATGAAGCCGGGAAGCGATAGATAGTAAGGCCCAAACACCCAAAATCTCATCCCTAGTGTCAGAACCCATCCCACAGTTGAAGGTCCAATGAAAAATAGTATGGTTTTTTATCCTAATGACCCCCCCCCCACTCCACATTTGTTTCCATGTAATTGTGTTGCTCCATCAAACCAACCTAGGGATGTCTTCCTTTAATATCGAGGGTAACCGCCTAGGAACCATCGCTTGCTGAAAAGTATTGGAATTGTCTAACTAGTCAAGAGTCCTATGGAAAACTGATTGGAGAGAAGAACTACCATCCTCAAAAATAATTTTGTTACATTCCATCCAAACCTACTAGCAAATGAGATATGGCAACATAGGATATGTTGTTTTCAGATTTGTCCAGCCTTCGAAACAAGAGTCCGTCGTGAGACCTGTTATCACTCCAAGAAACTCCTTAGGGTTGTGGGCTAAGGATGCTTGGTAACTTCAAGTAAAAATGTTTTTGTGTTTTGTGTAGATGGATCAATGGGATAACTCAATTCAANAGCCTTCGAAACAAGAGTCCGTCGTGAGACCTGTTATCACTCCAAGAAACTCCTTAGGGTTGTGGGCTAAGGATGCTTGGTAACTTCAAGTAAAAATGTTTTTGTGTTTTGTGTAGATGGATCAATGGGATAACTCAATTCAAATATAGTATTCAGACAGTCAGGATGATAATCAAATGAACCAGTGCTCTCAAGGATTGATAATTAGTAGATAACTTTAAGTGGGCGAAGAACAAATTGCTTATAAACCAGTACACAATGTAGGGTCTAATAAATAATGAAGAAACTGTTTACCAAGTTATGAGCCAAACAATGAGATAACAGTCATTCAAGGCTAGACAACTCAAATAAAAGTACAGAAAGAAGGTGGAAAACTGACATCAAAAGAGAGAGAAACCTGTGATTTAGTATTAGCATCTATGGGCCTGTTTACAATAGAGTATTACTGTATCCAAAATTGAACCCCTGGTTCCTATTCTACCCTTAGCTTTATAGCTTTACAAAGCAGTTCTGAGATCCTGAAAACAAGGATCAAACATACTAAAGATAGTAAATCAAAATTTAGTTGTAAAAGATGTGGGATGATCCCTAAAGATGAGGTCAATCCTAGATTTCATGGTCTTCCTCTTTTGTTGAATGTTGGTGTAGTGCAGGATAGCCTCCCAAGGCTGACTGATGACTCTTCCAAAAGATAGAATTCGAATTTGCTGAGTTGAGCAAAAACTCTATATTTTTGCCTTTCAAAAATGTACCAAACTTGATTAAAACACCTCTTCTTTGCCTTATCCATCAAAGTAACCATTGGATCTAACTTGATAATTCACCACCTGTCTATTCCAAGAGGTTTCATCTCATTCTGATTCGAAAATTCTTGATCTGGGCGAAATTCGCTCATTCTGGCAGTTACAGGATTTCGGTGGTTAACTGTATGAAATTTTAAGTGTCTTATCCACCGAAAGCACTGCGTTTTGGAGGTTAATAAGCACGCTCAGGCTCGCCTAAACCATCGAAAAGCAAAAGTTTTTCAAAAATCAAATTTCTCATTCATGCAGAGTTCGTTTTGCATGCTTAAATAGTCGATCGACATCTACAAAATCTAAGCTTTCCAATGGTGCTTTCAAATCTGTATTTGGAGCTTGGGAAGCTAGTCAAATATTCCTTACAAGATTAGGTATCACTCTTTCAAAAATTCCAATGCATTTTTTATCACTAACAAGACCCGTCCAATCTATATTTATATTTAAATCAATTAAAATCAAATTCCAAACCTGTTGCGTAAAGCTACACTGAACCATCAAATGAAAGATAGTCTCGGGTTTTTGAAACAAAGAGAGAAAATGCTTGGACTAGACCAACCTCTATGTTTTAGAATGTCCCAAGTTAAAATCATGTTCTCCATAATTAACCACGTAAACAATTTTAGTTTTGGAGCTAGATCCCAATGCCAAGGGTTCTGACGCTAACTACAGATTTTTGGAGACCAAATTTTAGTGGCCATAGCATTTTATACATTCCCCGCTATGATATAGCCTGATCCATCACCCCTAGTCCATCTAAGTAAATCTGGTCTGTCAATCAGCTTAATACTCGTGCCGACTAGAGCCTGCAATACAACCCCCATTTCATGGCTAGAACACCAGAGAGTCCCAACTCTCCACTCGTCTTCCACGAGATAAATACACCCACAATTGATATGCTCCTCTATCCTGATAAAGATAGTGTATATTTCGCTGCCTTAGAGAAGTGATGAGCTCATGCAAAAGAAAGGAGTTTAATCCCAGACATAGGATCTCATTCTTGCCAATGAGAACCAACAAACCGAACCCAAGGCACCAGCTCAACCAGTGAGTAATTAAATAAAATGAATTGACCATATTCCACCAGGTGTTTGATGCATTTTGAGACCACTGAGGTAAATGGAAGATATTTTTCTGTAATTACCTTATGCCAAATTCCATCCTTTAGCAAACAACGCCACAAGGCATTTGCCGTCAGCGCTCTTCCAAACAGGTGTATGTTCCTAACTCCCCATCCTCCAAAGGACTTAGTTTTAGAAATGTTCTCCCACTTACATAGATGTAGATGCTCCCTTTCCCCACTACCAGACCATAAAAAATTATACATTAACTAACTGATCTTATTAAGGATAGAAATAGGAATGATGGCCACTGCCAACCAATAAACAGGAAATATCTCGAGCACCGACTTTAGAAGAAAAAATCTCCCACCTAGAGAGAGCCATCGGTGACACCAGTGCCCAATATTTTTCTCAAACTTCATGATCATTCATCGCCAGTATTCAATCTTGTAACCAGATGGATTGAGATAAAAGTCGAGATATCTAAAGCCTACAAATAAGTCCTCAACTTTAAAAGAGAATATAGCTTTATACTGGGATAAATCCTCCTGCAATACCTATGAAATATGTAAAGTAGACTTGTGTGGGTTTATGATCAGGCCCGAGGCATGACAGAAGGATGAAATAATGGAATCAATCACCTTCCATTCTTGAACAAAATCCCTGGTCATTATGAGAACATCATCCACTAAAAAAATATTAAGAATCGTTATCAACCTTGGAACCTTGACTCCCGATAGTTTCCTTTCAGATTATGCATGCTTAAGAAGGAAATTAAGTCCTTCCATTACTAATATGAAGAGCAAAGGAGACAATGGATAGCCTTGTCTTAACCCTCTCCCACTCTGGAAGAAAGGTGTAGTCTCGCCATTAATCAACATTGCAAAGGAAGTTGAACTAACACAACTCATAATCCAATTAGTTATCAAAAGTCCAAAGCCCGATTGAAGGAGGATCATCCTAAGAAAATCCCAATTTACACAGTCGTATGCCTTCTGCAAGTCAAGATTTAAAATGATTGCCTTCAAATTTTTCACCTTGATACTGTGTAGGAATTCTTGAGCAGTTCCTACCGTGTCCAAAATTTGTCTTCCTTTTAGGAAACCCAGTTGCTCTCCTGAGAGTGACCTGGAGAGAATCAGTTTAATCCTGGAAGCCAAGAGTTTCGATATGATTTTATAAACCATATTACATAGGGCTATAGGCCTAAAGTCTTTGAAGGTAAATGGTTTGTTAACTTTAGGAATGAGCACCAGGAAGGTCAAGTTTAGGGACTTTTTAACCTCTCCACTTCTCCTTGATTCCTCCACTATCTCAAGAAGGTCATATCCAACCAGGTTGAAGAAGGATAAAAATAATTATGCCATCCACCCATTCGGCCCCAGACTCTTGTCCTTGGAAAAACCCTTAAGGATCGCCTGTATTTCTGATTTGGAACAAGTTTTTTCAATTAAATGTTTATCCACCTCCTCAACAAAGCAAGGGCATTGTCGAACTTTGCTAACTTTTTCAATAATCATGTTCTAACCCGTTTCAGCGTAGAAATATTTGAAGTGTCTCATAGCTTCAATCAAAAGGCCCTCCTGTTCTGTGTGAGAAGGGACAATGTCATCCTGGATTTCCCAAATATTTTTCCTATTCCTCCCGTGGCTAGCGAAATGGTGAAGAAAATTACATTATGGTCTCCTTTTTTTAGCCAAATTGTTTTTCTCTTCTGTCTCCACAATTCCTCATCCGCCTGAAGAATCTTGTTTTGTTCCACCTCAAGCTATTTTATATGAAGGTCAATAACAGTCAGTTCCTTCCTTTTTTCTTTTTCCCTGTAGTAATCCTCTAGATCCTTCTCAATTTTATCAATCTTCTTGTTTTTTAAAATCTTTTGTTCTTTTTCCCATGCTTTAACTATGTTCTTTAACTTTTTTAATTTCCAAACTAGCCTTCTTTAAGAAGAAGATTCATCCATGAAATATGTAGATATCCACACCTCTTTCACTAAAAGTCTAAACTCTCCTTCCCCCAACCAAGTGGAATTCGTCTTGAAAGGATAAGCAGCAAATTGAGGTATGTAGTCGACCTGTAATAAAGTCAGGGGATGGTATGATATGTAAGGAAATTCCACCCACAACCTGTGTCTTCCTACAGAAGTGACTAGGTCCTCTAACATAATAACCTAATCCAATATTTTTGTGATTTCATCCCTCCCTCTTCTTCCATTGCGCAAATTTGGCATGACCTCGTTGGGAACAATGTCGACCAATCCACTTCCTTGTAGCATGCCTTTGAAGTACCTTGTCAACAGGTCAAGTCTAGTTGTGTCTCCCCAAATATCTTCAGCATTGTTCATGAAGTTTAGATCACTAGCTACAATCAATTTTTTATGTGCCATTATGCCACTATTGACCAACTAAACATGGCTCGTAACAATTTAGTAAGGTATTATGTCGATTACCCTCAATGAATGAACCTAACAACAGAATATCACCGCAACTCCAAAAAGGAACAAGGTTTAATTTGTCAGGATCCCACGCCACCAGGAGACCCCCAAATCTACCTACAGATCTAACTGCACAGACCAACCACTTTGGTCATAAGGAATTCACAAAAAATCTAGCTTTATTTTTGTCAACCATGGTTTCTTGGAAGAACAATATATCGGGTAAGGTCCTTGAAAGTAATATACGGAGGGAAGCCAACTTCAGAGCCCCTCCCACTCCCATAATATTTAGAGAGAGAAGGATCATGATTTTTCCTTGGCCATGGCTTTCATGCCTCTAAGCACCCCATATTCAATACAATTGTGTAAATCTTGGAGTGGTGTTGTGGGAACACTCTCAAGCAATTTCTTACAACCACTTCTATTTTTAAGAGGGAAATTTGATGGGGGATCAAATTTTGCTCAAATTCAAAGTGCTTGGAATCTGCTTGAAATGATGCCATTGCATCATCTCGTCTTCTGATTCCGGTGGTTTATTTACTTTTTCAAACGGAGTCAGTATGGAGACGATATCGCGATCTATTCGTCAAAGCCAACCGAGCCAAAGAATTTGATGTTATTTGTCTGATCGCGTCACGATGCGTCTGATCTGACGTGGCGAGGCCATCTGAGCCGTCTAAGATGGCGATGTCAGTGGTGGCGATGGCGGTATTGATTGGTTGGCGGTTAGCCGGATCCGGAGATGGCACGTGTCTTGTAGATGGCAAATGGTATGAGGGCGGAGTGGCCCAATCGGTGAAGCATGCGTGTCCATCGTTGGTTGGTTTATGATTGTTATGTAAAATTATGTGAGAGTCCGCAGGGTTCGACCCCAGGACCTCCCATTCACCTAAGCCTTCCTGTGTGGATTGACCAACGGACCGTGGGTTACGACTTAACATATGTATGAGTTTATATTTATTTAACTTCAGTTATATGTCAGTTGGCGGAAATTGAGGTCGGGGCTTGGCCGTGCCCGTGGTCATTTGCTCTTTGTATATGAATGTGCCATATAATCTGACGGTTGGCGCAGGTTTATAAAACATGGCCCATAGTTTTTATATGACCACCGTTGAAAAAAGGGCGCAGGAATGTGCGTGGGATTTTTAACATAACATTTGGTCTCATGTATTAACCCATATGACCACAGGCACGGGTAGCGAGAGGAAGTTACAGTTATAAACGACTTAACCACTTTTCCCATGCCGAGGGTCACATGACCCATGCATGGAGTGCTAGGTGGTTAGGGGTTAGCACGCCCGTAACCGTTCTACAGTTTCCACCATTGGTGCGGTTGCACCCAATGCTAGGTTTTCATGCTTTAAAATGCGTGAGCCAGGTTCAATCATGAAGTGCATTTGTAGATTCAGAGGCAGCAAGCTTGAAGAGGGGGACTTCGGGGGCCTAACTTCTTCGTTTTTGACCGATTGAGGTCTTAGAAAGAGCCTTGAGCGAGGTTTGGATGCTCTGAAGCCATTGGAGAGTCGGTTTATTAGTTTGAGCATTGTAAAGACATGTTTTGAGCACTTTTGAGCAATTAATAATAATGATCCATTGGAAGGCGGACGAGGAGATGCCGAAAGCCCAAGAGAGTTGTGAACTCCTTTATCAATTGTGTGCCTATGTGTTTTATGTTCAATGATTATGATGTTGTCTATGTGTAATTTGCATAAGTAATCCTTAAATCTATCGCGTTGCAAAATGGTCCATTTTCTTTAAACACATAACATTCACTTGCAATAATTTTCAAGTTTTTCAAGTCTTCTTCATTTTTTAGATCAAGTTGGTATCGAGCCTTTGGTTTTGAAGACTTGATTGTTTGCAAGTTTGTTTACGATGCTCACAAGGTTGAAACTCACAAGAGGAGAAAGGTCAACTTGTGGAGCCAAGTTCTCATCGAACAAGATCATATTCATTCCTGTAAGTTTCGGTATTCACCAAGCATGGCTCGTCGCGAGAAAAGTCATGAAGCGTGTTCATCCAAAATGAAGATCGGAGGTTGTCATGGGTGAGAGATGATGAAGATCTTGATGGAAAGACATATTGTCGCAGGGTGAGGCTCCAACCCTTCAATTCATAAGTGAGGCGGTGGTGACAAAACTCCGGCGGAAATGGAGGGAATGGTGCTTCTCCACCACCCTCTCCTCCATCATCATCATCTTCTTCTTCTTCTTCTTTACAGATTCGAAACATCTTACGAATTCTCCAAAGGGGCATAGTAAAACTCCTTAGCAAATTCCTTCATTAAATCTGATAAAATTTGAATTGCCAATTTACAATGGAGAGTTAACGCTGAAAAGCTAGATAAATGGATCCGACAAGTTGAAGAGTATATTGTAAATAGAAGATTCAATATGATGAAACCAAATTCAGCTTGCTTCATTAAGATTAGATGGTTTAGCACTTATTTGGTGGGAATCTAAGACCAAAATTCAGCTTGCTTCATTAAGATTAGATGGTTCAACACTTATTTGGTGGGAATCTAAGACATAGGAGGAAATGAAAAAGAATGGAAAAATTTTGCTTTCTTGGAATGATTGCATTATCGCAATTAAAAAACAATTTTATCCATTGGCATATAAAACAAAGGCAACTATGGAATGGCAGAATTTTAGACAAGCTAAAGGACAGAATGTACAAAGTTTTACTCAGGAATTTAGGAGAAGATCTTTAGTTTTGGGAATTGATTTGTCTTCACAGGAAACATTGCTCAAATATATTGGTGCTTTGCATAGTTATTTGAGGCATACTATACTCATGTTTAATCCTTCGAATCTAGATGAATTTTGTGTATAGGCTACTCATTTGGAAGCAAGGGGAAAGAACGATACTCATGAGGGTTTCAAGAAGACATACAACCATGGAGACAAGGGAAATAAGAAATTCAAAGGCAATGGCAGGAAGAATGCTGTTGTGAAGAAGGAGGGAGAAAAGTTCACATTTAAACATTGTTCAAAAGAAGGCCACGATGAAGACCATTGTTGGAAGCTTCATCCTGAAAGAAGACCCAAAAAGTTTGGCAACAAAAACAAAGGGAAGTCAAAGACTGTTGTGACTGTTCTACAAGACTTAGGTTCGGATTCAGGTGATGAAACGAAGATCACAGCCATGGGTTACCAAGATAATGGTTCTGTTGCAAGTACTAGCTCTTCAAGTAATGCTAATGTCAATGTAACTCAATAAGAGAAAACGAGAATTGAACTTTTTCATATAAGGGTTGTTTCAAAACATACTAAGATAGACACGTTATTTGATTTTGGATCACAAGAAAATCTTATTTCTGAAGAGATTGTTAAGAAACTTAAGTTGGAAACAAGTCCACATCCTAAGCCATATCCTCTTGGTTGGATATGTGATAATGCTAAGTTACAAGTAACCAGGAAGTGTAAACTTAGGTTTGC
>SNQJ01S0004308.1:130839-156659 GCA_010110895.2 Picea sitchensis
TGGAACCATCAAGTCCTGTGATATCCTCAACCATACCCCTCGAACCACCAGCGCTAGTGTGCCCCTCCCAGTTAATCTTAGTCGGACCCTGAAAGAAGGGAAGTGGAATAGGGGTCAAGAATCCTCATAATGATGGGACAAAGGAGTCGAGGACCACTCCCAAAGAGCTATCCCCAACATCTGACACCCTGCCTCTCTGTAAATTCCATACTCGCCTTGTAGTCCCATTGAAAGGGACCACCTCACCACATATGTCCTCAGCATAGGAAATGGTAGTGCTCCCCCCCCCCTAATCCTAGTCCAGTGTTGTCTGTCCCAGGTGGCCTAACCCCCCCCTAGGTCAGAGACGGGCCCTTCAAGTGATGGAGGAACAGGAAGAACTTCATTGGGCAGGTTGAAGGCATGATTTATATTATCTAATTCCAAAGCCGACATAGATTTGTAAAAGACAAGACATTGATTTTTTAACTTACCCACAATAGTGACCGCATTAGGTGACGACGCAGCAACCACCTCAGTTGGTTCAAGCTCTCCATTCCAAAAAGAGTCCACCCCTGGGGACTCGCAGTGTGTCATTTTTCTGAGCATAGAGGCTTTGGATTCCTCTTCCTCCTCGAACCCATGACATTGCTTTCGAATATGGCTCATTTTTCAACATAAGGTGCATCTGGATGGAACGTCGAGATAGTCCAATTTTTGTCCTATGAATCTCCCCCTCCATTCTATGTCAATGGACTCCAGCAGACCTCTATGGATATCAATCTCAACCAGGACCTTCCCAATCTGTTTACCAAACCCTTTGAGGGCTACCTCATCCACTATAATGAAACGATTGAGCTTGTTCTTGATGGCAGCTAGAGCTTTGGTGTTCCGAAGTTGCAGTGGAATATCGAGGAGCAAAACCCAGAGGTGGTGCCGCTGAAAATAGTCAGTTGTTGGTTCGAAACTGACCCTCCACCTCTTTAACATGAGGCTCCCACCATTTAAAATCCATGTATTCTCTAAGAATGACACAGTGTCTTCATGAGACATGAAAATGAAGTTGAACCAGCCCCTGGTTAGCATAACCAGTTTCAGGGAGTAACCCAACAACAGAACCCATGTTGAACTCATCCACTCCAGTAGTCTCAGAATGCTTTGATTCCTATAAGAAAATATCCCAACCAACGCACATAGCGCCAAGTTGCAAGACTCTACTAGCTCAATGTGGCCCCCTAGGACTAACTTGTGCTTCGATTTATTTGGCTTCCATACCCTTGTCATTGGTCTCTTCCCTCCTTGTAACCTACTACCATTCCCTGCTCTTCTAGGAGGTGAAAACCTACCAGTGTCGGCCAGACAACCTGTAGGAGAATGTGAAAGATCTTCTTGCCTATACTGCGAGCCTCCAAAGCCAGGAGTCGGGTCTAATGGATACTAGGAAACTGGTGGATATCATGTATCATCCCCTTTCACTGTTTTGAAAACTGTATCATTCACCTTAACATTCCTGCCTCCAACTAAGGTCCTTAACTCTTCATCTGATGTGAAAGTATCGGCATTGTTCCAAATGACCTCATCCTCCGCACCCATCAGGGCGTTGACCTCGGCTTCCATCGAGAAGCTTCTAGCCCCAATAATCTCCTACCACCTTCCGGTCACTTTGATCCTATGCAGGAGAAATGACAGATTGGGCCCGAGGTTCTAGGTTAATTCTTAAATGTTGAGGTTATTGGTGAGTTTCAAGATCGATGCACAAGAACATAGGGTACTTTACAAATCAATGCACTAATCGATATTGACTAGTGGGACCCCATCATTATGAAGTGCAGAGAAACCTCCACACCTTCGGCTTCTCGTTGGAGCTTCCATGGAGCGTACAATGAATAACTTACATACATATTGTTAATTGAATCTAATATTTTACGCATTGATGTAGAGAGCCTTACTTATTGGCATTAATGTAAAAGGAGCCTAAACTTGAAAGAAAAAAATATATATCTAACACATCTTGGACATACATTAATATTGAAAGATATATGCTTGATATTAGTTGTACATAGAAACACTGTCAATAATGTGTTTGAACCCAAGAAACATGAAATTAAAAAAACATAAAAGTTATATGCAAAGGGCTCATCAATCTTGTGTTTGATACATTTTACTACAACTACCTAATTGATATGCTATTTATAGAAGTCATTGACTCGCAATGGCAAATTCGACTTGAATTTTATTAAACTAATAGTGAAATATTGATAAAAATAATATTTATTACTATAACCCACCAATAGAGATGTAAATGCTAATTATATTTAAAATAAAATAACATAAATTATTAGCTCTCCATGTGGGGTTTGGATCTACAATTAAAATAAAAATATATATATGAAATGTGGTTGCATGTACCATTTTCACATGAATCTCCTTGCGCATCCTTGAACACATGCTTTAGAGTATGCATTATATCTTGTGTGGCCTTTTCTCTTGTATGATCATGCTCTTTTCCTTCTTGTGATGGTCATTTTTTTAACATGTTCCACTCAAGTATTCTCAATCGACAATGAATCCATATTTGAAAGTTATTGTCAAGCACAATTGCAAAAGATAGTTATCATCCATGAATTTTTAGATTCATATATACTCTATTCATGGTTGTGACTATGAAGTAGACGTATCATACATGAAATTTGTTAACATCATTTGTGACTATGAAGTAGACATGCCATACATGAAATTTGTTAACATCATTTGGAGGCATGCATACTTGAATCTCACTTTCCGGTATATCTTTGTGAACATGGTTAGTTCATTCCCTAAGAAAAAAAATTAACATGCACCTTGAAAATGTTTGGCACCTACTATCTTGCTTATTTCAATAATGTAATAATAGTTTCAAGACCATTAAATTGTGATTTTATATAGGTGATATTGTCATGAATAAATAAAATATTTAAAGCTTTCCATTACATAACCAAGTTTTGATATGCTTCATAAACTACCATGACAACAAGACTCCAATGATTCAATAATCATTGAATCATTGTCATGATGCAAAACCACAAAGCATAATTTTCTTAACACAATAGATCTACCTCATATTTCTTTCATGTTTCTTGCTTCCCATGATTTTTTAATGCATGTCTCACACTAATCTCCATTTTCAACACCTTCCATCCCTTCTCTCCACTCTTGCAGGTGGAAAAATGAATACGATAAGCCACGCATTCCTTTCGAACTTAAATTATCATTTTTTGTGTTGGCTCATTGCAATAATTACTACCTTGTGTGGTTTAGAATCTATGCATTATAATTGTAGAATTAATACTACCTTTTTCTGACATTATAATATTGTGTGGTCGCCATCATTCCCTTTATTTGCATGCTTACTCCTTGTAACGACCATTTAAACAGCATAGGGGCACTCAAATGAGATGGACATAACGTTATAATGCAAAACTCGAGTACCGCTAAATAATATTTATGTTAGCCTATAACACATGTTTTCTACGCAAATGAATTTATCAGTGATGGTAATAACTTTTAACACAATGCAACCTCAAGTAATGCTTCATAACCAGGTGGCCTCTTAGATTTGGGTAGTAGTTAAATAGTTAATGAATATATAGTGTTCATAATCCATCTGAAAGCAAACAAAGAGAGGAATTGTGGATATTTGAATTTGATGATGCTCCTTAGGCTCCTAATAGTGGATGGTGATCTTCTCCACCTACTTATCCAGTCTTATTTCACACTAATACAGTTTGAAAATTTTGTGACTATGTGACCAAAAATGTGAGTCATGACAATTGTTATAAGCTATATAGCTAACAAATTTGAATAATTTTGATGTGTATTAAGTGATTTTGTTATAAATTATTAATGTTAACTACTATCTAGAAAACTAACTCATTCTACCAAACCATAATGAATTGCAACTAGATATTTGGAGTTTGGGGAATATATCTTATGCTAATGATATATCTAATCTAATTGGTAGTTATTCAAGTTTTCTAGCATGATCAAGAGTTTTAATTTTTTTAATAACCCCTCTAATGATTAATCTCTAGTAATTTTTTCTATTAAAAGTTAACCACCAAAGTGTATAATTATCTGCTTTGAAACTTGTAAAAGGTTGATTTCACTTGCATTATTAACTATTGTTAACTATAGCAATAATTTGAGATCTAGATATATCCAACTCTAATGATGCCATGTTCAAAACCCAAAAAGCATGATCTTCGAACCATCTTTATTTCTTACTTACTAAACCAAAAACAAATCTCTATATAATCCCTAACAAAGACTACCATGCACATTTTGGATAATATCCATAATCACTTCATGTTTTGCATGACATCATGCGTTAGAGATATGGAGTTAAACATTACACTATATCTCTTTTGAACCAAACGAGGGTCCCATATTTGAGGTCTACTATGCCAATGTCATTGATTGCACGGGGTAGTTATGCAATTGAACCCCATCATAAATAAACAATTTTATATGCATAATAAGTTATTACAATACTATATAAAATTATAACATTGTTTAGTAAATGAGGGGTTTAGATGAAGGTATTATAGTTTATAATCATTAATTAATATGAAAATAAGATATGGTGTTCTAGAATACCTCCTTGAATTCAAACTTACGGCATGGATACAAAATACTTAGTTTTCATATATCTCATTCAAGTTTAATAATCAAATTAGAGTCATTGGATATATCAATCCTCTCCTCCCTATAAAAAATTGTTATTAGGTTTGTTATTGATTTTTTTATTTGGTATCATATCTTTGGGGAAGTCTAAGGAGGAATGGATTTTTAGTTGATTGGTTAGGTTTAGACATGGTGCATAAAGATGAATTTGAGGGTATTAAACATGCATGGGGTGCAACATCCAGAAATTGAAGCAGAGATTGAGGACGTGAATTTAGTGATCATATATATGTTTCATCCCAATAATTTCAAAGGGATGTAGCAAGAAACAAAGACATGATAAATTCATTTAAATGTAGAGACTTTATTTATATATTTCAATTACCTTTCTTTCTTATCCATTTAGAAGTAATTGATGTTGAATATTTGTGTTCAATTGTTTTTCCATAAACAAGAATTCATTGAAATAGTGATATTCATACATTGATTGATGAAGGTTTTAAATCATAAAGATATAAACAGAAGAATGAGAATTTGGTTATGGAAGATCTACTTTGATTGACACCTAGGATTCAATAATGAGTGCATTCAAATGGGTCATTGTTGTGCTCCTTTTTACAAGTGTAAGTATTTGGTCAACCCCCAATCCTACCTATCTATAAGTTGCAGTAGGTCTTTGGTCTAACACTAGTAGTTGTGCATAGATCAATGCCTTAAAGATCGCCCTACACTAAATAAGGTTGAGCAAAATATCTCACTTTTTTAGTTGTGAGAATAAGTATTAAAATTATTTACTTATATTGACTTAAATCAAGGAATAAAAACCATACAATCCATATACTAGGAAAATTAGTAACATAAAAGTATGCATTGTCATCAGCATAGTTGTTAAAGGCCAATAATTCTCACTGCATTTGATTTTTCTTCAACCATACAATCCATATACTAGGAAAATTACTATTATAAAAGTATGCATTGTCATTGACATAGTTGTTAAAGGTCAGTAATTCCCAATGCATTTGAGTGTGCTTCCAAAGGACGATTTTGCTTATCATTAGCTTCTTTGTTGTTGTATTGAGTACTTATGCACCTATTCTTATCATGTTGGCAATTATATTGCCATAAGTATCCCATATCATGGCACAAAGAGTTTGTATACCAATTGTTTTTCTTCAAAAATATCTATAATGTGAGCATAGAAACTCAAAATATGAGCCCTAAAGTGTAGATAAATGTTTTCACAAGTCTAATTGTATCAAATGAGATTGTGAGACAAAGTCTTTGACAACACTTGAAATTCATCCATAAAACCAACATTGGATTAAAATCAGTTTTCCATAACTACTAATTGATGTCATAAGACCTTCATAGTGATTTTTCTTACTTAATAAGTAGACAACAAGTATTATTAAGTATGCATCATAAAAAAACAAATTGAGTACCATGTAATTAGCACACATGTTCCAAAGATAATTTACTATAATGGATGGATTTCTTTGTTAACCCTTAATTTTTCATTTGCCTCAACAAAATATTTCTCTTATCAGTCTTTTAAGAGGTGAGGACATCGATTCAATATTCCTCTTTACAAGGGTTCTTTGGATTATTATGCAATGTACCTTATAAAATATTTTCTATAAAAATGTAATTTACCCAAAATTACATGTCAAAACATTTTTTTTCTATATTACTTCTTATTTATAATTATATCCTTAATAATATGAATTTTAAACAAAGCCTATCTTATAAATATAACATGTCTAAACTCCATTTTCTTCTCAAACTCTAAATTCCATCATGATGAAATCATAATTTACATTGCATACAATTTTCTCTTAAATAAATTGTATATTACAGTATACTCTATATTATATAATAATATATGTTATAATATACTATACAATATAATATATTGTACTAATAAATTAACAATTATAAAATTAAATTATATCAATAAATTAATTTCACTTAACTTGAATTAACATTATAATATCACCCTAACATCCATGATATTTCATGTTATTTTCATTTAATAAACATTATGATATCACCCTAACATCCATGATATTTCCATTTAAAATAACTTATTAAGATATCATATTCCTTCTAACACTATACTCTATATTATATAATAGTATATGTTATAATATACTATACAATATAATATATTGTACTAATAAATTAACAATTATAAAGTTAAATTGTACTAATAAATTAATTTCACTTAACTTGACTTAACATTATGATATCACCCTAACACCTATGATATTTCATATTATTTCCATTTAATAAACATTAATAAATTAATTTCACTTAACCTGACTTAACATTATGATATCACCCTAACACCCATATTATTTCCATTTAATAAACATTATGGTATCACCCTAACATCCATGATATTTCCATTTAAAATGACTTAGTAAGATATCATATTCCTTCTCGCATTGTTATGAACTTCAAATTAGAGAATTGTCATTGCAACTATGCATTGACTTTCCCATCAATTATTAACACTTTTTAACTTTAAAAAAGATTGAACATGACTAATGTGATAACTAATGTAGATGGTTGTGAAGTTTGTTTTGGTAGAATACTTTGATATTAGTTCTAACAAGGTGTAATAAATGAAGCGTGTTGTAAATTTTAAAGGTAGGTGTGTACAACCTTGGGAAGAGATATATTCTAATARTATGATCATAGAGACTATGGAGAACCCTTAATGTGGGATTGTTGAGGCTAATCAGTATTTAAAATTGTCCAAAAGTACATGCATTGTGACACCAAAAGACTATGAAAGGTGAGGTTACAAGATTAAGATTATGGTTGACGAGGTTAATGAAATTTGAATAGTTTGTTTTATATTTTTATTTTTTAATTGGAACGATTATAATTTGTATTAAAAGATTGTTGCGGTTGTATTGTACAACATAATAATACAAATAAAATATTTTTCTGAATAGTCAATTTTTTTTAAAATATTTCAATAACAAAATTTATCTCTATATAATAAGTTATTCTAACATTTAAAAAGCTAAAGCATAAGGTTTTCTTAGTATAGATTGTAAGAAATTATTTTGCAAAAAAATTGATTAGTTTGGAATTTAAAAAAAAAAAAAAAAAAATGTCTATAGTGGGCTTTTTACTTTGTCTCAATTGGCTATTGCATCTTATAGACTAGATGTTCCATTTTCATATCTACATGGGCTTGTTGCACACCATTTTGAATATTTGGTGCAAATCCAATTGACAACTTTGATTGAGAATTCACATAAGAGCTCTTATCTAGGCCCAAAACCAATTGGTAAAGCATGCCACATTCAACCTCAAGTTTTTCAATTTGTTTTTATGGTGGGTCACTATTTGAATAACTTATGTATGCTTGGATTTTTGTGCTTCATTTAGACTAGAAATTCTATTATTGAAATTAGAGATAAATACTTTATTGTATGCTTGAAGACCTCATGCATGTGTAGTGCATTACACAGGTCCAATAACTCATAAGAAAAACACTTGGAGTGATTATGCCTATCCATATTTCTAGATCTCTAGAATTTGCTTGGAGAAAAAAAGAATGAAACCTAAATTGGATTGGACACCATGCACAACTCCCTCTTAGTTCCAAAAAGAAAGCCCATGCAACCCAACATATTAAAATCCAAGGAAATTATTATGGACCTTTGAATCCATATTCACCACTAAGCCAAGTAATTTCCCGAAGACAATGAACCAATATGAAGTTCATAATTATCCCACCTATAAAAACCAATTGCTAATTTTATGTTTATGGTGTGCCATTGTGAATGGAGTGTGCTAGAGTATTAGAAGATGAGGGAATTTTAATGCTCACCACTTCAAATTATATTTGCTTTACCACTTGTCTCGATTAGTGTCCTTCATATTGAATTGGAGAATTTCCATTAACTTGGGATATTATCAAATGAGTGAGGGGATGTGGGATATAGTTAAAAAAACCCTATGGTCCTTAACATTCCAACTCCAAGTCATGTTGATTCATCGGCCAATCAATTTACTTGGCTATTTTGAGGTCTTAACACTTGGAAGAATTATATCAATTTGAATCGTCTTATCTCCTTTTGAATTCTAAGGATGAGCCTTCCCAAGGAGCAATCCTTCGACGATGTGGAGTGGAGCATATTTGTATGATGAGAATTCATTGTCCTATAACTAGAAGTTGTCTAATCTATCTTGAGTTTAGAGTTCGTAGGTCTTTAAAATGTGTTGATGTCTTCGCTTAATGATTAGTGCATTCCCTTAATACCCACTCAAATATTGTTTCATGATTTCCTTCTACATTGAAAATAATTCACATGCACTTTCCACAATTAAAATTTGAATGGACAGTTATATGAATGAGAAACACCTAATTATTTGGTCATGTGTTATACCTTGTTGCCCAAGTTTGATGATACTTATGTACCCTAATGGAGAGTTTCCACCCTTGAACTATTTTATCTTAAGGGAAAGGCAATGTGATGGTGATAATGGTGTGGAATTGATGAAATCCTCTTAATAAAGGTATTTGAATTTGTTGACATGATGAATCGTGTAATGATGTTTAATTAGTGTCATGATATTTGATATTTTTTTAATTGTGTTCAATTTCATGTTAGAAATGCTAAATACAATGTCAATCATATGAGGGGAGAGACGTAAAACCCCTTTAGGTTGCCCTTAGGTCACTTGATAGACATATTTTGGATATATGTGTATAACATATAGATGGAAATCTTATTATGTTATATGATGCGTAAATAAATACATATTGTTATTTATACATGGATTTGAGCCACTAGCTCTAGTAGTGAGACCAAGTTAGATCGGAGAACTCACTAGCATTGGGTGTACAAACAATGTTCAATATTTATTGATATGAGATATGTATGAGTGATAATGTGGTCATTGGCCCTAGATATTACTCGTATAACTAGGATATTCACACTTCACCGTACCACTTTTGATCCTGACCAACTGAGCACTGTACATTACTTTAGTGAGAGGTTGAAAGAATGAGAGAAAATGAGTTAACATATTAAGAAGTCCTTTTAGCCCTAAAATGTATCTTGATATGTTGATAAAAAAAATTGGATTTCTTATATAACTAGAGGGGTGAATGTTGAGGGTTAATAAGTTGTTAGGTGCCTTCATGAAAAAATCGCATGGTACCTTGACACTGGAGACGAGGTCTCATCCCTAAAATAGCACTTGTGATTTGTAAGGATGTCCATTGATGTGGAATCCCGATGGAGTTGTATGGTAGTTGAGGAGAAAATGAACAATTGGAAAGTTATTTCATGTTTATGGTTCATAGTTCTTTCATGGGAAGATATCTAATTACATGGCACTATTCTTTATCATGGGCCATGGTTTGATGTTATCATTGTATGAAAGTGCATGTTGATCTTGCTAGTTTACTTACAATCTTGTTCATAATGATTACTTGTGTATTTCTAAAATGGTCTATGTGTTGGTTTTGTTGAGTTATTTGGTTGTTAGAGATTTAAAAAAGGTGGGGGGGAGGCCCTAAGGCCTATATGTTTTCAAGCATTCTAACATGACATGGTCTAACATATGCATCGTTGTATTTCTTGGTCTTTGGTATAAGTGATGTTAACCAACAAACAATGGGCTAAGGTGATAGTAAATGACGACAAGGTGATAGCACACACCATACAACAATTCCACATTGCACACGTAGTTGCAATTTCTAACCACTTTAATTAAGCATTGTTGGGTGGTGTTGTTTGGCCCTTTGATATATATTTCACCCTTGGTAATGGTTATCCATGTGGTGTAAATTTCATCCCAAAATTGTGCATTTAACACTGTGAACTAGGCATTTAAACTTGGATATTTGCCATCTTTTGGTGCCCTTTGTTGTGATATTTGTACTCCACCCTAGCCAATTCCATTCTCATCACCTTGATCTCATACACCATTTCTTTATCTATGCATTCAAAGTGAATTTCTAGTGTTATTTCTCCTTGGTTTCACACCATCGATTTGCATTTGATGGTGGTTGATCAACCTCATTTCTCAAATACTAACCTTACCCCATACATTTTCTATCATTTGATCATTTTTGCTCTCTGTCTCATTGAGTATGAGCTCTATGGGTTTTGTTTGAATCCAGTCCTTATCACCAAACTTGTAACCATTTTACTTGGTATATAACCTTGACCACACTACCATAGTAGTACAACCACTAGAATTGAGCTCTTGAGCATAGTTGTGGAGTGATCCATGGTGGTTGTAGAAAATTCTAGACTTTAGTATTTTATGTGTAGTGTCTAGAGGTAACTTTGCTACTTTTGTTATATTTTTATTTTTTTTTTGGGTGAGGGGGGTGGGGGGGGGTTATTGTAGGTTGTGATGGTACCGACCTAGTGTATATTTTTGGTGAAATTGTGAATAGTAACCTCTCATGTGCTTTATCCTATCATCTTGAGAGTAATACCTTGGTCATGCATGTGATTTTTGTTGTTTTGAGTTAGCTTGGCCCTGCAATGAGCACCCCCGCCCACCACTCCCATCTATCAGTTCATCAATTTTGTTTTACTATGGTCTCATTCTCGACCCTATGTTGAATTTCAAAGGAAAAGGGCCATGTGGAGTTGAGCTTGATCCATACCCATGTTCTTATTTCATCAATTACCATGTCGAGAAGTCTTACTTGTTGCATGCTTTAACTATCTACTTGATTCTATTATGGCCTAGATATCATTTGGTTTTGATGAAATTTTGTTCAGCTTCATTGTTATATACTCGAATTGGCCTCACATTGAAATTCATTATCATATGTTTGGGAAAACATTTTGTTTGGCCTCACCACTATTCCATAAATCAGCTCTAATTTATCTTGGTTATTATTTGGAGCCATGGGTGGTCGACCACATCCTTGCATCCTCATTGACCCATGCATTACTATGTTGTCAATCATTTGGCCTCCTAGCACCTACTTGTTTCATAATTTTTACCTTTGGCTTGTCTTTGGTGTTTAATGTATGCAGCTTGGTCTTGTGCCATGCATATAAACTTGGGTATTGTCTTGCATATTCCTTGCCAATTTTTTAAAACTAAACCAAACCCCCCCCCCCTTGTNACTATGGTCTCATTCTCGACCCTATGTTGAATTTCAAAGGAAAAGGGCCATGTGGAGTTGAGCTTGATCCATACCCATGTTCTTATTTCATCAATTACCATGTCGAGAAGTCTTACTTGTTGCATGCTTTAACTATCTACTTGATTCTATTATGGCCTAGATATCATTTGGTTTTGATGAAATTTTGTTCAGCTTCATTGTTATATACTCGAATTGGCCTCACATTGAAATTCATTATCATATGTTTGGGAAAACATTTTGTTTGGCCTCACCACTATTCCATAAATCAGCTCTAATTTATCTTGGTTATTATTTGGAGCCATGGGTGGTCGACCACATCCTTGCATCCTCATTGACCCATGCATTACTATGTTGTCAATCATTTGGCCTCCTAGCACCTACTTGTTTCATAATTTTTACCTTTGGCTTGTCTTTGGTGTTTAATGTATGCAGCTTGGTCTTGTGCCATGCATATAAACTTGGGTATTGTCTTGCATATTCCTTGCCAATTTTTTAAAACTAAACCAAACCCCCCCCCCCTTGTTTGTATCCATCATGGATTCGTCCATTTCATAGTGAGGATGGTATTGTCTTATTATGCTTATATTTGATGTTGTGGACTACATTATTCATGAACATCTTGAGACTGACATGGCCTCTATGAGAGTTTAACCTTGTCTACTAGGTATAAGTTGTGATCTTGTGGACATTTCACCTCGACTCGAGATTTGTCTTGATTATTTTATGGGGTATATCGTGCATGACCTTCTTATTTATTGTTGGGTTGTCCACATTCATGAACCTATCTCTCCTTGGCATTTCACATTTGTTGGCAAGTTGCTAAGCTATTTGTACTTTGTATAGGCTTTGCATTAACATTAGCCTTGTTATCATACAATATTTCACCCTAGTGCAAAGCCTTCACAGGGTAAAAAAAGAGTGGAACATTAGAATTGTTACCACTTTCACCTAGGAAACAACTTCCCTAATTTTAGTGAAAGATGGATCCAACACAAAGGAGGATTTCCTAGTATCCCCCGGGGATCCTAAGGCAAGACATAATCAAGTCTAAGGTCTCCTATATAGCTACCCAATTTACCACCAACTAAATATATCAAGAAAGTTATGGATTAGGTGGTTACTTAAAGTAAATTCCAGATTTTGGTTTAATGTGTTTTAAGGCTAGTTTAGGGGGTTTATCGAGTTATTATTCAATGCAAAATGATCCTCAAATATCACAAATCTGAAAATCACTTTTGGTTGTTATTCAACATGTATAAAAGGTTAAAAATTTCAGCAATGAACAAGTTACAATAGAAGTCAACCTTAGTCCTTTAAATAGATTGTAAACAAGTGAAAAATGGGGCTAAAACAATGGACAAAATCAGGGTTTAAACAACTAGATAATTCTAAACATTATAAGGCATATAACAGCCAAATAAGACAAGATATCCATCCCTAATGTGGTTGTAATATAGATCAGAAAGATTATTTCTGACAATAAGATGATTTTTAGGTCAATATCATGTGCAAAGAACCAATACATATAGGGTTTCTATGGCTGGAAATGAATATAAGCTATTATAAAACCCTAAATTTACCCTAAAACATTAATAAAAAGGTGAAATTGTAGAATTTATTATTGACTAGATGGGAGAAGACTAGTACATACTATTTTTTGGGCATATGGGGTCAACACTAGTACATACTATTTTTTGGGCATATGGGGTCAACTAAGGGCATTTAATCGAAACCCTCTCTCTCTCTCTCTCTCATATGGGGTCAACACTAGTACATACTATTTTTTGGGCATATGGGGTCAACTAAGGGCATTTAATCGAAACCCTCTCTCTCTCGAGAAGACTAGTACATACTATTTTTTGGGCATATATCTCTCATTTAGGAAGGATGTAATGTCATAATGCTATGTATCAATCTTAGGAAGAGGGTAATTATCACCAAAGTGTGATCGTCGTATAAGTGATACGAGGGATCAAATTTTAGAAGGATGCACGGGTGAACATAATGAGGACAACGGAGATTTGGCGCGACTGCCGGGTATAAGTGATCCAAGAGTAACCAAATTGGTAAAGCGGTGTAGTGATAACTTACGTAGAGAGAGAGAGGATCCTCTCTCAACTACTCTGCCCTCATCACCCTACCTCGCTTTACAACTCTCGGTTACTCATTGGATCACTTGAGTACCCAACAATCCGCATTTCTCAAGGAGTACCGCCTCCTGATACATAGCATTATGACGCTGTAACTCTTCCTCAACCTTGGATTGGACATTTACTGGTTTTTTCATTAGTTCATCTACCTCTTTGAATATACACTACATTTCAGCTATCGCGCTTCTACCAAACCTCACTGACTCACATTCTCATCATCAGTGGGATTCGCATCGATCACATCGAGGACAATCTGCTTCCTCTCACCAATGTTGATTAGGTCAACATAGCCCACTTTTGCCTTAAGGCTTATCTCGTTCCCCTCCCAGCTCAGATCCCTTCTTGTTGCATTCATTAGTCAATCTCCTTACATTTCAAATGAATAAAATATCCATGCCTATCTATACAGTTGGTCAATAATTTCATATCTCATCTGATTCGCTTCAGATCGCAATCGTAACCAAGTTCGTAGATTTCCCCAATGGCTTTCTTCACGCACATGGTACTAGCTTGGTTACTAAATCCTCATTATGGAAGCCTCGCCTAGCATCGGATGCATTAATCACAACACCTACATGTCTTGCGTTGGTTCTGAAACGCACTTTGGGAGAAATTTGATCCTTTCAACTCCCAAACAATGCTAAGCAAACTAGATGTCAATTAGTAGTTTTGGTGGATTTATAACTTTGTGCTATTAATGTATAACCTAAGTATTAATGGTTGGATCAAGATCTTATACATCATAGATGACCTAGCAATTGACGAAATTAAATTTGGATGAAGCAACAAAGAACGCAGGACTTGAACTTTCATTAAAAAAAACACCTTTGGGTGCAATTTTTCGGCATCCATCAAAGTGAATGTTTCATCCTTGAAACAAGTTAATTTTCTAATTCATGCCATTATGATTCGAGCGCAACTGACAGAATTGAAATCTGAGGTCCGAAAGTGCCAAAACAATCATCTAGGATTTCCCACCAGGCAAGCCTCGATAGTCATGGCCATCATTAGAAATGGATCCACTCAAATGTTGGAACAACATGTTCAATTATTTTGATAGAATTTTTTCTCTGTGTTCTCCACGTTGAAAAAAATGACACCTCAATCAAGCATCATATGAGGAATTTACATGCTTTTTAACTCAATCTCTCATTGTCTCTTGCCAGCTCGACACTTAGAAGTTTTTCCAATTTTTCTTTCCCCAAAAGGAGAAGTTCCCTTTTAATCCTCCGAAGCAATTCAAAATATTTCCCTTCAATTCCTTTGATACGTATTGGAGGATTTAGTTCAAAATCCCTTGAGCAGTTTGGAGGAGTTAGTTCAAACTCCTTTGAGCGGGTCAAAGGAGTTAGTTCAAACTCCTTCGAGCAGTTCGGAGGAGTTAGTTCAAACTCCTCCGAGCAGGTCGAAGGTGTTAGTTCAAACTCCTTCAAGCAATTCAAAGGAGTTAGTTCAAACTCCTTTGAGCAAGTTGGAGGAGTCAGTTCAAACTCCTCCAATCAGGTTGGAGGATTTAGTTCAAACTCCTCCGAGCAGTTCGATGGAGTTAGTTCAAACTCCTTCGAACAAAAGAAAACCACCTTTTGTAAAATGACCGTAACTTTTGACTCGAGTGTCAATTTTGCACGTTCTTTATATTGTTGGAAAATTATATTCGACATATATAACTTCCTAGTTATATGATTTGAGAAATTCCTAACCTATGGTATACTTATTTTTGTATTAATATATGACACCTTGTTGACAGCCTCGAAGAACACCATAACTGGACCACTACCAGAGGAACCATGAATCGAACTCAGGGAAGTTTATAAATGATACTTCAATTATTTTATGATCCATTTATTTGCATTCAAATTATTATTCTTGATAGTTTATTTGGATTTACTCTCATCTATTGTATGTTGAATGTTGTCAAGTATCGAGCGAAGGAGGATCGCGCTCAACATTCTCACGATGAAATCTACAACTAAATATGATGGAGCAATAACAAAAGATGTATAAGTAATGGAGGAGCAACAAATAAAATAGTAGGAAAATGTATGAAGCAGGGATTTAGAAACTCCATGACGATCGGTTGTCAAACTCAAGACAATGAAGATGCCCCCATACCCAATGCCAGTCTTCATTATGCGTAAGACACATATGGACGAAATCCATGACGACCCATTAGTGCTAGGAGACAAATTCAGAATGTAACCATTGTCCTTTTTTTTCATCATCGCAAAGAGGATGAGGACAAACAATGGAAGATGAAAGGCCATCGAGGGAGACGAAATGAAAAAAGTCTTATTGAACCTCAATAAATACTAGAATAGAACCCAAAGAAGGGGATTTTGTCTCTTCAAACATTGTACACCTCTGAACTACTTTGGCATACAGTGTCAACTAAAATTGAGGAGTTGTCCTAAGAGTTTTCATTTACTATTGTTGAAACTATTAATACGGAGAAGCCCTCATGGCCAAATTTTGATGGAGAGAAGGACTTGCATGTGTTGTTCTTTTGCTGCTAATTATTTCAAGTACAATGTTTGTTGTTCACATGGTTTGTAAGAGAATGTTTGTTTATAGACTATTATGATGTAATATATGTATTCTTGTAGTTTTGTCATTCTTTCTTATATTACATTTCCTAAGCGAATGAGTTACTAATGTATGTGATATTGTGACTTAGACTAATCTGGTTATATATTCATGTGCATGTGTTATCTGACTTTACTTCTTCATTCTAGCTGTCTAGGTGAAGCTACTGGTAGATTTATTTTAATGCCACAGTTCATTCACATACGTTAATTCCCTCCTAGATAGGATAGGTTATATTAGGATTATATTAGGCATGCATTTAGATATTCTTCATCTACATCTTCCATTGCACAACCACCCATCATTCACCCTCATCGATGGATCGGGCCACAACCAGTAAAACCAACCAGCAATGGTAGTCGGGCCAGAATCCAGATGGGTTCCCTATTCCAAATGGTGAGAGGTCTAATTGGGATTTATTACTGGGTAGAACCCCTTACTGTTGTTGGGTGAAGTTGGACCCGTGAACAAAACCCTAGAAGATCCACCTAATGCGTTACAAGCTTCAAGATTGTTCAAGGGAATATACTCCACTATTAATCGTCCAAGAGTTGTGAAGAAGGGACTTGTTGAAGAAAGACACAAAGAGAGTGCACCACCTCCACTACAGAAGTACAACTACACTTAAAATCTTCCATAATATTAAGTGATACCACTTACTCAAGTAATAAATTCATCTTCAAAACCCTATCCAAGAGCATCCATGAAATTTGAAAAACAATCCACAAGACACCATCCTCAAAACGTTTCTCTAGTTATCTATCCACAACAAATATATAAGAGAATAAGTAGACAATTAATGTTCTCTACAAGTTCTAGCAATGATTCACAAATGAGAAGTACTTCTCTATTTATATGAGAGATCTAACACCTTTCTCATTAAAATAACAATATTTTCCTAGCTTAAACACTAAGAAAATATAAAAATGCATTTATATCTTTACAAGCCCTAGAGATGAGGTCATAATACATAAAGTATCCATGATACAATAGTGTATGAGTCAAACTACCCCAACTATGCTTCCAAGATGAAGTAAAATTCTTAAAAATTTAAGATGTCCTCCATAAATGCATACTCAAAGTCACATGTGTGGCACGTGTGGTCTCCAAGAGTGGACGAATCGATCAAATGATGTGAAAATTCATGTGTAGGGGATCCTAAGTGAAACATCCCCTCCAATGGGTGCAACATTTCATCCTCCAAGTGCCAACTCATCTCTAAAAGGTGCAACGTCCCCTCAAAAAGGTACCACATCCGCTGGAAAGGTGATAGGTCATCTCTACAAGGTGTGACGTCCTCAAAGAAAGCCAAACATCCTCCATAATAAGTGGAACGTCCTCCATAAAGTGTTCAATGGGAATCCTCATCATCCTCCAAAGGAACAAGGCTCATGTCCATACAAAGTACATCGTCCAAAGAGGGGCAAGTGACCTAATGTAGCCATCAATCCAAGGGCATGTACACAAGTCCAATGCAACATAAAAAGTGAGTCAAGTCAAATGTAAATTCCATTGGGTAGATCACATTAAGGATCATCTTCAAACTTCACAATAACTCATATAATTCATACAATTTATCAAGTTTAGGTATGGGAGTGTCATCATTAGCCCCTATTACAATTGCCAATACCCAAGAAAAGAAGTATTTCCCAATAAACCCATCATTGAGCATGTGTAACGATAGATGGTATGGTTTGGGGGTTAACTTCATAAGTGGTATTGCATAGTCATGCGAGGTTATGTAGCATACTCATCCACATGAGTGCCTTTGGAAATAGGGAGTGATTATGCATTGAGTTTCCCTTTCCTCGACACTATATCTTTCCAAACCCCTTTTTTTCCTTTTTCTTTATTTATTTAACCTTTTCTAGCTTTGGAATTTTGTTTTAACTCATTCAGTTCTTTTTAGATATGCATTCATTGCATAGGACTTGGGGGGATGGCCTCATAGTGAGGGGGAATTTCTTATGCTTTCTTTCTTTTGGTTCTTTATCATTTCTTTTATTTTGCTTTTGCTTTGCATTTTAATTTTAGTGTCTTGATCTATTCCTTCTTTTTGTAACTAAGATGCATCAACCTTGAGCATTCAAGCTCTTTCTTCTCATGGGATTATGAATCATGAATATATATGTGTGACATATGAACCCAAAAGTGGGGACACCTGAAAGTGGTAAATATGGAGAATGTTATGTATAGATTGGGATATGGACACATTACCCCTCTCAAGTCCCTCGGTAGTGCAACTATTCCCAAGAGTGACAACACTTATCTAGAAGATTATTATGAAAACCATGAAACAAGGAAAAAGGTACAATTTTATAGCATCATTATCCATTATCCGAGTCAACCCATGATCACTACTTGCATGTCAAATACACAAGGCATTAACACTTAATATGAAAGAATGAAACAAGGTACCTCGTGTATGTCAAGCACTATAATCATCCAATGTGAGTGACCTTAGCATAATGTGGGAAGCATCATTGATCAAGTGTCTATGGAGAACCATGGGTAGTGTTTGTGCAATTGTTATCTATGATATGGATCATAGGAAAAAAAATATCCTCTAGCTACCCCTAGATGTGAGGGGCTAACAAACCCTTATCTTCGCCAGATTATACTTGGTCACATAATTTTGTTCTAAGAATTGTATCGGGTTTTAAAGGGCCTTTACTTTGCATATGTATGTGTGTGCATGATTTTAGCCTACATTTCCTCTAAAAGTTGTGTTCAGCTTCTCTGATGACATATGCAATTCAACTTTTAAAACATTATTATGCACAAGGCCTTGCTTTGGTAAGCCATACATTTGTTTTGTGGGCATCATATTATATATTAATAAATCCAAATGTTGTTCATGTATTTATCATTCATTTCTAGAATTGTGGCTATGCTTGTTGTCATGTAGCAAGACAACTCAAAAGGATTGTTATTATACACAAGGTCTATTTGATTTTCCATACATCCATGTGTTGGTTCTATCGTATTTGGATATTAGTTTAGTTTTTTTTTTTTTTTAATATGAAGTTGCCCATATCCCTATGTTGTGATATAAATATTCTTGACACCATGCATGTTACCCCAAAAATATCCAAAACTTCTTATTACATGCCCAGCCTGCCTTTTTCCCACACCTGCCAACATTTTCCATCTACCCTTCAAACCTTACCATTCATTGATGGATTTGAATTAATCCATTAGTTGGGTGGTTGTCTTACATCAACATGGTTCATTTAAATAATAATTGTGTTGTCCTTTAGGGTTGCGTCGAAAGTGTTTACACCATGTTTGTGGGTGCTTCATGATATTCGGGGTACATGGTGTATGATTATTCATTGGATGATATATGATGGCTTTTCACATTGGATTTGGATTACTCGGTGGTTGCATGACCTCAATTAGATGCTTGCATGATGAGGTGGGAGAATCTCAATCATCCTGGGGATGACACGGTGAAGACGATTGTGGTACAAGACATAGTTATTATGATAGGCATTGATTATTGCAAGATATGAATGACTACATTGTAGGGAGTGGCAGTGTTATCGTGGATCAAAATAATGCTAAATAAATGTGTCAGTGTACTAGATGGGGTGATCCTATAGAATGGGAGAATGAACATGTTTATTTGATTAACATGTTGCTACAGAGGAAAAGTGCATGAGAAGAGAAGAGTAGTCATTAAAGAAGTAGGAGCGAACGTGTTGAAGGGAGCATATAGTCGTATGTGGAAGCTACAAGGTCACCTGTAGGTGAAGAGTCACCAAGGAAATGATGAATATGAAGCTGGAAGGTGAAAGGGTGTGAGGAGTCCACTAGAAAATTGAAGCAAATAGTTTTTGAAGAAATAAAATACAACATCGAAGAGCTTGTAGAGTCGGTAATAAGAAGAGAGATCATGTGAGAGAAGGTAGAGAGGAATGGTTGAGGTTTCCATGGCCTCCATCCTGGAAATCAAACCAATTGTAAGCTCATGTACATCCATAGAGCCGATGTATTATATTTTATATGACATGAAAAAGATAAGGTTTTGCAGATTTACCCTTGTGTGTATTGTGTATGGATTAAATGATTTACAATGTTATGTTGTTGTGTTTTTGACATGAATGGATGTACTTTCAAATCCATTACTTGAGTAATTAAATCCCATGGAGAATATCCCTATTGTGATATTGTTGTGTAAGTGGCACGAGTCTATGAAAATCCATGCTAGAATTTGTGATCATATGTAGGTGGGCACGATTCTGGGAGAGACCATACATTTAGAATGATTATTTCATGTATATGTGTGAGGATACCTGGATTTGTAAACTAATCTATGTATCGCAGGATTAAGAAGTATTGTGTGGTGGTGAGAGCTCTGTGGAAGATGCTTGGGAGAATGAGAGTGGTGGTATGAATAAATTTGAGCACAAAGATGTCTAATCATGGAAGAATGTCTATGTCCCACATATTTGAGGGGTATGAATATGAGGATGTTCCCTGGTTGATAAGTTAACCATTAATTTAGGATTACATGACATAATAAAAGGGTGGCATTGTAGCTAAGGTAGCACGGGGGATTGTGATTATAAGTTGTGGTGGAATGAATTATGGAGATGTGTTGTTGTAGAGTCATGTTGCAGTTGTTAAGTTCTTGAATAGATATGAATATAAATCTCAAAATAGATCCACAATATCAACAAGAATAATCTAAACCATTCACCAAATATTGAACACAAGAAATAGAGAAAACCCTTGAGGTAGGGTAACACCATATATTAATCCTTAAGAAAGGATAACACTCCTCAAGCAATGCTTGATACATTCACAGTATTCTTCACTATGTTTCATAGAATTGCTTACACTTCCTTATATAGCTCTCTCTATCTCCTAGGAACCTTCTAGAAAGACTTCTCACATTTATTACATCTAACAACCATAGTGGGCCTTTATTAATATAGTGGACCTAGTCCACCTGACATGGAATGACCACATTCTCATATATTAAATGACTTCCACTAATAATACATAACCACATTCTCATTGGGTACTTCCCTAGGTACCCCATATTACTTCCCTATGTATACTACATTCCATCCCCCTTCACATGTTTCTTCCTCTAAACACGAGAAGAAACCATACAATATGATCTGCTGAGCAATGTAGCCAACTGGTACCAAGTGCGACCATCCATCCATCCTAAAGGAAGTCGAACATGATGTCAATATGTTGCCTTGCCACCCTGATCTTGCTTTGCATCATGTCAAGGTTGTCATGGGATTGTTTTTGTAGCTTGATCTCTTCTCGTAGTGTTAGGAGTCCTCCATGCACCTTCTCTGGACTGGTTTCCTTTCTGGTTCCATGCTGGTGCATAAAAAATTTTATTGTCATGCCCTTGCCTGGATTACTTTTGTGTCTCTATATGATGTGGATGACGATATACAACAACTGTAGAAATATGTTTTTTTTTTCAAATCTGCAACACATTGTGCCTTTGAGTCAATAACCTCCTTATCTTCCTGATTGTGTCCTTCCTATGGTTTTGCTTCATCTCCTTCTATAGACTTTGCCTCTGATTCAACTTCGGACTCAACAATAACTGCTTTGTTGGCCTCCTTGAGCCCATCTTTCTTATTAAGAGACACATCTTGCAATGTGATTTTCTTTTTCTCGTACCACAACTTCAAAAACTTATTTTTCACATTAATATTAATGGTACCCACTGATTCTATCCAAGGATATCCCAAAACAATATCCACTTCAACCATATCCATAGCATAAAAATCTGAATGCAACACATATTTATCAATACTGAGCTTCAAATCTTTAAAAAATTTAACATTTGCACCCTCAACCTGTGTGTTGTGAATATTCTTTGCAGGAACTTGCAATCTAGTAACCAACTAAATATTGATAAAATTATGTTGGCAACTAGGGTTAATAGAAACAATGACATTTTCTTTATGGATACAACCATGAACTTGCAATATATATTTTTCACATGAAAATAAACTCTTGGTGATGTATTTATCCTTACTCTTTGTATGAGACCACTTGTCTAAAAGTAATTTTTCAGTTGCTTCCTCAGAAAGTGACATCCACTCATAATGGTGAAATGATTTCCACCATATGAGAGCATCATCTTTGAAACCCCAGTCTACAAAAGATTTTCACTTCTGTTTCCATAATGACTTGTGAGATTGTATAAATTCTTTAATACTAGGGCCATCATCTCTTCTAGTAAAAAATATCATGCTTGTAATAAATCTTCAACAAAAACTAAAGCTTAAAAAATAACTTACTATACAAATCGCGCAGCTTTTCCGAAAAAACCCTGAAAATGGCCGACTTTAAAAGGCTCATAACTTTCCTTCCCGGACTTCGTTTAGGCTGATTTTTTTTTTGAAAATGGGTGTTTTTCCGAGAGGAGTTCAAATATCCAATTTTTTTGGCCAAAGTATGCTCAGAAATGTTCAGATATGAACCTGAAGTGCACTACCCTCTTTTTTTTTTCTAGAAAAAATCTACAAAAAGAGCCAAAAAATTGTCCTCTTATTTGGCCAAGGAAAGTGCTCTGATACCACTTGTTAAGTGCCTGAATAGATCTGAATATAAATCTCAAAATAGATCCACAATATCAACAAGACTAATCCAAACCATTCACCAAATAATGAACATAAGAAATATAAAAAAACCTTGAGGTAGGGTAACACCATATATTAATCCTTAAGGAAGGATAACACTCCTCAAGCAATGCTTGATAAATTCACAATATTATTCACTATGTTTCATTACATTGCTTACACTTCTTTATATATCTCTCTCTATCTCTTAGGAACCTTCTAGAGAGTCTTCTCACATTTATTACATATAACTACCATAGTGGGATTTTATTAATATAGTGGACCTAGTCCACCTTACATTGAATGACCACATTCTCATATATTAAATGACTTCCACTAATAATACACAAGCACATTATCATTGGGTACCTCCCTAGGTACCCCATATTACTTCCCTTGGTATACTACAACAAAAGAGATGTGTTGCAGTAGAATCATGTTGCAGCAGAGGTGTGTTGCAGTAGAATTACGTTTCAGTAGAGGTGTGTTACAACATAGATGTGTTGGAGTAGATATGTGTCGTAGCAGAGGCGTGTCATGGTAGAAGATGTGTTGCAGTAAGAGGCATGTTGCAACAACTATGTGTTATAGCAAAGATGTGTTGTAACAAAGGCATGGCACAACAAAAGATGTGTTGCAGCAGGAGGCATGTTGTAGCAAAAGGGGTGTTATAGTAAGAGACATATTGCAATAGGAGATATGTTGCAATAGGATACAAGTTATAGCAAGTGAATGTGTCATTTTCCGGTTAATACAGACTAGTATTTTGAAACATCTATTTACTGGCACTACAAGGAAGAAAACATGGAGATGTGATAGTCGATGTACAACCCTAGGGGTTATGGCATGATCGAGTTGACAAATAAGGGAAATGTAGTAATGAGGAAGAAGAATTAGGGCTATATTTAGATATTTGGAAATATTTAGACAACTTGGTGAACTTCTACCTATTGGCCACATGGAGGACGTTGTTTGCTTGGAGAATGCATTGCATTGCAGGAAGAACATTCAGAATTCAGGAGGACAAAATTGAGCCCTAGATAGCATGGGGTTTCTTGGATGCTTGCATGGAGCTATGAAGTTGACTTAGGTATGCCTAGGTTATGACAATGTTCATGCAGGTGGACTGGACCTAGTGGAGCACATCACTTAGGATGAGCATTGGAGCCCTTGGAGGCTTGGAGGATGAGATTTGGACGCATATTGTGCAATTCCCTTACATTATATCATTTCTTATGTATGAAATCACCTTCTTTGTGTACCCTTGGAGCGAAGTTATCCACATGTGTGAGCCTACTTGTGGCTTTATAGGTTTCTTGTAAGGGTTTAGGCCCATATATGTATTGTTGGCCTCCCTTACCTCTCATATACATAGAGGAAGGAGAGAGGTCGTTCACATAATTTGATTCATCATTATCTTGAGTTAGAGATATGAAGAGAAGAGCGCCCTTATCTCTCTCTCTCTCATCTTTGTACTTTCTTTCTCTTATATTTTAGGCACCAATGTTTCTTAGAGATTTTGGAACATCTTGAATACTAGGGTTAAGGTTTCATCCCCTGGAGAAATTACAACTAGGCTTTTGTTATTAAACCCTAGATTGTACTTCTTGAGGAGTGGAGAAGAGGATACAAATTTCCTTGGAGTACATGCTAGAGTCATACTTGGTTGTTGGAGCGCCTTGGTGTTGGATAGGGTTTTTCTTGGTTTTCCCTAGCTAGGGTTTTGGAAGCTATAGGATTGTTCTAGATTTGGAATGAGGCTATTGTGTGTACATGAACTTCACCTTTACATATACAAAGATTTAATTTGTCCAAAATTTTCTAATTGCATATTTTATTTTTAGCTATCTATTTCTCCATGGTTCGGCAATTTATAGAACTAGTATATCTTAATAATTTGGCATAAGTTAATGCTAAATTTTTTAAGTGATTTAACATTAATTTTGAGGAATATAGAGCAGACATAGTATTGTAATTACTATTGTTATAAGATGATTTTCAGATCCAGTTTTTGCATGATAAGATTATCATAGAGGGTTGAAACTTGTTCGCACATGCTTCGTATATTTTCTCTTGGATTGTCCTATTGATTGGGGTTATTAAGAGGTGAAATAGTGTATAATTTTGTTTTTGTTTTATAATATTTCACAACAATGATAGGGATAAAAATTCACAGCATTAAGATCCAAGAAACCTCTAGAAAAGAGACAAAATTTATAAATTGCGAAAGAAACATCAATTCATGAAAGTTATACATGGTATTAGAAATTGTGTGGCTAATATCATTGTAGGTGTAAGAGGGATTTGGTATTTCATTTGTGGTGTACATGAGAAAGGTGTTTGACAATGTTAAGGTTTTTATGTGTGAAACCCTAGGTTTCTTGGGAGAAGTGCTTGAATTGTAGAAAGGGTTTTGTCTACTTCATATAATGTTGATTTATACACTTGAGGTCTTTTTATGGATGTGTAATTTAAGTCTCAATATCTGATCCAGGTGGATATCAGTGGCCACCCACCTTTTCCAACTAGCTCAAAACAACTTTCTGGCAATTTTGGCAATTTACTATTTTTAGCAGGTTTTAACTTTCGGGGCCATTTTGAGGGCCTAAATGAAGGTTTTTCGAGATAGAGGTTCTCAATGATATATATGAAGTCATAATTGAGCCCCCAAAATGAATCTCCTCGACAATACCTTTC
>SNQJ01S0004308.1:172186-208134 GCA_010110895.2 Picea sitchensis
AGAAATACCAAAGGATTTGTGCCCATAGATTGAGCAAAAACCATGGGATGGGTAGCACTAACTGAGGGAGTCACAGGGGCTCCAGCAACCATAGCAATGAAAATTCATGATGCAATAAAAAATCCTAAGGCCAACTAATAATCAGAGAGCAGACCAAAATAAAGCAAAAGGCCAATGCACACAAACAGGATATAGTGGTTGAACAGGGCCTCCCACACTAGATAGGTATGTCTCGCTCAAGAGGGGCATGAGACTCCCTTCAAAAGATTGGAGGTATCAGAATTAGTTATAAGGGCCCTTGTGGGATTAACAACGCAGTCGTCAGATCCCCTGGAGAGGTAATCCTGCATAAAGGATGTGTGTTGTCTGACCCTTATCTGAATCAGGGTACCTGCAGAATAACCCCTGCAAGTAACCTATGTGGCTACCTATGTTAAGCAACTAGAGTCACCACAATATAAACAATGTGCAGGAGAATAGTCTTAAGTCTGGTCCACCGTATGGGCAAGGTAACAAAGCCCGAAATCTTGAAAGCACCACTTCTCACGAAGGTAAAGGTACTAGCAAGACCCCAAATATGAATAGAACCCCAGAAATATATTTGACGTTAATAAGGTATTAGAGGGATATCTCTGCAACCAACTTCATGTGACCTCGTGCTTAACTCTGGTGTGAGAGGAGCTTCTTGATGTCACTAATTACACAATGGGTTTCACCACTCCCTAGTCAGACACACATGTTTAGTTTAATAGCCTTGGAGAAGTTTACTCACAAAATCCTATTCCAAGTCCATATGTCCTATACTTGTTTGTGTACACTTGAAAAATAAAATAATTTCTAATCAATTTTAATTAATTAGCATTAATTTTAATGGCTTTTGCTTGCTCAAGAGGTGTGGTCGTGAAACTGATGGTATTATGACTCAACATATAAAAGAAGCGAATATAAAAACATTGTTAAGTACTAATCTTGAATTTCAAAAAGATGGTATGCTTCTAAATGCAACTTTTCCAATGCAATCTCTACAATTTTAATGAAATGCACTCTCTCCACACATGTCAAAATCAATGAAAGTAATCAACAGAGCAAATGCCATAATGCATAATGAGCAAATGTTTTTGTATTTTCGATATAAAGAAAAGAAAATGCAAGGACTGAATAACGTCTTCACATGCAGACCCTACTGCAAGCAAAAAGAGACAAGCCAAGTAGGATACCAAGAAGAAAACACTCAGACCAATGTGCAAGGACAATCAATGAAAAAAATGATATGAAAGAATACCGCCTGAAAATCCAATAATAAGAAGGTTTCCTATCACTTTGTAAGCACTTAACAGTCGGGACAAAGACCCAAGAAGACTCAACAACCAACCAAACTCACCCAACAAACACCAAACTCAACCAGCAAGACTAAAGAGCTGATGTATGTGATTGTTTGAGAAAAACTTGTGTATGTATGCACCCTATAGGAGGAAATCTCACGTATGTACGCGTCTGTCAAGGGAAAATCCACATATATCCAGTAGAACACTTCCAAGGAAAGGGTTAAGCCAAGAGACTTAGATGCAAAGTAAAAATAGGTTGTCAATAAATCATGAGATAAGGAAACTCAATCTAACATAGAGCAAATCAAGGAGAAAAACACTCCAAACCCCCAAAAAAGAAGATCAATCCCCAGTATGGTCGATAATTCTGTTACGAGGAAAATCTCTCTATGGCATGGGGTAAACTACAATAGACAGAATGACACGCAGAAATCAACTCTAATCTCAAGTATGTTATATAAATGAAACACTAACAAGACAAGGCCAAGAGCCTACCTCGTTTGAACGTTTGATGAAGACCATCGTTGAGCACACATCTCAAAGCTTTATACCTGCAACTTGTCCTCAACAACCAAGATATGCAAACATATGGTGATAATATATATTCTTAGCATATAGATTAGCATAACCCATTAACATACATGACAAATGCGTCCATGGAATAATAATTCAAATATTTGCAAGATATCAATTGGACGAGAAAATAGTATTTCTATTAAAATAATCAACATAAGTATATAGGTGAAAAACTTATGTAACAACACACATCGGAATCGAGAAACTAAGTCCCTCCAGCTAGGCCTCCACCACTTCAATCCTCCACCAAAGGAAACCTCATATAAAGGAGACAATGAGGTTCTCCATCACAAAGAAGGAAGAGCTTTGGGGTTGAACAAGGAGTTCATACTTTCGAGGATAAAGGGATGTCGACTCAATATGAAGTGAAATTTCTCCAGAGTGTCTTTTCTCTCAAAGTTGAATTTTTCAATCTCCTTCAAGGCTTGGATAAGGATGAATTTATAGACTTCAAATGGAACTAAAGGGCCAAGTCAGAGCGTTTCCAGTATATGGAAGGTCAAGGATCATGGATCTCATGACATGGCATGGAAACCCGACATAATTTTTAATTTTGAGCACCAAACCTGATGTACGTGGGCTATAGTGGAGCAACCTATGTATACGCTTGTGGAAAAATGTGTCTTTTTGGCTCTGGAAGGTACAAAAGGGGACTTCAAATCTGTATAGGGAAATGGAAAGGCCATCCAAGCAAGTTGCATGGGGTGAGGCAAAATTTGTTGTAACAGTTTCTTCACGAATAGCTTTCATCAGGAAAAGTCCTGCAAAGACAAAAGAGTACATCCTCCAATGGTCCACAAGTCATATGAATCATGCCAAGTAAGCCACATCTAATAGGAGAACCACCCAAACATGTGCATCAAATCCCCCTTTTCAAATTAAACAAATGTTCAAAGACCTTATAAACTTTGCCAAATTTAGGTATGTGATGGGTGTCAAGGTGCCCTATAGAGTAGGCCAATCCCCAAGTCAAGGGAAGTTTCCCAAGACGACCCCATCTAAGTCATGAAATGAATATGTGGATAGGTGAAAGGATTCTAGGCATGGGGTTCTTGACATGCAAGGGCTCATATTGTCTCTTTTATGAGTGCCTTTGTGGAGGGTGTGTTGTCCTTCATTTGTGATGCAACATTTTTCAAGCCATTTTATTGCCATTAATTTATTATTGCCTGAAACATAGAGTAATATGTGCAATGGAAAGTAAGGAGTATCGCAATTCCACTTGAAGTTAGAAACACAGAGTTCCATATGCAATGGAAAGGAAGAGACACCGCAAAATGCATTTCCCCAACAAGTAGTAAATTTATTAATTATGTGTTTAGAAGATCCTTGATTTTTATGAAGTGTTTAATTTCTCTTAGGACCTTAGGGCGAGCATATAGAAGGATAATGATTGGATTTTAAATTTTAACAGCTACAACACCTATGGGCCTTTATCCCCTTCTTCCCTTGAAATGAGTTACAATCTCTTTTTGGGGTCAATGAACCTGAACACCCAAAAGATGAGGAAGCAATGGGGAAGAAGTGTGGAAAGTGGTAAGTATGAATGGGAGTGGTACGATGACCCTTCAAGGAACTACCCAGTAGAAACCCTTTTCTCGAGGGTGATCGGCTTACTAGGAGACAATGATAACCACCAAGGTGAAATTAGGCAAAAGGTATAATTTCTAGGAAAAAGTTCCATAATCAAGAAAGGATTCTTTGCAACATGCTCAAATGATTCAAATATCAAAGAAACACTCACAAAGACACCAAACTTGTTACCTCATGAAGCAAGACTCATTGTCTTCTAGGATCCAAACCTAATGTAATGGATGTTGTTTTGTTGTTGGCGATGAGTTGTGATCAACATGAATAGGAGGGACCCTGCTGGTCAATGTGACTCTTGGCACTCCATGTTTGCTACATTTATGTCAATTTTCACATGTAATTCTATGTGACTAATTTCATATCTGAAAATTATTTCCTAGAGATCAAACAAAAAACCCTAGCTATTATCACTGAACAATTTAATACTATAATTATGACAAAAAATTATAGTAGCGGAAACAACAAGACCTAAGATAAATCATCCACACACTTGAGACACAAATTTTTTGATCCGTAACTGTCAAATTCAGAATTTTTCTGAAGGAAAAATCAACCTTCTCCACAGTGACAAAATCACCAAAAACTGAGGACAACCTAGTACTCTTCAACAAACACAAAATCAACAAATTACCCAAAAACATCCTCTGCCCACAAATCTTTTGTAGACCAACTATACATCCTACTAACATTAGCAGTACAAACTGTTGAAACTGCCCAAAAAATCTACATGTGCGAACAATACCTGCTCCTTCGCACGTGTGATTGTATGGACTCTATAGACTGTCCATACAATTATATTCACACATGTGGCATGTATGACTACTTCACACGTGCGGCCTATTCCACGTGTGTGGATGTACTCCTTCCTCACACATGCGGCTCGTTTCTCCTCTCTCCTCACATGTGTGGTCTCTCTTGGCAGAAACATAAGCCTTCCTTGGATAAAAATAAAAACAAAAATCCTCTAAGAAACCTTAGACCAGATTTGTCACAATTGCATAATTTCCCTTGCTAGAATTTCTAAGCTCCTAGCACAAGTGCACTCTCACTTATGCTAACTCCATAATGACACATTGAGATTTGTCACAAACTCTCCTCTCCTTATATAGGACTATTATGAGTGAGTTTAGGAACCCCTTCTAAACTCAACAATTAATTGTAATATTTTATTCCTCTTTGTGGGTGTGAATCCTCAACACAAACCCACAAATCCCATCAACAAGTCCATGAGGCCCTAACCTCATCCCAAGAGCGTTTTCATTGAAACGAAAGTGTAATCTAGTGCCAATGAATATTCCCACATGATTGACACCATGGCCCCTTGTGGGAATGCCTCTCGATGCTACAAAATCATCAACACTTTGGGCCTCGAGACATGATCTCCTCAATTACCCCTAGACTGGGGGGTAATAGGCTCTATGTCACAAAGACTAAGGTCCTCAAATAAATCAGTAAATTAGCGAAGGAGGGCATCTTACTTTGCTAATTCTACCCATATTTCAATTGCATTCAATGTTAAATTAAGATCTCCTCCCAAAGTTAATTTGTTTTCCCTTCTTCCAACAATTTATTTGAAGTGATCCCAGAATGTCTTCCTATCATCATATGGCCCATACAAGTTAATGATAGAGAGTAGTTTCCCTAATTCTTTGGATCTTGTATCAATCCTCACACTTGCACATTGTAGGAAATATCCATTCCAACATATAACAAGACCACTTGATCTTCCTTAAAATTCCAAGGATATGAAGGAATAGTTTTTAGGATTGAAGATATCATAGCTTCAATTTTTTTCCTTTCACACATTGTCGTCAGTGAGCATAGTGCATGTGTCTTGCTAGCATACAATGCACTTGCTATTTATCTCTAGCTAGTTGTTTGCTTTAGTCCAACTTTAGCGCTTTAATGCATACATGATAGTTAAGCTTCACTTCATTGTTTGCATTTTCCTTGCTTTGAGGCAAGATTCATGGCATTCCATTGCATGTCATTGTTTCTTGTGCCCTAGTAGGAAATGCATTTGTATTGCTTTGACCTTTATTCTTTGGTTGGATCAGTTTATTAAAAAGCATTGTAAATACCTTACATAGATTTGTGATCTTCAGTTCTTCTCTTCAGACTCTAAATCTTGGGTTGCTCCATGGACAAGCTACAGATCTTGTCCATGGTGAAGAGAAACAAACAGAAAACAAAATTGCAGAAAGATCAACATCTTTGCAACAATTTTGAGAAGAAGTTGAAATAGCAGAGTAATAGAGAAGGTTCATGGCAAAGCATTATCCATATTCAAGGTGCCATATCCTAAACCAAAGTCCAAAAAGATAAGGTTATAGCATAAAAATATTGTAGCATGTACACATGTTCTTACTCTACACCCTTCCTACAAACAGTTCATGCATGTATTGTCTAGGAAATCAAGCTCTAAAACTAAGTAATGTGAGATGCATTCTAATTAGCACAAGCTCCTCATCATTGCAAATTGTAAATGATTTAGTAACCAGATAAAATGCATAAAAGGACATTGGTAACCATTCTCAATAACACCCCTTAAGTTGTACGTGAGGCCACAAAGAGAAATGTTGAATATAGTGGCATGTGGGTTTATAGATACCCAACTCAACACACAGTCGGTTGAGGCTGAAATACAAATGAGAGTAGGTTCAATAATACCTAGCTCTAATACAACTATGAGAGGGATAATTGATACGCAGCTCAAATAGGTTGGCCATGATGAAGATACTGCAACAATGAGTGGGTTTATGAATACCCAACTCAAAATAGGGTTGGCCCTATTCACAACACCATCCCTCATCTCAATAGGATGATTTGGAGAAAAGGCATTACATCACACCTTTCCCCCATTAATGATGAATGTGGGCCATATAGTGAAGATATAATCCACTTTGAATGTTATATTTTCAACACTAACATGGGTTCACAATGTGGTGAAGTTGGGATTTGGAAGAGGTATAGAAAAAGGATCTATAAAAGCCTATTGATTAGATAAAGGTACAAATGGGGGCACAAGTTGTAGTTGATCACAAAGCCATGAGTGTAGTACGTCTAAGAAATATCACCATCATAGTGTGGAAGGAAGAGATCCATCAAAATATGTTTGATTCATCCGTAGAATCATTTGTAAAATTAGTGGGACAGTCTTGTAGACCTGTGAATATATATTGCATCAAGGAAGGTGAGAAAGTACTTAGCTCCCCCATGAGAAAAAGTGGTCATAGGCCCGAAAATGTCATTATGAACCCACTCCAATAAGTGAGAGGTGGGCCTTATATCACCATCAAATGAAGCATCCACTAGAAAACCACCAACCCATGGAACATAAACAATGTCTCCAAATGTGGTGTGGTCAATAATGAGATTATCACGTCCTGGAATAAGTAAGTCCTTGTTAACGCTTCAAATTGGAAGGGTTCCAAGGTAACTACAAAATGTACATTATCATCTCGTATAATCTCTCTTGTTTTTGGGTTAGTGCTAACCTTGGGGGGAATCCTTATGCAACTTGGAAATGGAGTATGAGCCCTAGAGATCAAAGAATGTTGTGAAACTGAGAAAAGTACTTGTCGTAATATAGAAAATCAGGCTTGTAATCTGCTATAAATTGCACAAAATAAGCAAGAGTGTAGATTTACACCTTAGGATGAATTTTTTCTTTGGGTGCTATGAAAATCTATTGTTAGAACACGAAAATATGTCCCTGAAAATGAAGATCTGTGTGTGGAAATACAAAAAATAGTCTCATTTTGTGTTGAATCTCTACTCAATAAAACATAACAAATGTGGGTTGATTTCTTTTTGTCCAAGATTGAAACTTGATTTTGTTTATGAACTTTATCAATATTCCTTTGTTAATTTGGTATTGCAGATGGAAATATATGAATACAAGAGCAATACAAAATAAAGAAGTTTGTTTTTATTGAGATAATTTCTATAGGTGATTATTATAAGATGTAAATGTCCACTCCTATACAGGTGGTATCCCTTTCTGCTTGATGCTTAACCTTTATCTGATATCGAATATATTGAATATAGTGTTCCTTTTTGCTAAGGTGACACGACTATAGATAATGGAGAGTTGTTTGATGCTTAAATATTTTTACTATTGACATATAGTGCTACTTTTTGCTAAGGCAACTCGACTACAAATATCCAAAGTTATGAATTCTAAGTTAAGTTAAAAGCATTTCTTGTAAAATAATGCTTTAAATGATTTTAATATTGTAACTATCATATCATAAAGGAGATTCGAAGGCTCATCACAATGTTTCATGTTCTGCACTTCTTTTTTTACATCTCTGCTAATGCTTGTTGCAATTTTGTTGTTTCATTGTTTGAAAAATAGAACAGTTCCCTTGGAGACAGTTTGTTGCTAATTTTAAATGTTGTATGTTTTTTTGCATGATGGTTAAACCACATGCAGAGAAATCATATGAAAGATGCAGTGTCGCCAAAAGGAAAAGGCATTTATGTCAACGAGCTCCAAAGATTGCACAAGAGCATGTCAATATTGGTCATAGTGATCATCAAGAACTCACTGAGAAATGTGTAAAGGACATTGTTGATAGTGGTGTTGAATTTGAGGTAATCAATTTTTTGTTGTGATAGTTAATATGTCTCAATGTTTTGTCACAAATTTTCACGCTTAAAATGTTCTTTTTAACAAAAAATTATGTTTTGCATTCTTCATACTTTTGAATGCTTAATAAGACATTATTCATACTTTTGAATGTTGTATATTTTTTTTTGCATGATGAAACCACATGCACGGCAACTCTATAAAAGCAGCACGACAAAAAGGACAAGTCCTTATCAAAAGAGCTATGAAAGATGCACTAAGTGATCTCAATATTGATAACAATCATATTGTTGAACTCGAGAATAATGTGCAGTATATTCATAGTGTTATTAGTGAACTTGAGGTGAGTGCAATTATTATATGCTAAATATTAGAATATAATTCTTGTTTTAACATTTTCCATATCTCAAGATAATGTGTATTTCTTTCTGTTTCTGCAGAAATGTATTGATCATAAACTCCAAGAAGGCAACAAAGTAAAGTTGTTGGATCCGTATGACAATGCTACTGTGGGCATTGGACAGATTCACTCATTATCTATTATACATGGAGTGAAATTAAGTGGATCAGGAGACGCAAATGTAAATGTTATAAAGGTCACAAGTAACATACCCCTTCTATATGAAGACAAAATAGATGGATCTATCCGTCTGAAAGATAAGGAAGGAAGGTTCACACTGTAGCCTTTGAAATATTTGCAAAAAATGACATAGATGATTTTTATCACAGTTGTTATAAAACTTGGCCCACTGCTTTGAATGTGTGTTAAGGGATATTTTATATTATGGTGTATTTGCAGACTTGGAAACCCTCAGTGATAGTACTATACTACTTTGACATTATATATATATATATATGATCATCTTGACATTCACAATATTATGTGTTAATTTGAATTTTTATTTATGCAGTAGTTTGAATGTATATTAATGTTCATGGATGTTTTATTATGGTGTATTTGTGGACTTTGATATTTTTTAATATACATGTGTGTTTGTGATCATCTTGCAATTCATCTAAATTGCAATATTATATGTTTTAATTTGATTTTATGTACATTCAGTTGTTTGAATGTACATTGTAGTTTGAATGTATATTAATGTTCATGGATGTTTTATTATGGTGTATTTGTGGAATTTGATATTTTTTAATATACATGTGTGTTTGTGATCATCTTGCAATTCATCTAAATTGCAATATTATATGTTTTAATTTGATTTTATGTACATTCAGTTGTTTGAATGTACATTGTTCATGGCTATTATATTATGGTGTATTTGCATACTTGGAAACTCTCAGTCACAACACTGTACTACTTTTAACATTTTTTATTATATATATGGTCATTTTGCAGTTCATTTAAATTGCAATATTATATGTTTTAATTTAACTTTATGTCACATTATTTTAGTTTTTTATCATGATCATGTTAGAGTCCATCTTTTATTTTATGTTTTAATTTAAGTTTAATACTAAGTTATTTAATGTTTCAATTTAAGTTTAGTACTATGTTTATTTGGGCATTATACAATTAATTTATGGTAAATAATAAATTATTCATATCATTATATAATTGGACATTTACTACTAAACTTGTAGTAAATATAATGATTATGAAACTAATAAACATTATATCAATACACTACCAATTTACATAAATCAGTGAATCAAAATGACTAAATATACTACTAGTTGATGGAAATAATTGATACAAATGACTAAATTTACTACTTGTTGACGGCAATAAATGACTATCACAACTAAATAAATGACCAGTTAATGGAAATCAATGACTACAACAATGACTAAATATACTACCAATGGATAGAAATTAGAGAATAAAAATGACTAAATATACTACTAGTTGACAGAAAATGATGATTACAATGACTAAATATACTATCCATTGACGGAAAATGATGATTACAATGACTAAATATGCTACCAGTTGACGGAAATAAATGATACAAATGACTAAATTTGCTACTTGTTGACGACAATAATGGACTACCACAACCAAATAAATGACCAGTGAACAACAATTAATGACTAAAACAATGACTAAAGTTACTACCAAAACAACCAATAAATGACTAAAACAATGACTAAAGTTACTACCAAAACAACCAATAAATGACTAAAAAAAATTAGTCATATATTTGGTCGCATTATATATGTCCAGCAATATACTACTAGTAGTCATGTGACTAAACTTAGTCATTTATATGCAATTTTTAGTCATAAACTTGTCTTTTTCTACTAGTGTAAGAAAAACAAATATTCCTTCTTTGGTGGAAGAAAGAGCTATGATACCAAATGTTATGTAGGTCAGTAGATATGATAAAAGAAAAAACCTTAACTTCGTAACTAAATCAAAGTATTCACAAAATAACCAACAATCAAGAATGTAGAGAAAACCCTCGAGGTAGGGTAACACCATATATTATTCCTTATGGAAGGAAAACATTCCTCGAGCAATGGTTGATACAATCACAACATTATTCACTATTTTCATTACATTAACAACACTCATTTATGTAGTGTTATCTATCTCCTAAGAACATTTTAGAGAATGAACCTTCTAGTAAGTCTTCTCACACTTATTGTGTTCACACTATTACAATAGGCCTTCATTACATATATTAAATAATTCTAACTACCACAGTGGGCCTTATTTAATAATATAGTGGACCTAGTCCACCTTACATTGAATGGCCTCCACTATTATCACTATGGGCCCTTTGTCCCCACCCCCATTACACCCCTAGGTATACTATAGTAGTATTATATAAATAGGTGTAAGCGACGTAATGGGTATGGTTATTGAGTATTGTATTTGGAAGATAACTCATTAGGAGGTTGCCCCCTTGAAGAGGAAAGTGAGCAAGAGTGGATCCCTTCCTTAAAAGGATCGTGTTTCCCTACCTTAAGTGTTTCATATTAATAAAGTAGGATTTCTTCCATATTATTCTTTGTATCTTGTGTGTGATTGATTATTCAAATCTAAGGTACATATCATAGAGTCTTGTGTCAAATGTTACGATCGTGCTAGGCCTTTTGTCTCTGTTTCTCCACCGCATGGTTGTGTCCTACAATCAATCAATCATCTTTCGATTCTAGTAGCTCATCCAATTGTATTTTTAGTGATTGATCATCCAACATCTGTGTAGCAACTGCAATTCTAACACCTAATACCACAAATTCTAATGGCATTACCGCTTCTTTTCCATAGACTAACATGAACTAGATGTGTTTAGTCAATCTCTTGCATATAGTTCTATATGCCCATAATACGGTTGTAATACGTTGATCTTAATTGTCACATTGTACATTGCATGCCTTGGTCAGTGCATGCTCCAATATCTTGTAGAATGATTTGACGGTACCATTAGCCTATGGATGATACGATGTGCTCTTTTGATGATGGATCATGAACTTCTGAGTTAGTGCATGAATGTTATCATTCAAGAATTGCATGCCCTGTTCGTTCATTAGTATCTTCGGGAATCAAAACTTGGCTACAATATCCTCAAAAATGAATTGCACGATAGTCTCTGCAATGCAATCCTTTATCGGTGCATCTTCTACCCAATGGGTCAAGTATTCTATCACGGTCATGATGTATCACACATCGGTTATACGTGTCGAGGGATTGATCAGCCCTACAAAATCAATTACCCACTTCTCAAATGGTTGTAGCGTAGTGACTAGAAAGAGTGGTAGTTCATATTGTCTTGATGGCTTCCTGATCCATTGGCAAAAGTCACAACGCTTACAATAATCCTTAGACTCTTCAAAAAGAAACGACCACCATAATCCCATGCACAACACTTTTTGCGCAGTTACCTTCCCTGTGTCATGTCCACCACCAGTGCCTTCATGTGCCTTGTAGAACAACATTTCACGATAATGCTCCAATGCACATCTATGTTGGATCCCATCGATGTCAAGTTTGTAAAATTTCCCTACAATCAACTAGTAATTGGCACTATGGGTTACCAGTTATTGGCCCTGTGCATAGGTATGTTCTTCTGGCACCTTACATGTTATAAGGTATATCACAATCTTTGCAATTTGATTTGGCATTTCCTCAACCCTAAAGAGTTGTGGCTCGGGTAACTCATTATCCATACTATCTCTAGTTTTTCCTGACACTCTCATTGAGAGATGATTGGGCCCCACATTGTGCTTGCTAGGTTTGAACACTACTTCAAACTTGAACCATTGGAAGAGTAACAACCATCGACATATCCTCCCCCCTAACAGAAGCTTGTTCACCAAGTATTTGAGCACTAAATGATCAATGAAAAACTTGAAGGGAGTTTCAAGCAAGCAGTGTTTGAATTTATGCAAGGCATAGACCATCGCCAGTCCCTCTCACTCCATGGTTGTATAGTTCCTTTCAGAATCATAATTTTTTTTGTTGGAAAAGTAGATTGGATTATCGATCTTATCCTCTCCTGGTTGCGCAAGCATTGCACCAAGTGCAATGGATGACACATCCAAAAGTACATGGAATATCATGGTCTAATATGGAAATATAAAGATCGGTGTAGTCACTAATCTCTCCTTCAATGTGTCCAATGCCTCCTGAAATTCCTATATCTGAGGCATGCACCGATATCCGTAATAGTAGTTTCTCCAATGGTGCAACAATCTTCACATAACTCTGAATGAACCTTATGTAAAACCCTATATGTCCTAAGGTTACACGCAACTCACTTATAGAGGTTGGGGCTAACATGTCCCAAGGGATTCGCGTCGTTAGAAATAATGTAACTGCGAAGAACATTCTTATTATTATTTTTGTTGTCAGGATTAAATCCCCATTGTGGATTAATCATGTCATTATTATTATTGGATTAAATCATTGAGGATTAATCATGTCATTATTATTGTTGGTGGGTTAATCCCATTGAGGATTAATCGTATGCGATAGTGTATAAGGACCAAATCCCTTTTGCAGATTGGTCATCCAACGATCAGAAATTACAAAATAAAGTCGGCCCCAGCAGTTATAATGGGGCCGAATTAATTAAAATTAGAGTTTTACCCACCGATTAATGAAGTCGGCCACTTGGGATGGTGACTCTTCACGTGCCCGGTTGATATAAATGAGGCTAAGCCTCCTTCTAAAATACAGCTCATGCTCATTCTCTTGTAGAACTGAGCTGCAATTACCAGTTGGAGAGAGGAGAGTGGTGCATCTTGGAGAGGACTGTTTGTATTGGTTTGGGTTATCTCTTGAACATTGTATAAAGTATTTATGATAAGGAAGTTTTGTTGGATTTTCTTCCCTAGGGGTTTCAGGATAGAATGTTGTCTTGTGTAGATGTGTATTTCTCGGTGATCTTGTTCTTATGATTATGTATCTATTGAAATGAAAGAACTATAATAGTAGCATAAACATTAACATGGTTTTGAGCCAACTGGAAAACACAATCTGGAAAGAGGCTTCATTATTCTGGTACCCCAAAATTAGGGTTTGAAAAAACAGAGTATTTCCAGCTCCCTAACACCCTAGAAAGTTGCACCCTCCCCAAAGGTCCATTTTGGCACTTAGAGCACACCTTTTAGGTGGTTAGATCCTCAGAAGTGAAACCCTAGTTCACAAAGTACGAGAAAGCAATTACCCGGAAGTACTAGAAACCCGGTACCGATCCGAAATCCGGGATCAAGTTTGAGTGGGTAAGAGTTGGATTTTCGAAATTCTGAAAATCCAAATTTTACCAACTTACTTGCCTCAGCCCAACGCATCTATCCCTGGATCAGAATTTCAAAATTTGAAGTTTACGAAAAATTAGGGTTTCCTCATGGAACCCCAAGTTGCGATTCTTGATTACTGATCTTAGAACCAGTTGCAATTGTAGTACCTGTTGCGATTCGCGATTCTGCGATGCACAGTGCAGTTGGAGCCGATAGAACCGGTGGCAATCACTCTTGAAGTTTTTTGAGGCTGATTACCCGGCTGCTACGGTCAGGCCACTGCACGCAAATGTTATCAGAGTATGTACTCACATATGGTTAATGATTAAACCCTAAAGATTATTTTTAGGAGAAGGGATCTCTTTTGCCATAGATCGAGGAAGGATCTCAAGATCCAACATTTCATGAGATGATGCAACCCAAGTGTGATTATTCTATGTCATCTATTTGTTATGAAATTATCTTGTCCGGTGTTGTTGCATGTTGAAGCTATGATCAAATCATTAGAAGGATTAAGTTGATCATAGGCTTATCCTCTAACCTAACCTTAAGTCAAGATAGCATATTGTCTTGAGTAGCGAGGCAGTTGAAGAAAGTACTTGTCACTTCAGTGAAGGAGACCCACCAGAAAGAAAAGTAATCACTCTTTCTTGAGGACAAGGCTCCGGGCTTGATTAATCAAGATTCAAAAGGTACACATGACAAGCTAATGACTTTAGTTGGAAGGCAATCATTAAGTAAAAGTATTATACTTGATAACATGTGAGAATACTTTTATGCATTATGACTAACACCTCCTCTAGGAGGAAGCCTCATGTGTTAGTTTCAGATTGCCATGGAAGAATGCTTAGTCACAACACTAAGAGAGTGTTGAGCCCATTTTCTGTGTATTCCTTACCCTTCATCTTTGCTAAATTATAAGTAATAAGCTCTAAAGAGCTATTGTAGTGATTATTCATACTATTGCTTTATATTATCAAGAGGGATATTATTCTTGCTTGTTGTTTTGTTGACCTTGCTTCCAGGTCACATGAGGAAGCTATGTGAAGGTTCTGCGAGAGGCAATGCTAAAGAATAAATCATAAATGAAGCAATCATGGGTGGAAAGAAGAAGGTGGGTCATAGAATCTGCCATGACCACACTATTGAAGAATCATGTGAACTCTAGAATATTAGCTCCAATCTTTGCTGGAGCGCCACCATGCATATGCAAAGTTGTCACAGGTTTACCAGAACTCAAGGTGATCATGAAGGCATATGCAATGGATGTGCACAAGGGAAGGGCATCAAGAACTGCGTTTCCAAGAAGGAACAACAAGGTAGAGAGGAGTCACAGAACTCATTTTCATTCAGATGTATGTATTTATTATCATCCTCGAGTAATGGAGTATGTATACTATGTATCATTCATTAATGATTATTCTCATAAAGACATGGATATATTTGGAAAGTTCAACAAGATCAAGGAATTCAAAGCTATGATAAGAGAACCCTTCTATAGGGAAAGATTAAAGATACTCAGGTCAGATAATGGAGGAGGGAATATACCTCAGAAAATCTCATGAACTTCTTTAAAGATGTTGGGATCAAGATCCAAACAAAACAGATAACAGTTGAGCCGGAAGAACAGAACCATATTGGAAGCTGTGAAGGCTATGATCAAGATCTTCCTATGTATACTATGGGCATAAGCAGCAATGGAGTTGTTTATGTCTTGAGACAGATTATCCATGGCACTTGGGTTTCAGGACCCCACGGAAGAATGTTGTTCACCGGAAAGAAGCCAGAGGTAAACCATCTCAAAATATTTGGTTGTCAGTGTTTATCCGTATACCAAGAGAAAAGAAACAAGGCTGGATCCCTCGTGAAGAAGAATATTTGTGGGATATGGTATGAGGTATCCAGGCCTTCATAATATACATACCTGGTCATATTGGGATCAGCAGGACGACCTTTACTGATGAAAAGCTGCGCTTGAAATTAAGAAGATGTCATATTGAAGATGTATGTGAAGAGGAACACAGCAAATCCGGAATGACAGGAATCCGTCAGAGGAAGTTCGAGGCTGCCGGGAACACTGTAAAGGAAGTCATGCTTCCCCTGATGAGGGAACTCTTGAAGATCATGATATAAAAGAAGCTCAAGAACCTCCTCAGATGACCTTCTCCATAAAAGAAGCTTGCTTGGGAAGAGAGCTTATTCAAGGTGGAGAGAGGTATGGTGTTCCAAAAGGAACCCACGAGACGATGAAACAAAGCCATTTTCCGGTTATACGGCTTTGATGTGCAATCTGCCCATGAGGGAACCTACATGTTTTGGAAGGAGCCATCAGAAGAAGGAATGGGAGAGATGCCATGATAGAGGAATACAATCCATAATGAAGAATAGTGTATGGAAATTGTCCCGGACCAAAAGGTAGGATGTGGTATCATCAAAGTAGCTATTCAAGATAAAACATGTTACTGATGGAAGTATTGAAATATAAGCAAGATTTGTGGCGTGGCTTTTCCCAGAAGGAAGAATCGACTATGAAGAGACATTCGCTCTATGGCCAGATACACTTCGATCAGAACCATTACTGAAACTCTTGTTGAAAAGATGAGATAAATTTTGCATCGGATGGATGTGAAGATAGCTTTTATGAATGGTGTCATTGAAGAGGAAGTATATATAGAGAAACTGAGTTGAGGTTGAAGGCGGGGAAGTCTCATGTATGCGATTGAAGAAAGCCTTATATGGATTGAAACAAGCTCCCAGATATTGGTATGTCCATATAGGCGATTTCTAGTGAGCTTGGGATTTGCCAAGAGTAAATATGATTCAAATATCTACTTCAAGATCATGGAAATGAACCAGTAATACTATTACTGTAATGAGTGGCTTATTCTTAATTGGAGAAGAAAATATCATTGTTGAATGTAAATAGAGACTTGTCGTTGAATTTGAAATAGAAGACCTTGGCCTAATGCATTGCCTAGGTCTTGAGGTATGGCCGGTCGAAAAGAATCTTCCTTAACGAGAGATACGGTAGAAATCTTAAAGAGATTTGACATGCTAGAGGCCGGAAGTCCATGAATATCCCCATGGAAGCAAAGTTGAAGTTGTTGGTTGATACTTCGTCAAATTTGATAGATGTCACTCTGCAATACGAGGCGAGATTATTGGATGTATGTACTGTGAACACGGACCGGACATTTGTTTTCTGATGAACACCTTGACTCGGTTTCTGGTAGAGCCCAGGCGTGTTCATCTAGCTAGGTACACCAAAACATGTGATGAAATACCTTAAAAGGTACAATGGATTATGGGCTCATCTATGATCGAGATCATGACTTCACATTAGTGGATATACTGATGCACCGAGATTGAAGCGGGGAAGCGTTCTGATAGAAAGAGCACTTCGAGGATGTTGTTTCATTTTGCAGGATCAGTTTGGGATCAACCATTATGGCAGAGTAGGAAGCAATCGATCATTTCTCTCAGTACGGTGAGCAGTACATTGTCGCATGTTCTGCAAGCTGCGAAGATATATAAGCCGAGATTCGCGACATACCCTATTTTGATATGAGAGAAACCGCGATTCTATCTGACAATCAAAGATGTATTAAAATGACATAGAATCTTGTGTTCTGACGAGGTGAAGCACATAGAGATCCGTTATCATTTTATCCGCGACATGGTATAGAGAGAATCCTTGAAGCGCATTTATTAACGGATGAGCAGTCTTTGTTGATGTGATGACTAAAGCCTCTATCTCGTGTAAATTCTGAACACTTTCCAGATAAGCTTAGTATTATGCGAAAGGACCACTCCTGAAAGAGGTAGATGTATTCTTTGCTTCTGACCCTAGTTGTTAGACGTAAGCAAGATGAGTCGTGCTTCTAAACTCGTTGTTAAAGAGCGTAAAGCATGGCGTTAGTAATGATCCTTAGCCGGCTAGTTATTTAGGCGTAAAGCAAAGATGGAGATCGTAAACCTCATTTACATTAGATGTAAAGCATGGCCGCTATGTGATCCTGCTTCCCCAACCCTCGTTGTTAGGCGTGAAAACCAAGATGAGTCAATGCTTCGTGCATTAAACGTAAAGCAATATGAAGTCATGCTTCTTGCACTGTTGTTAGATGTAAAGCATGGCGTCGTGTGATCCTTGCCGACCTCGTTGTTGGAAGCGTAAAACCAGATGTCATGCTTCTGACCTCTTTGTTAGACGTAAAACTGTGATGTTGTGTGAATCCTTGCTTCTGACCTCGGTGGTAGATGTAAAGCAAGATGAATCATGCTCACGACGTGGTTGTTAGGCGTAAAGCATGGCGTCGTGTGGTCCTTACGACCGTTGTTAGACACATAAAGCAAGATGTTCCTCGCTTCTGACCTCGTTATTGGGCAGTAAAAGAAGAGATGTTGATGTGTTCCTTGCTTCTGATTGCCTCGTTGTTAGACGTAAAACCAGATGGTTACTTCTACGAAACTAGTTGATGAACGCGTAAAGCATGGCGTTGTGATTCAACCCGACCTAGTTATTTAGATGTAAAAATGAATTATGATATTATGCGACCTGGTTGTTACAGGCGGTAAAGAAGATGTAGTACGACACTGGAGCTACCAGCTTAACCGCGCTGTGACATTGAGCTAGTGAAGTAATGTGATGTGCCAGCCTAATAGTGTTGTGATGGGGTATCATTTTCTGATACATGTTTGATCTGGGATGGTATTAGCATTCTTTGAGGAATGATGATGTTGATGAAGAGAAACTTCGATGACTCGTAAATGTGCTGGCTAATGTTTCAAGATGATGGTGGCCCGATCATCCTCGGATGCCAGTGATGCAACTCTCTCCTTGATGCTGATGAAGAATGCCTTCTTAACATTTAGAGTGTTGAAATATTATGGCTAGTGAGCATTCTTATTATTATTTTTGTTATTGGATTCGTCATTTGTGGATTAATCATGTCATTATTATTGGATTAAATCCCCATTTGAGGATTAATCATGTCATTATTATTATTATTGTTATTGGATTAATCCCCATTGAGGATTAATCATGTCAATCAATTATTATAAGGACCAGATCCCCTTTTGCGGATTAGTCGCCGGACAATACAAAGTCTGAAGAATAAAGTCGGCCCCCAAGTTACATAAAATGGAAGGGCGAGAATTAATTAAAGGTCGGTTTACCCGCGGTGTGAGAGGTCGTCTCTGCCAAATGGTGACTCTTCACGTGCCAGTTTAGTATAAATAAAGAGGCTAGCACATCACTTCTAAGAATACAACTCCTTGCTCTCATTCTCTCTGCATAGGGCAAAGCTGCAATTACCGATTGGAGAGAGAGGAGAAGAAGAGTGAGCATCTTGGGAAGGACTATTTGTATTGGTTTGAGTTATCTCTTAGACATTGTATAAGCTATTTATGATAAGGGGAAGTTTTGTTAGGTTTTCTTCTAGAGAGGGTTTTCGGGATAAATGTTGTGTCTCTTGTGAATGTGTATTTCTCAATTGATCTTGTTCTTATGATGCTCTTATCTATTGAAATGCAAAGAACTATAATATGGCATAAACATTAACAACGCGCAACTCACTTACATAGGTTGGGGCTAACATGTCCATAATTGTTTCAATCTTTGATTGATAAATTAACAAGCCTTTGTTGGGTTTTCTTCCCCTAGAGGGTTTCCCAGGATAAATGTTGTGTCTCTTGTGAATGTGTATTTCTCAGTGATCTTGTTCTTATGATGCTCTTATCTATTGAAATGCAAAGAACTATAATAATGGCATAAACATTAACAACGCGCAACTCACTTACATAGGTTGGGGCTAACATGTCCATAATTGTTTCAATCTTTGATTGATAAATTAACAAGCCTTCCTTGCAGATGACATGTCCCAATAGAGTCTTAGATGGTGTACAAACGATGTAATTGTTCATGTTTAAAGAGATATGTAAGTGTCTGCTTCTATCCATCATCAACCATAATAGTTGCATATGTTCTTTGAGCGGGTTGAACAACATCCTATCATCTAAGTATACTTCCAAAAAATTGTGTGTGAAGTCCTTAAAAGTTGCGATGACAATCCTTGAAAACATTGCAGGTGCATTCTTAAGACCAAATTCCATCACGTCGTATGAAAACGAGCCCCACTTTGTCACAAAGGTTATCTTGGCTTTGTATTCCTTCGCGATGCGCACCTAGTGGTAACCTAAAAATCCATCCATGAAAGAATAAGCTTTGCACCCAACCACATTCTCTGACACCTCATCTGTAAATGGGGTAGGAAATGGATCATGCACATAAGTTGTGTTTAAGATTCTCAAATCTACACAAATCCTTAGATCACTCATCTTCTTTGGTTGCACTACCATTGGGATTATCCATTTAGATTCTTCCAACGAGACAATCATCCATGCATCTATCATGCAATCCAACTCCTTGCACACCTTTTCTTTGTATTTTGGGTTCAAAAAATATGGTCTCTTATTGATCGGTTTGGCAACTGGTTTCAAGTGAATCTTCATTTCCCCTAGGGATCTTACAAAACCCTTCATCTCATAAAAACTCCTTTGAAAATGGTCCTCATATTCTTTTAGCAAGTCCACCACTTGTGTCATTGTTTCCTAATCCCAGTAATCTCCATTTATTGCATGCTTCGACTCCTCTTATGTGTCATTGTTATGTTTTTTCATATTTAATGATCATGTGTAGTCTGGCATGGTGCTACTAGAAGTATTCCCCTATACTACACGTTTTCCCTTGGTTTCATTGATTTGTAAGATTCGAGGGTCCTCTTTCTATGCATCATTGTTATATACCTTCTAAGACCTCACTAGCTAATTTAACTTCACCACTGGCTTGTGATAGGCACAAACTACCTTCTGCACGAGGTCTTTGGATTATCGAGTAAATATAAAATTATTTATCCTCGATAAAAATATCTCTCTATGTGAGGAGCTTTGACGTAAATTTGAATGTTACACAGAATTGGTTGCTCACTTTTTCCCATTMTGTGGTTTTCCTTCTAGTCTCCTTCGGGATGTACCGGATTTTGGTGACCATATCCATAGTGTGGACAAATCTATGGACCTGTTGCRCTTAAGGGATCTCCTTATTTGTCTATCACCTCTCATAGACCCAAAATTATTCCTAGGGATCCTCARTCCCCTTGTACCTGCTTACAATTTCAAAGTCAKTTGGGGGCTGCAACCTTACTCTGATGCATTCTACCACTTGCACCCAGTCCTGTAAGTCTACACATGGGTCGCCCACCATCATGCAGGTGTTCCTTTCACTATTGCATCATATTGGGTTGTTATATTATTTGCAGTGAAAGTTGAGTTGAGGTGGATCGACTAGCAATGAAAGTCGAAGGTCAAGGTGGATCAATCAAGAAAATTTCAAAGTCGAAGTAATCGATAGCAAGTCAAAGAGGTCAACCGACAAGAGTTCGACAGGCGGTCGTGTGGAAATCGATTGAAGACCGAATGAAGGTCGACTAGTAAGTCAACTGGTAATCAGATTGGTAGTCGACTGTAATATAATCCTAAAATTCACGGGATTTATAGCCAATGATTTGCATGGATCTGTAACCATTTTCTGGTGCCTTTCTTTAGGGTTTTTCCTACTGTAAAGCCTATAAATAAGGTATTTTGTATTCATATTAAGTTGATCTTCATGCAAATATTTAGCAGTAAGTCAGTGGTCATGTAGATGTAAGTTGAATTGGCTACAGGGTTGTTCTTGCAAAAGCAAGAGGGTACGATGTAGATTGTGTCTTAGGCATAAACCAAGGTTAGGCATGTAACCTTTTATTCTAAATGAATAAGACAACAAGAGAGAAAGACGCCCAAGGAATGTTGGTTTTTCTGTTGGGTTTTCCAGGGTAAAATCTATGTTTACTGTGTGTTTTCTTTGTCATTTTCTTTCTAGCTTAAATATGTCTTCCTCTCTTATGTTAGGCTTAGTGTGGAATTATAACTTCCTAACATGCGGTATCAAATATTGGTTTAACAACCTTGGATCTAAGCTAAACCCTAGGTCCAGTAACAGTCGTAATTCATAGATCTTTAAATTTGTGCTTAAAGAATGGCAAGTAGCTCAAGAATAGAGATCAAAAAATTCAATGGACAGAATTTTGAGCTTTGGAAGCTTAAAACTAAAGATCTCCTTGTAGATCAGGAACAATGGGAAATAGTCTGTCCAGGTACCATTCTAATAGGAATGTCAAGGGAATAATGGGAGAAAATCGAAAGAAGGTTAAGGAGTACGATTCAAAATTGTCTTGTAGATTTGGTGTTGTTGAATGTATCAGGTGAAGACTTGACCAAGAAACTATGGGACAAGTTGGGAAGCTTGTACCAGCTAAAATCCCTGGTAAATAAGTTGTTCCTTAGAAATAAATTATATCTTTTGAGGATTAATGAGGGTAGTTCGATGATTAATCATTTAAATGCATTTAATACCATAATAATCTAGTTATCTTCTATGGATATTAAAATCATTGAGGAGGAGAAATGTATTAGCCTATTATGTTCTTTGCCAAACTCCTGGATAACTTAGTCTTGGCTATAGGGAGTAATTCAATCGTATTAGCGTTATAAGACGTGGTTGCATATATATTGTCAGAAGAAATGAGAAGGAATAACATGGATGCATTAGTGGTGAGAGGTTGATCGATTAGCAGAGATAAAGGAAAAATATTTTGTAGAAAGTCTAAGTCGAAGGGTAGATCTAAATCCCCAGTTCAGCCAACAAGAAGATGTTGGAAATGTTGTAAATCTAGGCATTACAAAAGGGACTACAAGTCAAAGGCAATGAAAATCAGTACAGGATCTTATGAGAAGTAGTCAACTGAGAGAAAGACTACTCTAGATAAAGGAGGTGATGTGCATATGGCGTCAACTAGTACACAGTCAGATAAAGATGTTTGGTTGATCAACTCAGGAGAATCCTATCATATGACACCACATAGAGAATGTTTATGTGACTATGAGCGATATGAAGGAGGAGATTTGTTCTTGGGAGATGAATCAACAACCAAAATTGTCAGACGAGAAAGAGAATGTATGATACTGCAGGATGGGAGGAGTAGAACCCTTCAAAGTGTGCTATATATTTCGGGTTCATAAAGAAACCTGATATATATTAGTAATATGAGTGATGTAGGAGTGCACAGTCTATTTCAGAAGGATACGTGCAAAATGGTTAGAGGTGTGATAGTATTAATGAAATGAGTTCAGATTATAACCTTATACAAGTTATTAGGGAATGTCGACTAGACTGGATGCAACAACATCATTGTTCCTGAAGTCGACTCGACTTCAAATTAACTCGACTCGACTCGATGTGAGTCAATTCAAACCGACTCGACAAGTCTTTCTCAAGTTGACCCGACCATGATATAGCATGGGAGGATGGGACACATTAGAGAAAAGGGACTTCGAGCTATGCAAAATAAAGGTATGGTCGAAGATTTTCTTGAGTGTAATTTGAAAGTCGATTTTTGTGAACATTGTATATATGGAAAACAAAGTCAGGTGAGGTTCCCATCTAGAGCGACAAGGGAAAAGGGGATTCTAGAATTGGTTCATAGTGATGTGTTTGGCCCTGTTTAAGTGCCTTCACTTAGTGGATCCCTGTATTATGTCTCCTTCATAGATGGTTTTTCCAGGAAGACATGGATATATTTCCTGAGGAAGAAATCAAAGGTTTCAAGAAATTCAAATATTTTAAGTCTCTTATGGAAAACCGGACAGATAAGAAGATCAATGTGTTGAGAACCGATAACGGTGGTGAATTATGTGGAAAGGGTTTTGAGCAATTATGTAAACAGCGTGGCATAGCATGTCGAAATACCACTCCATATATGCCACGGAAAAATGGAGTCATCAAAAGAATGAACAAAATGTTGATGGACAAGGCAAGGAGCATACTAAGTGGCATTGGGCTCACACAATAATTATGGGTAGAGGCAGTCGACGCTGCAAAATATCTAGTGAATGTTTCTCCTTCATCGGCGCTAGTTGACATGAGTCCACATAAGGTATGGTCTAGTAAGAAGCCTTCGCTTTCACATCTCAAAGTATTTATTTGTGATGCATTTGTGCAAGTTCCCAGGGAAAAGAAGAGAAATTTAGACAAGAAGGTAGTCAAGTGTATTTTCATTGGATACAAAGAATGAATGCAAGGATATAAGCTCTAAGATCTTGCGTCAAGGATAATGATGTATAGTCAAGATGTGGTCTTCAGAGAAGTCAGAAGGAAGTCTGAGTCTGAAGTGATTCAAACAGAGAATAATTTAGAGAAGGTGAGGTTTGAACTAAGGAACAAAGAAGAAGATGATTAATCTAAGTCAACTAAATCAKATGAAGAGGTGAAACGAATGACCTCRGTTGTAAGGAGGTTTGAATGAGTAAGAAAACCAGTCAAAAGGTATAGTCTGCTCGACTTCCATTCCTCATTTATAATAATTGCCATTGACAAGGAGTCCAAGTCCTTGAGGGAGGCAATTGACTTGATAGAGGGTAGACTCTAGAAGGACGCCGTGATCAAAGAAATAGAATCCTTGCATAAGAATGAGATGTGGGATTTAGTCAAATTACCTAGTGGAAGAAATCTCATCGGTAGCAAGTGGGTGTTAAAGAAAAATATAAATGTGATAGGTTAAGTCGAGAAATTCAAAGCTTGACTGGTAGCTAAAGGTTATTTCCAAGTCGAAGGAGTCAAATTCGGTGAGATTTTTTCTCAAGTTGAAAAATTAACTTCCATTTGAATACTAATGTCTCTGGCTGCAACATTTGATCTAGAAATAGAACATATGGATGTGAAGACAATGTTCCTACATGGGGGCCTCGAAGAAGAAATCTACATGAAATAACTTGAAGGATTTGTAGTAAAGGGAAAGAAAGAGCTAGTATGCAAATTGAAAAGATCCTTTTATGGTCTAAAGCAATCACCAAGGATGTGGTACCAAAAGTTCGTCACATACATCCTTAGTTTGGTATTTGTGAGAAGCAAAGTTAATCACTCCATATATTCCAAGGAAGAAGGTAGGAATTTCATATATGTAGCATTGTGTGTCGATGACATGTTGTTGATCGGAAACAACATGGATGCAATAAAGGAGGTGAAGAAGCAACTATCCTCCAAGTTCGACATGAAGGATCTTGGTGCAACAAAATTCATTATGGGAATGGGGATTGAGAGATATTAAGCAGCTAGAAAACTTTGGTTGAGTGAGAATAAGTATATTGAAACAGTTTTGAAATGTTTCAACGTGTAGGATTGCAAACCTGTAAAGGTGCCAATTCCTGTGGGAGCAATGTTAACTATTGAACAATGCCCAAAGACACATGAAGAAATAGAGGATATGGAATGTATCCTCTATGAAAGTGTTGTTGGTATTATAATGTATGTGATGGTCTACACTCGACCAAACATTTCCCATGCAGTGGGAGTGTTGAGCAGATACATGTTGACACCTGGAAAAGAGCACTGGACAATTGTCAAGAGAGTATTCAGGTATTTGTGTGCAAAAAAGACTATGTTATATGCTAGCAAGGGAAACCTAGAAATGACATTGAAATATATGTACATGGCTTTGTCGACGTCGACTGGGCTGGAGATTTGGATTGACGAAGGTCAACCAGTGAATATGTGTTCAAGATGTTCAGTGGAGCAATCAGTTGGATGAGTAAGTGACAAGCGGTCATAGCCTTGTCAACAAAAAACGTTTAATACATGGCAACCACTCATGGAAGAAAAGAAGCAGTATGGTTGCAATGGTCGTGTTCAAGGATCGGGTTTGAGTGAAGAGATATGAAGATAAGTTGTGATAGTCAAAGTGAAATATGTATAGCAAAGAACCCAACTTATCATTCCAAGACTAAGCATATTGATGTACAATATCATTTCATAAGAGACATGGTGGAAAGAAACAAGGTGTTTTTGGAGAAAGTAGACATGTTGGAAAACATAGTAGGCTCTTTGACCAAGTCTATGAGTTTTGTGAAGTTATCTTGGTTCAAAGAGGCAATGGGCATTGTTTCCCTAGCTCTGTGAAAAAAAGTTCAGAAAACTCTTGATTCGGCAAAGAAGACAACAAGTGGGAGAAGGTTGAGTTGTTATATTCTTTGTAGTGAAAGTCGAGTCGAGGTGGATCAACCAAGAAAAGTTAAATTCGAAGTAATCGACAACAAGTTGAAGAGGTCGACAGCCAGTCATGTGGAAACCACTAAAGGTTGAATGAAGGTCGACTGTAACAGAATCCCAAGATTCGTGGGATTTGTAGCTAATGATCTGCGTGGATCTGTAATTGTTTTTGGGTGCCTTTATTTAGGGTTTTTCCTATTGTAAATCCCATAAACAAGGCATGTTGTATTCATATTAAGTTGATCTTCATGAAAATATTTATCAATAGGTTATTGGTCATGTAGATGTAAGCCAAATTGGCTACAAGGTTGTTCTTGCAGAAGCAAGAGGGTATGATGTTGATTGTGTCTTAGGCATAGACTAAGGTTAGGCATGTAACCTTTTATTTTGAATGAATAATGCAACAATAGAAAAATACACTCAAGGAATGATGGTTTTCCTATTTGGGTTTCCAGGGTAAAATCTCTATGTACTATGTGTTTTCTTTGTCAATTGCTTTCTAGCTTTAATCTATCTTCCTCTCTTCTGTTAGGTTTAGTGTAGAAGTATAACTTTCTAACACCTCCATGGCCTGAATATTTTGGGTCTCAGGCACATTGTCTTCCATTTGCACCATAAATGCATATGTCGGTCCTATCCCATCAAACCTCAATATGTCTTGTGGCTCTGTTCCAACCTAGTGCACTACTTTGGTGATTCATGTGCATCTCTTGGTTAGCACTTGATATAACTTATTTTTCCATCATGTCATCACATCCTTAGAATCCATGTCATATGAGTAGATACTCCTCCAACTTAGCTCTCCATCGACTATCGAGTTTACATAATCCTCCTTCCACCCTGTGATGTTGTATATATTCTCAATTATCGATCTTTGTGCATCTTCATTTACTAGTTCGTTGTATTTGTCACCCTTGGTTGAATCCAGCAGAGCAATTATGTGAAGAGTTTCCATCTCAAATAACATCTGCCTTTGCTTCAAATTTACTATGACCTTTGTTATTGAGTGCCCAGTTATTTCCAAGTATAGTTGAATATTGGTCGAAATCATCCATAACCTCGATTACTTCAAAATATGCATTGGTTTTTACCCCATCAATGTTAGCTTCGACTTTCTCTAGTCTGCCAATGGGATAGATCATGTACTGATGTGTGAGCCTAAGATGAATGAGAGACCACACCAATGTTTCTTTTCCAAACAAATCCCACGCTTTCCTTGGAAAAAATTTCACATCATACCCTAGGTCCAACATGATCCCTTCCATCTCATTTTTTCCTAGTTTAGCTGTAATTTTGAACTCTCTGCATGTGCACTTCCTCTGTATGACATGGAACAAGTCTCGTTATGGTAATGGGACAAATATAGTTGTCTCGTTTTTACCTTCCTCATTCCACCTCATCGACATGTGTGTTAACTTATTAGTAGTCATGGGATCATCCAATACTTTTGGACAACAGCACAAGAATTTACTAACTTGATTCTTTGAGTTAGTCGGTAAGCGTCGTGACATGATTCATCGTAGGAAGTGGGTCACAACTCTTAGTGAATAGTTTTTTTATCCATGTGTCACACGTCTTAGCACACAACTTTCTCAACCATGCATTACAACTCTTCTGGCACGTGTTCTCTTCCATTGCCTTTTGTGCATCACGCATGAATCATTTTTTCTTTGCAACGTGAAAATTAGAAAGCGCTTGTGTTGCTTTCCTAATTTTTCCCTCTAACTGATGTCCTAAGAATTCTCCTCTCTGTAGGCCATTTCCTATGAAAATACCTCCTTATATTACTACTCGTGCATCAACTTCTTCTTTCAGCTTTTGTTCTTCACACGACTCAACAGTCACCATGTTGTAGCGCCCCTTTTTTTCTTCTTGTTTTTCCAACAACTCCTGGAAATCCTCCATGATATGGTTTGCATTGTAACCATATCAACATTATGTGCGAGGCTTGGTACAGAACTATGCCAAGTGGCCTAGCTCGCCACAGATGAAAAGGGTGGGTTGTATGCCTCCTCCCCCACTGCATCCTCTACCTCTTTCTCTTCCATATCCTACTCTTTGGCCTCATTGGAAGAATCCTCTATCAAATCCTCCACGATCTCCACGCTTATTATTCTCTTGGACCTAGTAAACATATACAGTATGCTTCCTCATTAACTGCAGCAACCGACAATTGTTTACAGTGCCCCATATATTTTCAAAACTCACAGAAACGGGGTATGTGTAGTCTTATGATACTTCTATAGAGACGGGAAACAAGGAGGTACATGGCCCCATTGTCTACAAGTTTCACACCATTTCATTTGTGGCCTAGTGGGAAATGGTTTTAGCGTGCCCATCGTTGTGTAATTTCCCAACGTGAGACACTCATTCCGATGGTGACCTTCTACGCAGCACAAGGTACACCGGACATTCTCACGCCCCAGTTTTCCTTTTTCCATGTCTTGAAACTAAATGATGAGGTTCGCAAGTTGGGATTGCACCTGCACCAGTCCTATGGATGTCTCACCACCTCCAAGCCCAGACTCCAAGTACATTGCAATCTCTAAATCTTTTGACTGAGTCATCACACTTTGTTGTGTGAGTGGGACCAGAGTGTGAGGGAGGAATCTAGCAACAAACCACTCTCTATACAAGACATCCTCAATCTGAAAGGTCAATCTGTCGAACTAAATATTTAACCTCTAGTCATAGTCCCACACAGTTTCTCTAACGTGTTGCTTAATATCCTTGATATAGGTTATACATTATGACTATGACTTAGGTTTCTGGAATTCTCCAAGGAGATCTTTCTTTATCTCTGTGAGGGATCTTGTTTATCCTGTTGGCGCAATAAATTTATACTTCATGTACCACGTCATATCTTTATCTTTGAATGTCATATATAACTGCATGATATTAGACTCCTCATCTATAACTTGCTTCACAGACCATATTTCTTCACTAAGGAACCAATGTTGTTATGCATCATCTCTTCCCATCCCATGAAACATGAGAAGTTTGATGGTTGAATCCTGATTACCCATATTTGAACTGGAACTTAATCTTTTTTATTGATTTTTATTGTTTATTACTATTGTTATCACATGAACTTGTTAGAGTCTTGTGGTTTTGTGGTTTCTACCTAAGTCAGTATCCTTTCCCTATCTCTCTCCTTTTCGCAGGCCTGTTGGCAGCAATTATATAATTATTATTTTTATAAGCTGCCTACACAGGGTCTATGAAATTTTATTATTCTTCATAAGTGTTTCTCTAAACGACAGTTGTAAATCATCGCATTTTACCTGCCATCTATTCATGCTTCGTTTTCATGACTGAAAGCATGAAAACTTGCAACTATCATTACTTTTTTGTCTTAAAATTTCATTAAAAGCATGTGGTTTATTACAGAATTATGGTTTCTTACTATGAGCATGTTGCTATCCTTGTTTGTGACCCTTTCGATTCAGAGCATGCCTAAGATATTTGTGGTTATATGAGCCAAAGACACCCTCCATTTTATATTCGATTGTTTTATATTGATTTTGGTTTGATGTTTGATTATATTTCTTTCATAAAACTTGAACTATTCGATTTTGTAAACCTACCTAACTTTTCAATCAAACTTTGATGCGCTCACTATGTTTTTTTTGGTCCTGGCATGTACACAATGCCAAGGTGGCATACGATGCACAGGGTGCCATTACTTCTTAGTATGGTCTCGGGCTTCACGAATTTTCTCACACGCGTTGTGATTAACACTTTGTCTACCGTTTGAATCATCACAGTATGTATTGATAAGGCTCGGGGCTATGGCTCTGTTGCATTTTTGCAAACCCTACCTATGTGTTCTGTGTTGATTACCCATCCATTCGGCATGGCTCCAGTGGTAAGGGTCGAATCGAACGGCGTCCAAACCCTGCTCTCATATGATAACGCCATGGAGGATTTGGAAAGGAATGGTTGGCTGGCATAATGAGTTAACATGCCCTCTGTATTTTTTATTTTTATATCTGCTCAGACTTACCTCTTCTACTTCTGTCATCTAAACCCCCAAGTGTTTTGAGTCACTCTTGTTACAGTTTGTTCAACCCCGTAATTTCCTGCTAGAGACATGTTTTTGCGGGAGCTATTCTGAGAAAACGGTTTTGAATTAGATCAAACCCTTGAAAACCCAGAACCGAAATGAGCCCTTTTACCTTCATTGCAAGCAGTTTCCCTAGAAATTGGATCGTTCCAGAGATACAGCTCGTCCTTTAGAGGTCAAAATCTTAGAATTTCTTTGTGGCTGAGGTGAGCTTTTTTGTCTACTTGCAATTGTTGAAAAGTTTTGTTACCTACTCAGGCCTGTGCCTTAGCATCCTACAGCAACCCTGAACCTGTCCCAAAAGCTACTAAACAGCCTCATGGGAAAGCTACGTATCCTAAATGACTTTGTTAAAAAACTTGAGACTTGAGTCAGTTATCCAAGGGAAAGAGAAGCGTTTGAAAACTACATGACATGTGATTTTTAAGAATGAAATTGGATCGTTCCAGAGATACAGCTCGTCCTTTAGAGGTCAAAATCTTAGAATTTCTTTGTGGCTGAGGTGAGCATTTTTGTCTACTTGCAATTGTTGAAAAGTTTCGTTACCTACTCAGGCCTGTGCCTTAGCATCCTACAGCAACCCTGAACCTGTCCCAAAAGCTACTAAACAACCTCATGGGTAAGCTATGTATCCTAAATGACTTTGTTAAAAAAACTTGAGACTTGAGTCAGTTATCCAAGGGAAAGAGAAGCGTTTGAAAACCACATGACATGTGATTTTTAAGAATGCAGAGGCATCTACAACCATCGTTAACTCCAAATTTTGATGCGATTTGATTGTATGGTCAAAGGTAAGATCTTTTAAATAAATAGTATGTCTGTTTTTCATCCTTAGTTAGACTATTTGGTTGTTAAAAAAAGCAAATGTTTTTAGTTCGTTTTGATTATTAAATAGAATTAGATTTTGTTTGTTATTATATCCAGCTACAGAATCGCAAGATTCTGTATGCAGTTAAGAAAAATTTGAATTGTTTGATTTGATAATTGGAAAACATATCTAAGATCTTCTCATTTTAATTTGTTTTCAATATGATTAAGGAGTCCATGTGATCTGGGGCCATGATATGAGACACTTGGGGTCTCCCAGCCATGTCAATTTTGTATTTTGAGTGAACAGTCATAAGGTTCATTGCAGATTTCTCTTGGACACTTTGGCAGTTGGATGTTCACCACTCATGCATGCTTCATACACACCCTACTCAATTCAATCACATGATAGCTTTGTATTTTCTATCATTTACATATCATTGAAATTAGAATGTATGTTTCATGACTATCCACACATGTTCATGTTTCATTAACTTTTTTTGCAAGATTATTAAATTTATAAAAGAAAACAATAAATATTTTTAGCAAAGCTTTTATTTGCTTCCTAGAAACAATCATTTTTCACATCGATTGTGAAGTTTCGATTAAAACTTGTATTTTGTAAATCATGTAAATAATTGAGACTTGTATATCTTCTTGCTTAAATACAACTACTACAGTTACATTAGAAACATATGTACATATATATATATAGTGTTTAGTAATTAGTTATTATTTCAGCTCTTTTATTTATTTTATTTGTTTCTTTCTAGGACTTTTTAGATTGGCCAACAGAGCCATTAAACCAGTCAACGAAGCTATACCAAATGGCTTTGGTTATTTATACAACTGTTACACATTATTTTCGTCATCCCTATGACCGTTAATGATGTAAACCTATATGTTGCCTTCAGAGGGGTCGGCCTGAGTTCCTCAAGAGAGAGGGAGAAGAACTTTTCCCGAAAAAAAGAAGTTGCATTTTCCTCGTAAAAACCTTATAAAAAGGAAGTTCGCAGGCTTGCCTATGTATTAGGGTGCGAGAATGCCTGATTCTCACAGAAGCCGTGACCATAGCTTAGGGTGTGAACAGTTCGCAGGTTTCACCATATAGGTAGGGTGCTAGAATGCTTACACATGGGAAAAACGAAAGGCGTTTTCTCAATCTTCTAGAAGGAGAAACTTCCATGGTGAGGTGGCATCCAAAATGGTTTGATCTTACTTGCTTTCATGATTTAGTGGGATCATCCTAACATCCTCACCTATCCTCTTCATCTTATAAAAAGGAGAGGATCTCTCGTGGAGAAGGTTAGCTTGGAGCTTGTTAGCTTTGGGTTGGCTTGGAATTATTAGCTTGGTTGGAGTGGCTTTGAGATTTGCTTTGTCAAAATAGATTGTGAATATTATCAGATCTATGCTACCCAAATTCTTGGAGGAAAGTGTGTTGGGAATGAAGACAGTTGAAGGACCCCACGACATCAAGGCCATGGTTGTAATCTCTTTTCACATTTAATATGATACAAGAATAAGGATTCTTCCTATAAAGCTTGTTTTGTTTTTATTGTATGATTCCTTGATCGCTACACATAGATTTATATTGAGTTTATGCTATTGCTAATAATTTCATTGGTTGTGTCTTTGCAGGATCATCATTGTAAGGATAGTTGGAAGGGACCTTAGATGATGATGGTGAGAGGAAGTTACATTTAAATGGTATGTCACCCATCCCTCTTTAGTTGGTAAATTCACTATTTAAAACCAAGGAAAGCGTCATGTTCTGGTGTGTTTTTTTCTAGATCTAGGTGGATCTAGGGGTTCGCTGCGCCCTGCACCACCACCAGTCCAAACACACCCACCAACCGGATTTTCCCAGTCCGCTTCCTGCTCGGACGTTTGCTTTCCTGTCCTATCTTGGGACATCCATCCAGACTCTCTCGATCTAGAAGTTCACTTAGGTTCCCTGTCCTATTTCAAAATTTTATTTGATTACGCATTACTCTCAAAAGACTGCACTGCCCTGTGGCCTGGGAGAATCATTGATGTTTGCACCCTGTTGTTAGGTTTAGTGTGAACTTCTCGCACTCTGATTGTGTCCAGCCTGTGAGAATACCTAATTCTCGCGACCAATATAATCGCTAGGTTGCGAACTCACAAAACCTTGATTGGTCTGTCATCTTTGATGACCTGCTTTGCTTTGATCAACCTGGATTGAGCTTTTGAGCCTATATTGATCTGCCATTGCTTTTACAGTCTGCTTGACATCCTTTGAGTTGCTTTTAGCCACTTTTGCTTTGTTTGTATTTCTTAAAGGATTAGTCTCTTGTTTTGAGTGTCTTCAATTACAAAGCATGTGTTTTCTTTAGAATTGTTTGGGGAAAGATCAGATTTCTTCCTAATAGTTCGCTTTTAAAAGAAAAAACTTTTAGTTTGCCTTTCTTTGTTTTAAGAAAGTTCATTATTGTTTTAGTGAAATTTTGAAACAACAAGATTTAATTTTGCTTTATATTAGATTTCCTCAGGCATCCGCATTTGAAGTAGCTTAAATTGCATGATTCTTGGCATTTTTGATCTTAAATTATGAAAAATTCACTTTCATGGTCGGGGGGCCATGAATTGCGCATTGGTGTTCAGCACCTTTTTCTCATTTCTTGAGAATCTTGATATTGATGAGTTTAATATATTTCTGGGACATCGCGTGCATATGGAATGATAAATGTTTCTTTTCTCCTTCTCGTAGCATATTTATTAAAATGAAAAGATTGCATTCCCATATCTTTGCATAATTTTCGAAGTTGGTCAAAACACCATATTGTTCAATGCCATTTTCCTCCTTTTGATTAACAACAACCATAAAATAAAGCGCTTTATAAAAATTGATTAGACATTTTTATCTTTTCTGGTAGCAAACCTACATTAGATTAATTGTAGGCTTTGGAATAGGTGCGGAAAGATAACTTTCCAAAGTTGCAAACAAACATAGAATCTTGAGTTAGGATGGTTAAATCCACTTATTACATTTTGTCCTCGGGATAGTTCTTCTAAACACAAGGGTCAATCACGAGGTCGCATTGAGATTCAGCAGAGTTACTCACCCTGCTTTGTTGGTCTTGGTGTAGAGATTACTGTATTATGGGGGTCGCTTTGAGAGGTATACCCACACGATGAGTGGAAGCCTTCAAGTTGATTTCGAGCTAGATAATTCCGCCTTGCGTGCACGTGGATCGGACTGTCGATTGTTCCCCCAGGCATCACTGTAGTGATTGGTAACCTTAGTGGATGATCTCTCTAGGTTCTTTACATGAGGTGACTGTGGAGGGGCAAGTGTTCACGGTACCTGGAATCGACGAGGATAGTTTTTGCATCTCTGAGGCAACCTCGTTAAAAAATGAAACAGAGGTCTTTGAGCATGGTTTTCTGATTTCAAGCTCATTAAAAAATGAAACCATTTGAGGATAGTTTTTTCGTCTCTGTGGCAACCTTGTTAAAAAATGAAATAGAGGTTATGAGCATATTTCTTGTTTCTATGTCAAGCTCGTTAAAAAATGAAATCGTTTTCCCCCTCTCTGTTTGAGTCAAGTCCTTCGTCTAGTATTTGAAGCTTCATTTCATTCTCCTTTGCAATTGGATGAAATGAAGCTTGGGGGGCATTTACCTCAGCCTCTGGACTTCATGTTGAAGTTAAGCCGCTAATTTCTTAAGCTGGGGGCTAAGTAACAACCATCCCTGTGTTATGCGTTGGGAAGTCGCAAGCATAGTTTTCTATGGTTCAATCTTGTGTAAAAATGAAACCAGCTACCTCAAGCATAGTTTCCTCTGGTTCAAGCTTGTGTAAAAATGAAACCAGGTCCAAGCATAGTTTTGTTTATTTTTTAAGCTTGTGTAAAAATTAAAATCTATCCCAAGCATAGTTTGGTTTTGTTTTAAAGCTTGCGTAAAAATGAAAACAATCTCGAGCTTAGTATTTGTTCTTTCTCATGCTCGTAAATACATGAGAATAAGTTACCGAGCTAAGTATTTGTTCTTTCTCCTGCTCGTAAATCAATGAGAATGTAACCGAGTATACTTTTATCACTTTTTCGGACTCGTGAAGGTTATACGAAAAAGGAACCCCCTGGAGTTCCCTTTAAGCTTTTTTCAGACTCTCTAAACATGAAAAGATTGTCGAGTGACCTTTTTCTTTTCACGCTCGTTAAAGTATTTGAAGAAAACGTTTGTTGAGTGATAGTTTATCTCTTTTTCGGTCTCATGAAACTACTTTACGAAAAAGGAACTGAGAGAGTTTTCTTTAAGTGTTTTTTAGACTCTATAAACATGAAAAAACCCTGAGTTTTCTTTCTTTGGACTCATAAAACAAACATTGAAAGACCCATATGGGACCTGAGTTTTTTTTAAGTGTTTTTCAGACTCTCTAAACATGAAAAACCCATGAGTTTTCTTTCTTTGGACTCGTTAAATAAACATTGAAAGACCTGCAATGGGACCGAACCACTCCTTCCTAGGGTTCGTTAAACATGCTCTGAGGGACTCGTCCGAAGGATGATCTTACATTACAAGCATATGTTATCCTCCTCAAGCTTGTGTAAAAATAAAGAGGTACTCGCCAGAAATGGTGGGGGGGAAATTGGGAAATAAATGTATCTAAACCTGTATTATGTGGGGGTCGCGTTTGAACATGACACCCTTTCACTCGCCTTGTGTCTAGGTTGGAAAATCTACTTGTCTCCTGATCATGCTCCTTTATAAGATTACAAATCAGTCTGTGATCCATGTTTTTGAGTCAGTGTTTCCAAGACAATTGTCGTGTCGTCAATATGTTCAAAAAGATGTCCAACCTGAAAATCCTTCTATTGCGTCGGCCATTTCTGCAGTCTTTAAGCCTTCTATTGCGTCATCCATCCCTAAGTCAGTCCTAAATCACTTGTTACTCTGATCTACATCAAATCTTGTTACTTGTTTCGTGTCACTGGTGTGGGATACATTAAGGCCCTCCTGTGACGAGTCTTTTCCTGTCAACGTCAACTCATTATCCAGGAATTAGACTTAGAAACTAATTGTTACCTTGGAACTTGCATGCCTCAATGGAAGGTTTCCTCGCTTTCGACAGTGGGTTTTCATTATTGACCCCTGATCGGGAGATTCCACCGAGTG
>SNQJ01S0004309.1:11435-26251 GCA_010110895.2 Picea sitchensis
CCCTAGGAGATGAAGCGCCAAAAGTCATGTGGGCCCCGTTTGGGTAAGTTAGTACATCAACTTCCCGGGATCGTAACTTTTGCATACGATCTCCGTTTAGGGCACACGATAGCTCGTTGGAAAGATCTATCCGAGGCCTACAACGCTCAAGATAAAATAGCATTGTAGATGCTATTTTGCAAGAGCAACATACCCAAAAAAACATCGTTTAGGGCCTCAAAATGGCCCCGGAAGTTCAGGACCCGAAAAAACTGCTAAAAATAGTAAATTGCCAAAAAGTCATTTTGAGCCATTTGGAAAAGGTGGGTGGCCACCGATATCCACCTGGATCAGAGGGAGATATGTTAGGTGCAATAGGGAACCTGAGGTATTCAGACCATGACCTGGAAGGTTTAAAGAAGTTTCCAGAGTTTACACCACAGAATTATTTGTGCGTGGAATGAACCCCATATCAGTTGTAATCACAGTTGAGCTGAAGGAATGGATGACGGGATTGAAATGAATAGGAATATTAAATATGTTGGAGATACCCCATTTTGGAAGGAGCGCGGAGATAAACATTTGCGTCAAATTATTGATGAGTTTCATCCATGGAGGGTTCCTATGGTTGGAAAGAGCAATGTCGATTGAAACCTAGTTGATTGCACAGATTACAAAATCGTCATCAGCAGGCGAAGACCCTCTACCCTATTCACAGACAAGACGAAGGAGAAAGTATTAGCAGAAAGAATGAAGGAAAAATATGGCACATTCACATGAGTGCACAGATTCGACGTCTCAAGCATCAATGACGATACCGTAAGATTTGCAACACAAGTGTTGGCTTGAAAGATATGAAGGAAGTGTCACAGAGATCAATTGCAAGAAGGATTTATAATAGCAAAGGAGAAGTGTGTATAAGGAGTGATGATAAACTGGTCAACATTTCTCATGAATCAATTTTTAATGGACTGTAGGGAGGCACAAGAGAGAGGTGGGGATTTACATTATGTGTGGTTATTAATTTTGATAGCATTGACTACTTGGAGGGAGCCAAAAGAGATGTAGTTCCTGGAAGGAATGTAGAAACCATTCATGGAAGCAAGATATGTATCTTTGTGGCATACTACGCACAAGAACATACAAATGGACAACAACATAACCTTTTACGTCTATAAGGAGACTATTCGCAAATGCATTGAATACATGTCGCACATTCAACCATAGATAGTTGAATCTTATAAGGACATTGCACAATTTAAGGTAGGGAAACACCATATGTATATGTAGGCAAAGAGGGATCTGGATCAACAATGACCGCCAATGCATTACAGGGTGACAGAGCAAGACATCGGCCAAATTTTAAATGACTGGGAAGATGAGTGGAAAATCCCAGAGACAGAAACAACTCAAAAGGATACACAACAACTAAATAAGGAGACATACGAACTACAAAAGGATCAAGAAGAACAAGAACAAGAACAAGGGAATGGTGAAGGTGACACACAGGAAACAACATCGCCCATTGGAGAAAAGAGAAAAGAACATATGAAGGAGAAATCAACGCACAAGCATAAGAAGAGGAAAGCCTTCAAGCAAGTAGTGATCCAAGTTTTGACTGGAGAGGACTTAGAGAAAATCATAGATCAAGTGAAGGAAGTAAAGGAAGAATCATTTCTGCAAGCTACACAAAAATAGGAAGAGATGCACTCGAATATGCATGCATAGATAGCCACACCACATCATATTTTTGGAGTCAACCAGAATTGCACCAGTCATAATGGGAGAAGAAGAACAGACTGAAAGTATATCCAAAACAACAGAGTCACAACCGACAGCATCACAACAACCATCAACATTAGTAGAGTGCAGAGTAATGAAGATATCAACGGGGGCAATAGATTTCCCATGAACAGAGATGCAGGAGAAAGCACGGGAATTAAGTTATATTGAACTAGTGTTATCACAATTGTCGATAAATTTGTTACACAACTTGTAGTCAAGTGTAACATAGGAAATTCAGTTGCCAATAGAGTCAACCACAATACAGTTGGCCAATGTGAACAAGCACAGTGTAGACCGCAGAGTAATGAAGATATCAGTCGCGGCAATAGAGTTCCCATGAACATAGATGCAGGAGCAAGCACAGGAATTAAGTCATATTGACTTAGTGCTATCACAATTGCTAGTAAATGTGTTACACAGCTTCCAGTCAATTGTAACACATGAAATTTAGTTACCAGCAAAGTTGACCATGATGGAGTTTGCTAAAGTGAACAAGGACAATGTAGCACTACACGTCTAATATAGTAGACTGGCGCAAGAATGGGACGAGGTTGAACAAAGAGTAGAAAGGTTGAAAAAAGAAGTGCAGGAACTATATAGCAACTTCCCAGAGATGCCAATGGAAGTAGATACTCCATTGGAAGAGAAAGTGGTGCAAATCAGTTAATCTATTCAAGGATTTTGTGCGAAGATTGTTGACTTGGAAGCATGCACTACACCAAGTACGCCACCCAAAGAAAGAGATAAAAGGGAGAAGACATTTGCGATGACAGTAGAGAACATCAAGAGCTTGGATGAAGAATGTGTTAAGTTGTATGAAGAAAGCACACAAGTATGGACTTAGTTGTTGGAGAATGCAGAGATACAAGCATTGGAACAAAGGTTATAGATTGTGCATGAGAAGGTGTAGAAGATAAAAGATACAATGAACACTCTGCCACCAACAGAGTGGATGACTGCAATCATTGAGAATAGGCAGGTTAACCAAGAGATAAACCAAATCAAAATGGAACAACAGAATCTTGCGTAGAAGTTGGAGTCGCTACAAGAGGAAGCCTTCAGGGTGATAGAAGAACTTGCGACAGCACAGGGCATAGTGAAGCAAGCAGCGCAAGATAGTGCAGAGAAGTTGAAGAACCCTATTATAGCACAGATGACAGACGAGATTGTGGCATAAGAAGTAAAAGAAAAGGAAAATATTCTAACTACAAAGGAGACTTTTGAGAAGCTCGTTGTGACACTGAAGGGAGTGCAGCAACAGAACTTAGTGGCTCGATGTTGATGTTTGGACAACATCGGGAAGACATTCTCTTATATTAATAATTAATAATATAATTATTGATTATTAAATAATATATATAATAAGTAAATGATAATAATAAATAGTTATTGATTATCCAAGGGACTCATCCTTTCATGGATGGTCACCATATGTTCTCTATATATGGAACACTCATCATTGTAATAATATATAGAATACAATATCTTATCATGCAGAAAAATCAACATGGTATTAGAGCAAGATTGGGCTTAACCCCCTCATGGGAGGCCCAGGAAAATGAGAGAGATAGCTTGCATCTTCTCAGGTCATACTCATGGAATGTGTATCCACGGTTTCTAGCTGTGGGATTCAAAATTAATGTTGATTATGTCTTGTAATGGGAATCACACTGTAGCTACTTGATTACAATTTGAACATGTTGTGCACACTTATGATCTCATATTCGAAGGGTTGACATTTGCTTCTATCTTGAGAAGCATGAACTCCCTCCATTTTTTAATGAAGGGAAATCACATCAAGTTAATTGTCTTTTACGATTGAAATAAACTTTATAAATCGTAAGATCGGGACACAAAGTCAATACCCTCCCCTATCCTTTGCCATTTCCCAGGGGCGATGACTGAGGAGGGTCTTAACATGCCACAATACTGAGATGTGAGACACCACTAGGGTTGTTGCGTAATCGTTTCTTTACTAGAGAATGTGTGTGCATAGTCCATTAAGTGTGGCGGCATACTCCATCATTTTCTAATTAATATATTGCTTATTTAATAAATGGTATAAAACCGTGTGGCTGACCCTTATTATATCATCATATACAACCATGATGTGCGGCAGTACCATATACCGCCTGCATAAATATAACAAATGGGTAATTGTGTTGGTAGCACCATGCAGCTAGAAGTGGCGATTAAGAAAATAATTGGTAGCGAGCTAAAAGACTATAAGATTGTTGCATTATTGATAGATGTCGAGAAGAGAAAGGAATATACATCCGGAAAGAGGTGCAGCTATTGGAGGTCTGAGTATTTTATTTTTGGTCCTTGAACATCTGATCTCGCATATTGGGCATATGCATTTGTCAAAGGAAATTGTTACCATTTTATCCATGAGTTTGATGGACATTGTTCATACGTGTACTTATTGAAATCACATTTATAATGTTGGGATCCATTGTTGCTTATGCATGTTGGTAGTGGTAATGGAAATAAGCCTCTTTGTGTTGGATACTTGATGGTTGGATGGATGGTAGTTGGTCAATGAAGTGTGTGCAGTGGAATGCACCTAATATTGTCCATGAGTGAACTTCTTCCTATAGTGAGCAGTGGTGCATGGCCACAAAATGCACTAATGGTCACAATTTGTTTTTCTTTTCGGGTTATTGTATGGTGAAAAGTGATAATTGCACTCTAAGAAATACAAACCAAGATATAGTTTTGAGTTGGATCTATTCTCTTACCATTATTCTCATAAAAAATGCTTAGAAAATCATTTCTAAACAGTCCGATGGTGAGTGAGGTTGATTCACATGTGATTAATTCACAAATCTAGACAATGAGCAATGTGGAAATGCATTATGATGATTGTAAGTGGAATATTGGTTAAATTTGTCTACGGCAATCAACATGAGTATTTGGTGATGAGTGATCAAGATGGACATGAGAAGAAGCGACAAAAAGAAGCGACAAAACCCTCTTAGTCGAGATCACATGAAGCTTGTTTCAATATGTTGATATTTGAGGCAGCATCATGAGACATTCTCCTCGGAGGCTATTGTATGGACTAGTAGGAGGGAATGTGGACTTCATCCTCACATGTCTCAGATGGTCAAATGAAGTAACCAAGACATTGGTTTCACAAGGAAACCTTGATATGTCTTGGGGGACATTGGCTCCATGAGGGAACCTCAATGTATCCTAGATAAGACATTGGTTCCATGAGGGAACTTTGATATGTCTTAGACATGTGTTCCATGAGGGAACTATGATATGTCTAGTATGGACATAGTTCATGAGTGAAGCCTGAGGTTGGACATTTCAGGATATTTGGGTGTCCAGTATACATTCATGTACCCAAGGAGAAAAGGACCAAGTTAAACCCTTCAGACATAAAGGGTAAATTTGTGGGGTACAGTGAGTCTTCAAAGGCATACCGGATCTACATTCTTAGTCAGAGACAGATTGAGGTGAGCAGATATTTTACCTTTGAGGAGGAGGTAGCCTTCAGGAGATATAGAGGATCTTACATGGAGATTGATAGTGAGAGACGGGAAGAGATGGTGCATTCTCCCCCTCACCCTCCAGCAGTTCAGAGGGAGATAGTTGAGCCTATTGATCCAATTGATCCCATTGATCTTGTAGCTCTAGTTGATGTTCCCAAATACATTGTAGTAGGTCAGAATATACCTGCATGGGCTCCTCAGACTTTGTAGGAGGAAGAAGGACATGCATCTCCTCATGGTACCTTATGAGAGAGCAAGAGACCCCAGAGATATTCATGCTATACCGCAATTATGAGCCACATCATTGACTTTGAGCCTTCTTGTTGAGAGGAGGCATCTAGTCATATAGTATGGAGAGATGTCATGATGGAGGAGTATCGGTCCATCATGAAGAATGATGTGTGGGGTATTGTTCTGAGACTTGAGGGGAAGTCGATAGTGACTTCCAAGTGGATCTATAAGATCAAACACATAATTGACGAGAGTATCGAGAAGCAAAAAACAAGATTTGTTTCTAGAGAATTATCTTAGGTGGAGGGAATAGATTATGAGGAGACATTTTCTCTAGTTGCTCGATACACTTCTATCTGGACGATTATTTCCCTTGCAACATACATGGGTTGGAGACTACATCAAATGGATGTGAAGACAACCTTTCTCAATGGGGAGATTGAGGAAAAAGTATACATCGAGCAGCCAAATGGTTTCATGATACATGAGAAGGAGCCTCATGTGTACAGGTTGAAGAAGGCCCTGTATAGACTCAAGCAAGCACCTCGAGCTTGGTATGTGAGGATTGATGGACACCTGATGAGTTTGGGCTTCAGAAAAAGTGATGTTGATCACAACCTGTACTATAAAAATTTAATAGTGAGTCCCTAATTTTTGGTCTTATAAATTGATGATTTATTCCTCACTGATACAGAGAGCCTTATTTTTGAATGAAAGTATGCATTGGCCTCTAAGCTTGAGATGAAGGACCTTGGTATGATGCACTAATTCTTGGGACCAAAGGTGTGGTAGAGAACTGATGTGATCTTCCTGAGTCAGGGGAAGTACATAGTTGAGATATTGAAGAAGTTTGGGATGCTAAATTGTAATCCCATGCCTACACCAATGGTGACGAATCTGAAGAAACTAAGTGTGTTTTCTTCTGATTCCGATGAGATTGATTTGACCCTGTATAGACAGCTGATTGGAACATTGATATATATGGCTAACACCATACCAGATATTTTCTATGCAGTGAGTGCATTTATCCAGTTTATGAGTCAACCGATACAGACACACTGGATTGTTGTGAAGCGTGTGTTGAGATACCTGTGAGGCACAGTTGGACATTGTCTAAGATATACAAGAAGTGAAGTGGAAAGGAAGAGCACCTCTGAGTGTTGCTTCACTTTGGGATCTTCCATGGTTTCCTGATGTAGCAGGAAACAAACTTCTATGGCTTTGAGCACCATAGAAGTAGAGTACTTTGCATTGAGTGTGGTAGTCCGCAAAGCAGTGTGGCTTCGCAAGATCCTTGTAGATTTATTTGGACATGTGTTGGATTCCATTGTTATACATTATGATAACCATAGTTGTGTGAAGATCTCATAGAATCCATTGTTTCATGACAGATCAAGTACCATTACATCTGATACATGGTGCAGAGGAAGACAATATTGATGCAGTACCTTCCTATAGATGAGCAGGTTGTTGATTTTCTTACTAAACCCTTACCAGGATGAAGTTTGAGTACTTCCATGACATACTTGGCATGGTAGAGAATGCCTCCCTCACTGAGAGGGAGTGTTGATGTTTACAGCTTCCTGTGAAATTATCCAGATCGTACTCCTTTGTGATTGAGTTGATTTGATCTGTGAGGACACTTATCCGAGAAGGGATAAGTGGGTTTGGGATTATAGAGAAATGTCCCTTATGGAGAGCACATGAGGATACATCCCTTATGGAGAGCACATGAGGATATGTCAAAATATTTTACCTTGACATCACAAACTATGGGGAGTTGACCCTAGTGTTTCTAGAGGGAGTAGCCTCTAGAATTCCACATGGGAGTGCCATGTGTGACATGCATTCTCCATATAGTACTCCTATGTGACTAAGTTGAGTTGATATGCGAGGACACTTATCTGAGAAGGGATAAGTGGTTTTGGGCTTATAGCCCAACGTCCCTTGTGGAGAGCACAAGAGGACACGTCCCTTGTGGAGAGCGCATGAGGACATGTCAAGGGAGTTAACCTTGACATCACACACAATGGGGAGTTGACCCTAGTGTTTCTAGAGGGAATAGCATCTAGAAGTCATAATGGGAGTGTCATGTGTGACAAACCTTTTTCTACTAGGGTGGTTGTGTACCACTAGCGGATATTGTGTGTCTCTGGACAGTAGTTGTCAACTACTATGGAAAGATACCTCCCTAGCTAAGAGGGAGTGTTGATGTTTCAACATCGGGCAGACCTTCTCCTTGTTTGGGTTGCAGACCAAGGGAGATAGGATACATTTATCACAAAGGTGTACTTGTGGTAAATGGGCCCAGGCATAATCCTTCCTTCATCATGACAAGGAATAATATGAACTCGAGGTGCTTTCCACGTGTTAGTTAGCATCAGGATGGCATTCACTCATATGGGTGTACCTGTGGTGAAAGAACCTAGTGTGGTATTTGTCCTAGTCATGGTGATTTGACAAGGAATTATAAAGACTCAATATGTTAGGTGGTATCACATGCAGATCCAGAGTGAGCTTGATCTTAGAGAGAGTCAGTTGGCTCAGAGGGAGAGTCGCAGGGGGATTTTCCCCTTGGTTCAGGTACGAGAGAGACATCTCCCAAGACTAATAGATAAGTGTCATGAGTCTAGGGTGAAGTTTGTATACTTTAGAGACAAGCTTGGCATGATGCAGAATGTCTCCCTTGTTGAGAGGGAGTGTTGATGTTTGGACAACATCGGGAATACATTCTCTTAGATTAATAATTAATAATATAATTATTGATTATTAAATAATATATATAATAAGTAAATGATAATAATAAATAGTTATCGATTATCCAAGGGATGCATCCTTTCATTGATTATTAAATAATATATATAATAAGTAAATGATAATAATAAATAGTTATTGATTATCCAAGGGACGCATCCTTTCATGGATGGTCACCATATGTTCTTTATATATGGAACACTCATCATTGTAATAATATGTTGAATACAATATTTTCTCATATAGAAAAATCAACACTCGAGACGAGCCATGGGTAAGTGTTGGGTGCATGTTGGAACAAGACTTTTGGGACTATTTTTGGGAACTCTGTAGGAGCGTGCAGAACAAGAAAAGATAGTTAGTGCATTTTTAGGATCAACATGCGTGAAAAAAGGAAGTTAGTTAAGAAGTTGTTAGGCACTTTGGTCCTTTGAAACGGGATAAGCCCTAATGTAAATGTATAAATATGTAAGGGTTTTGAGTAGAAAGTAGGATGTGAGTATGAGAGAATGAGCTTATGAAATTAATTAATGAGTCGATAGCTTATGAGAGAAGACTATGTGAGCAAGTAAGAAGAGCTAAGTGTGCATTGTATGCCCGAATGACAAGGGCATTTTGGGGCATAACTAAGATATCATGTATGAGCGCAGTGCGCATATTTTGTAAGGGATAATTCTGAATAATAATATAAGAAGTTGGTCGTTGTGGACATAGCCCATCTTGGGTGAATCACGTTAAATATGGTATCTATGTGTTATGCTACGATGTGTTTGTTTGTTTTGTGTATTACGCGCATATCTGTTATTATGCATCTGTTATATGTTTCTATGCACATGGTATAAGATATAATGAATGAATGTTGAGGATAATAGTTATGATGAATGTCTCCCATTCCTTCATGACTACGGAAACCTGGTTCCAGAAATCCCCATAGATAACTCGGGTGAGACTTCACCTGCTTGCGGGTGATTCCGAAAGGACCGGTATCTTAAGGTTTTGTTGGTGAATTAATGCTGAACCTTAAGTATGCCCACTGCATGCAAATAAGATCACAAAATTTTAATCATAACTAGGCCAAGATTCGACCATAATTGGATGTGTAAAAATTGTGAGAACGAAAAACACATTGCATATGTAGTCAACCATAAATCTACCACGACACAACGGAATAATAAAATAGAGCATATTTGTATTATCTATATTCTCATTTATTGCACTGAAATGAAATCACTTACAATGCACGGTATACTCAAACAATAAATGAGCCTTCTTGATAACCTATCAAGCTTTACCATTCATATTGTATTGGGTATTTATATAAGTGGAATTGTATATAGATTTGGAAATGTAATTATTAAATGTTTTAACAATGCAAATCTCTAATAGTCTGCCCATGAACAAATAAGTGAACAAAACAAAAGGGAAAATAATTTAACAAAACAAAACCACCATTACCAGCATGTGGGTAGTGCCCAATTACTTTTTAATTATTCATCCACACATCTTTGTAATAAAAATATGACAAGAAACTCTCAAAATAGAGATAAAACACTCCATTCTTCTACCTAGAATTCATCATGCCCATACCATTTGAAATGGTGAAATTAATCATTAAAAAAAAAGTAGAGACCCCATCTCATAAAATGCATAGGTTTCATGTGAAAAACACAGAAGTTGGGAAGATCCAGTGATGCTAACTTGGTATCATGCAATTCAATTTGGCTCAATTAAACAAGGTGTTGAAAATACCATCAATATGTGGGTCATAACTTACCATAGGAAAAACATTTTTCCATTCATTGGCATGCCCAAACAATGGCATAGCACATCCTTCAATAAATAGAAATTCAAAGCAGCATAGTAACTAAGGATTGCAATCCATTGAAAATATAATTAATGACAAATCTATTGTACATACACATCTCATACACTATTTTTAACAATAAATTAATGTAGATGACAATAGTATACCATTCTAACATCATAGAATTATGCTTGTCGGGATTTTCATACTAGTATTTATGTCTTTGATCCCATGCCTCCCAATTGTTGTAACCAATGGTGTTGATACAAATTTGTAATTGATCTCTTATATTGAATCATCAAAATAAGGTCTAATGGTCTAATTTTTAAGTCACACTGTGAGCAAAAAAAAATTACAAATCAGATTTTTAACCAAAGCTTTACTATGAATGACAATGTGGACCCACCATGACCCTAATGTTGTACCATATTCTATATTTTATAGGCTTAAAATAAAGAGCTCTAAGAGAACTTGATGAAGCAGTGTCCTTTGCTTTCAAACTTCATGCAAATTTATGATAGTTTATGAAAACAATTTTCTCAAAAATCAAGAATAAATTCAACTCAACCAGATTTCATTTGCTATGTTCCGGATTGGATCATTATATAATTTTTCATCTATCTTGGTATTATCTAGGTGGAAAAAATTGAAGGACTCAACTTTCAAGGTAATTTTAGCTGCAAGTCCCAGTTTGGAAAATTGGGGTCGAAAAACCGTTTGAAATATTCTAGATCCATTTTGAGGCATCAAACGACACGTTTTTGGGTTGAAACCTTACTATGGAGAAATATTACATGTTCTACACACTGAGACCTTTCCAACGATGCAATAATTGCCTCAATTGGAGCTCATATGCAAAAGTATTACTCGCTTATATGGGGATAGCCACATGTGGACTTTCAATAATATTCTAGAAGGTCTAAAACCTTATCACAATTGAGGGTTGAGGAAGTCAAAACCCTATCCCTAGATGGTTATCGGACTATGTTAAATATTGAGCCGCTAGGAGGAGAAGGGGTCCATTCTTTTGCATTGTATCTTGTTCCATATCTAATAAAAACATCTAAGAGTGGTATTTTGTGAGCATAACCAAGGAGGACTTGGGATTCTATAGCAGACGTTCAAGCTACAATGTCAAAAGATAACTCTATAACGAGTTCCCATTCCTTTGTATGTGCATCTTATAACTAAATCAAAGAGAGTAGAGCATAGGCCTCACCTTCTAGTTGGGTCGTCTCCTGTATTGGCTTTCTCGGGTCAAATCTTATGTTCATTTGTGTGGATGGTGTGTATTTTGTGCATGTTATTTCATTTTTATATTTCTTATATTTCTTATATTCAAGCCATAAGCTAGAGATAATAAATTTGGGATCTAAGGAAATAAACCTCATAAATCTAAGATTTTAGAATACTATAAGATCTATTGTGACGAATTGTTCCAATGGAATATCCATGATAGTTTACAGATCATACTAGATTAAAATACTCGTAGAAAAAGACAATATTGTTATCCAATGCCTCTCAAACTAAGGCTTTAAATTATACCAAATATCCATAACAATGTTTAGTTAAATCCAAAATACAATTCTGGCTTGGCTGTTGAAATTTTGACTCTATATATTCCTAAAATAATACTAAAATATCTCAATGACATTCTATATATTTAAGAATGTATATTATACTTAAATGTATGGTGTGTAGTAATTAGAATCACTCGAAAAGATAACTAGGCATGAAGACTTCTAATTTGTAACACATCCATATCAACAAACTTCTTTAATATCTATAGTGAAAGAAAATTTTCATTTAAAAAGGAAACTGACATAAAACATGGCTTAAACCCTAGTTACAATTTTCAACAAAACTTCTTATTCTATCAATAGAGGACATAACTTTTACTTTTATCAATGGAAAATTACAAATCTTAATTCTACATTATTATATTCGCAAGTTGTCCAATTCAACCAAAACATAAACAAATACTTGTTCAATCATTTACTAGCCATATTTCAGTGTCCAATCTTCATATTGGCACAGGGATGCATTAATATTCATTCATATTTCCTTAAGCACTTCCTTTTCTATCTAATGTTACCTAATGAAACCAACAAAACATAGAATCATAACAAAGATTAATACATTTCTATGTTATGTGCTTGCCAAGGTTGTATTGGCTTCTAAATGTAATAGATGACATGTTACTATAGCTTGAACAAATTTAGGACAATAATAACTATAGCATAGACTAAAAGCATTTGAATCTAGCACGGCTACAAAGCACACAATATGACATGCCTAACAAGACAAAAAAAAAAGCATTTCTCTAATTGCGAGGAATTAGCAATAGCTTTCTTTGATAAACATGAGGGAATAAAGGAAAATGGACCACAAAATTTCTTTACACAAAGAAATGACTAGTCAAGCCTCCTCGATATTTGTTTTTATGGGAACATAGGGGGAAACCAAAATGGGACAAGAATTAGAGTGAGAATTTTATTAAGATCCAACAAAGATATCTATGAAATGACTCTTCCTCAACAATGAATAGGTGGAAGACATATATGCAAGTAAAAGAGTGGATTTCATTATGGAAGGATGGATAAAAAGAGAGGAGATGGAGTGAGGATTAGGATCTATGCATGTTTTGGCATTGAATCCCATGTTGAATTATGTGCCTCTGGAATTTACTAGTGTCCTTCCCAGAACCCTAGGCAGCTAGCTTCCCAATTACTGGAGAGTGAGCCTTTATTGCTCACACCCTTTTCCCCTTGGTAGTGCCTACTCTAGGTGGATGAGGACTATGGAGTCAAAATGAGCTTGCAATCTGTGCCCAAAATTTTAAATGAGGTAATGATTTTAAGCCCAACCCAATTTTTATTTATCTTTATAAATGTAACATTGTAAGTGTTGGACACACCTACCACACTTAGAGGGGGGGGTGAATGAGTGTGGGGATCTTTTTCCCAAAACTTCCCTCTTACACAAAAACTCCTTAGTTAACATTCAACATTTTCTCATTACTCATTGTTGTCATTTATAATCAGTTATATGTGAATACATATCAGGAACAAATATCAGCAACATATCATCAACAAATCATCTCCACGAGGAACACAAAGAACACAAGATGTATGTACAATTTTTCTTTTTATTATGGACTTCAATCCGGGGGTTTTCAGCAACAATTGAATAGAGTACAACTCTACAAGAGCACCAGATCTATATGAAAGACTCATCTTACATTCTCAGCACCAACTGAGATGAGGCAACAATCCTCAACAGATATCAATCTAACAACATAAACAAGTGCATCAACCATGCACCAACCTATGCCAAACAACCTGTAATCAACATGTACCATAAACACGTGCATCCAACCATGTACCAAGTATATAAAAATCATGCGTCAACTAATCATCAACAATGACTCATCAATATGTACCAACATCATCAACTATACACCTCATGTATTTGCCAACTCATCAACTGCTTGTCTCAACCATGACTAGTTTTGGATTAGTCAACAACCCCAACTTGAAATAATCATAACTTTGTACATGTAATGAATAAAGAACTGAAACTGATACACAATGTTCTTCAGTGTGTTTTATGCAATTCCTCCAGGTGGAACTACTTGTAACCTCTCATAAAAGGAGTTATAGCAAAAATGTCATACCTTGTTGAATTCTGGCTTATTCTAGAGAGCGACCTTGTAGAGTGTTCCCCACACAAAATATTCATTGAATTGATATGAAATTGTTACAAAACATACTACAGACTGTACCCTAACCAGCAAATTTTGTCTCACTGAATTTGGATCTATTATGAATAATTTATGATGTTTTTACCCGAAACACTTGTTTTTGACTAGTTTCAGGACTAGCCACAAACCCTATTTTCCATGAAGTGTAACTCCAAAAATACAATGACCCGCAAGTTGAATTTGTTCCCACGGATACTTGGATATGTTTCCTCAATGGAATATCAATCCCACAATCTGAATCATTATAAGAAAAAAGTTATAACAAAAATGGTGAGATGACATGTAAATAACATACCTTAGAAAGCATCATGAAAAGAATTTATCCTCCCTTCAATTCCAACCCTCTTTTATTCACCTTCCTTCTGAAATTTGGCTTATATATCCTTTGTTACCTCAATAACCTATAGATATTCAATATTCTCAAGTGTTCCACACCACAAATTCTCAAGAAGCTCTCACAAGAAGCTCTCCATCAATAATCCAAAATATATTCTCACAAGAAGCTCTCCATTGATCCACAAAAAGGATGATCTACAAGAGACCATTGCTATATTATTTACACTTTCATCCTCTAGGTCACTTAACCCATTTTTAGGTCACTTAACTCATTTCTAGGTCACTTAACCTATTTTCCTTATTTTAGGGTTAACCACTTTCCATAAATAGAAATTTCTCCAATATTTTATCATTTAAATATTCTTTCTTGATTTTCTCATCTTACTTTATCATTTATTGATTTTGTCACTTATATTGATTATTTAAATAATCCACCATGACTTTGTAACCTTACTTTATCATTTAAATAATGATTTCTTATTTTAGGTCACTTAACCTATTTTCCTTATTTTTAGGGTTAACCACTTTCCATAAATATTCCTTCTTGATTTTGTCACCTTACTTTATCATTTCTTGATTTTTTCACTTTTGTTTATTATTTAAATAATCCACCTTGACTTTGTCACTTTACTTTATCATTTAAATAATGATTTCTTCTTTT
>SNQJ01S0004309.1:37415-79346 GCA_010110895.2 Picea sitchensis
AAGTGTTGGATCCTTCCGACTCTGCGCACCCCTGCAGCAGCAGTCTAGATCTCCTTTTCTCAGATTCACGACTGAGACTTCCTCTTCAGCCTGCGCACTCCTTGCACGGCTTCAGCAACCCACTTTCACTTCTGGGTGAACGAGAACAAAAGTTAAACTACCTAAGTCTCCATCAATGCACTCCTTGCGGATGATTTCGACTGCACACCTTGCAGGAATCTCCTGGCTCAGATAGAGAAACAATTGGAACTCACTCTCTCTCCCTTTCAGACTTCAGTTTGAAACATGAAATCACATGCACAGCATATAAAAACAAATGCATGACAAGAAGCAAACATTCATGAGCACATAAACAATATACACAGAGAAACAACACCAACCATGAGTTTGAATCAGAACTTTCTTCTATTAATTCAAATGTATGTACATGGGTGTTTTTCATACACTATTCTCTGCTTGCTCTTCTCTTCTCCTGAATGCTTCCACTATTATTCACTATTGTTACAATGGTGCAATGAGGGTGTCTATATCCGTTTTCCCTCTCGGACTCTAAACTATCAAATCTAGACTTAAAATCCTATCTACCAGCATTAAATCTATTAAATGTCGACTATCTACCAAAGGACGAGAGCTTAAAGGCTCAAGGTCCAATACAATATACAAATGCGCCTTCATAAATGGTTCATTAAAGACTTGAGCAACAATCCCAAAGTACTTCAAAAATTTGGGTTTGTTTATCCAGTTGATCTCTGCTTGATGTGTTGGCTTGCTTGATGAGTTGGCGATGCTCCTGCATCACATTATTTTCCTAAAGAGGGAATTTTCTATAATTATTGTGTATGCTACCATGGAAAATAAGCTTCTCATAAAATATGACACTAGTGAACTACCAATAGTCAGTTGCATTCCATTGTGCAATGGAAGTGGTTCATAATGTCCACATGAAGGATTTTGATCATGGAACAACATGATATGGTGATACCTAGGTTTCCCTACATTGAAATGGAGGTAGTTTACATCCCTTGTCAAGGACCAAACACAAACAGGAATGTTCAACCACTTAGAAATCCATTTGATGTAGAAAACACACACACACACACCCCACAACAAGCCATTGGCACCATTCTCAAGTTGCAATGATGTTGATATTGACATTCTTCATAAATATGTTTCATGATCATTGACATTGTGCAAGTCTTGCAAGAAACCAATACTCAATTCAATTCCCATCAAGAGGACATCATCATGATCTATGAGATCTACAACCTTGTAGCATTTTTGGAAATGGCCTATGATTTCTTGGTGTATCTCCAATTATGTGTAACAAAAATGTAGTAGGACTACAAATTTTTCAAATAAGCAATCACCAAGAATATAGTAATTTTTTTAGTCAAAATAATGAATAGTTAGAAAACATGAAATCTATATCCACTAATTTTATTTATGGGATTGCAAAAACATTTGATGCAAGGAGGTGCTTTTGTTTCTCCACTTCCTCTACATTTGCAAGGAACATCCTATGCATATCATGCTATATTATTCTTATCAATATTGTAAAATGCTTTCAATTACATTGATCCAATAACCATTTATGTTGTATGTGATTGAGAGTATATTGACAAAATCATATAGAACTATAACATAAGTGAGTAAGAAACAAATGTGATTCAAAAATTCATGTGTTAAATTATTGTTTCAAAAGTAAGAATCTTTTGTTTAAGGTTAACAATAGCAATTCCAATCCCAAAACCATATGAAAACATTAAAAGCTCCAAACAGAAAGTTTCCACAAGCTTACAAATATAGCCCAATAGCTTCAAAGTCATGAATCATTAATTCCTAGTGACTAGTGTATAGGGCTAGTCAAAATAAAGAAAGATAAGAATCTATCCAATGGAACATTATCGAGAAATAGAAAAGACAAAAAAATACCCAAAACTTTTGTTTCAAGGTTCTTGGAGAAACAATCTAGCTCCAAATTCAATTCTTAGGAGAAAATGCAAAGGGGGAAAAGTAGTGAAATTGATATGACACATGTATGCCCTCTCCTTTAGCACATCTCTCCATGAAGGTGGACCCCCTCATCAAAGTACATTTCTTAAGGAATTAAGTAGAGTTAGTTAGTTAGTTTTATCTTTCAGACTTCGAGTTGTGTGCATTTGCATTCTTTAATATTTCTTTCAGCCTTTCAGGTACATGCATTCATAGTTTAAGGATTGACTTTGTCAACCAATAAACACAGATGGATATTTTTCAAACCTATAAAAGGCCATTGCCCAATTAATAATGGATAAGCAATATGTTTAGGGTTCTCTTATTTTCTATCTCATTTTCCATTATGAAGCTTGTTATCTAGGTTTTTGCTTCACGAGTTTCTTATTTCCAAATTTGAGACTTGTTGAGTCTCATCATTTGGTATCAAACCCACAATATCACAATCTGGATCCTTGGCTTCGTGCCCACCCAAATGTCATACAGTTTTGGGTTGTTTTGAGACTTTCTCTCCACCCCGTTAGATTTTAGTAGCATTTGTCTAGTTCTCTTGGCTTAGTGACCACTTAGCATGAGCATCTTCAACATCAATTTTACAGATTTGGTTCTCTTGGCTCGGTGTTCACCCAAAATACTCAACTTAAAATCCAATCTAGGTTACTTTTGAGCCCACCCTCCCACTCCAAACAATTGTTGATCACATATCCAATACCTTATAGGTTTCCCTTCGATACCAGACAATTTTTTATCACATATCCCTTACCTTGGAGGTTGTCCTCCCATGTGCCTCCCACCCAAATATCTTAGAATTTTTTTCTCATATTTCTTTTGAGGTCCACACCTCCCCTTGTTTTCTCTACACTCGATTTCCTCCTAGCAAGTCCACCTTCCATTTGTTTGTACATTCTTTATTACGATTCACCTTATCCTTTTAGATATGTTTAATGGATCTCCATCCCTCAGCCCTTCCCTTCATACATATCCCTCTCAATAAGCTCCTTGATTTTCTTTGCCTTGACCTCACAACATCTTAAAAAAATGCACTCCTTTCTCTTCTAGAAGAACTTGAGGATCACATATGTGATACCATTGTTAGTCTTGGTATTGATTAGAGGATATGCACTCAATATTTCACACTTAACTCAATAACTCACCTCCTTAATTGGTGTCTCAAATATTCTCCTAAGCCCCCTTTAAACCATAAGAACATGGATGCCCCTCATGCCCTTTCATTTCCTGATCACAATACTCAACCTAATTATGTAGATGTTATTTTTCCTGCACAATTGCACATTCTTCCATTTTCTCTCTCATTAGACCAAGCTTCCATGGATGATTTCTCTTGACTATACTAACACTTTAGCTCCTGCAGCCAAATGCTTCGCTTCTTATCTCTCTCTGGATAAGAAGGTGGTCGCACCTTAATAATATTTTTATGTTACAAACACTTTACTCACAACCCAAAGGCCACAACAAATACCATTGTATCCATCACAACACCCACCCATATCACATTCTCTACACTCATCTCCTCCACAACACTCTCCACCAAGATATATGAAGCAACTCTCATTTGTTATGACACCTTTCCTAATGCATAAATCTCTTAGAGTAGAGGCAACATTACTCTCTTCTAGGAGTCTTGTGGAGTAATCCACTACATTGTTTGATCCAGGTGGATATTGGTGTCCATCCACCTATTAGAACTAGATCAAAACAGTCTTTTGGAAACTTACTATTTTTAGCAATTTTTCGATTCCTAAACTTTTGGGGCCATTTTGAGGGGATAAATGAAGTTTTTTCGGGATCAATCACCTCGATAATAGTTGATAGCTCTGATTAAACCCCCAAAATTAATATCCTCAACAATACCTTTCCAACGATTTATCGTGCACCCCAAACGTAGATCGTATGCCAAAGTTACGCCCTCAGGAACTTGATACACCAAACTACCCTAAACGGGGTTCACAAAATTGTTGGCTTTTCATCTTCTAGGGTTAGGGTTTTGGATTTTCTTTATGTTAAAAAGGCCTTTAGAGCCTCATTGTAAAATTATCTTCTTGTGAATGTGAGTATATGTCACACCTCTTCTCAGAGTTAAGCTACCACCATTCTAGCAAGTCTTTCACTCTGTATTTCTACAGTTTTGTACATTTTGATCATTAATAAAAATTGTGGATTATTGTATCTATGTGCCTCTTTTTATATATCCGATATATATTTTTTATATTATTGGCTCCCTTGCAATATCTCTGTATATTTTTTTTGTTATATCTCTTCTCTAATTTCGTGTCGAAAATAATCTGGATCAGTCGTATCAGAGCAGGCTACTCTTGATCTCTTTTCAGTGCATGTCCCCGACGAGGTCCGAGTACAGCAAGTTGGGTCTATAGCTTGTCTCTCTTGAGGAAAATCGCTATCACAGGTTCAATAAACTCTCCATGGTGGAAGAAAACAAAAACGACGGAGCAAAAGATTATATTAATCTGTTGTTGGAGCAAGATTTCACGCAACAGAGGGACAAAATGATGGAGAATTTTTCCCACATCCTTCAACACCTTCCTATAACAACATGTGTGTATTCATCAAGATACCACTTTGGAGGCACCTCTCCTTTCAAGGTACAAGTTAATTTTTATATTCTTGTATTTGAAGGATAGATAGATGTGGAGGCCCTAGAAAAATGGTTAAATCTTCTAGAAGGTTATTTATTTGTTCATAATTTCTCTGACGGGGAAAAGATCACCTTCGCACTCCTTAAGGCTCTCCCCCGTGTCAAACATTGGTGGGAAACTTATTGGGAGAAAATTTCCACAAAGGAGTCTGGAATATATGGGGTCGAGCACACTTAGGATTTTTTTGTGGATGCGATCAAGGAACAATATTACCTTTATGGAAACTATGACGATCCGTACATGAGATGGACCACACTACAAAAAGATAGGGGCCAAGAAGTCTCAGAGTTCACCAATACCTTCAATACCTTGCACACCAAGCTAGGTATCAAAGACTTCGAGTGACATTTGGTTATGAAATACCATGGGGCTCTGCACATATACATCCAAACCGAAATGGATTTTTTGTACATCTCATCACTGGGTGTTGCTTATCGATATGTTGTTAAAATCGAACATAAATTTAAGCACCAGAACAAGCGGGAGTTCAAGTCTGCAAATCCACAACAACCAAAGTATGGTAAAGACGACCCTAACAACCAGCCTTCAGAAAACCAGTCAAAGCCACAGGAAAAGAAGGGTAACAAAAAGACGAAGAAGGACACTGGAAAGTGGTGTGATTTCCACAAAATCCCCTGGAACAACACTGATGAATGTCACTCAAAATAGTCATTAGTGGCCAAGATCAAAGACAAGGAGCCAAACCCTGATTCAAAATCTGATTCAGAAAATAATTGGAAAAGACAGATCATCAACGTAGACCCCACTACTATTTTCACGACCGCAACAATTCAACCGGAAGAACCAACATATCCTGAAGAGGGGGAGTGCATTTTTCATTCACAGATGTAGGTGAAGGGTACCCCGCTAGATTTTATTGTTGATAGCATAAGCGAGAAGAACCTCATCTCAGCAAAGGTATTCAAACAATTGGGATTGTCAACAACACCCCATCCGCATCCATAAAACATCGGGTGGCTTCGCTGGGGATGAGATCTCCCTGACAACCAGCAGTGTTGATTGTCAAACAGCATCCAACCCTTCAACGATGAGGTATTATGTGATGTTTCCCCTCTGGATGTCTATGATTTTCCCTTGGGCCAGCCATATAAGTGGAAGCTCCATGTTATCTATGAGTCTCGACCCCATAGTGTCATTATTACTCTAGGGGGTCATCTCTACAGGATACCAGAGGTAGATCCGACTATTGTCATACCTAAGCAGTGTCGCAAGGTAGTATCTCATACTACAAAATTCAGCTTCTTCATAGTCTGTTTAAAAGGTGAATAGAAGAGCACCACAACCACTACAGCCTCAGCCCAACCACCTTGTGTCCAGCAGAAGCAGGTCAACAATATTGAAGCAAAGCACAAGGATTCCTTCTACATGCGGTCATCTCATGTATCCAAACTGGTTAAAAAGGTCCAACCCTTCCAGCCACAGGTTCTCCAGCAAGGCAAGCAACTCATCAAGATGCAGATTCAGCAAATGTTTTTCCCTCTCCCTGGGACAATCAATGCAATGGAGACCATTTATTCCTAATTAGGGAGTATTTATCCATGTGGATATCAATGGCCACCCACCTATTCCAATTGGCTCAAAACATTTTTCTGGCAACTTACTATTTTTAGCAGTTTTTCAGTTCCTAAACTTTCGAGGCCTTTTTGAGGGCCTAAATGATTTTTTTTCGAGATATAGCACCTTTAAGAAATCCAAAGGCTCTGATTGAGCCCCCAAAATTAATCTCCTCGAATATACCTTTCCAACGAGCTATCATTCGCCCCAAATAGAGATCGTATACCAAAGTTACACCCCTAGGAAGTTGATACACCAAAATACCCAAAACAGGGTCCACAAAATTGTTGGATTTTCATCTTCCGTGGCTATGGTTTTGGATTTTATTTATGTTAAAAAGTCCTTTAGAGCCTCATTGTAAAGTCATATTCTTTCTAATGTGAGTAGCCATCACATCTTTTCTCAGAGATAAGTTGCCACCATTCTAGCGAGTCTTTCACTTTGTATTTCTACAGTTTTGTACATTTCACTCATTAATAGAAATTGTGTATTACTGTATATATGTGCCTCTTGTTATATATCTGATATATCTTTGTTATATTATTGACTCTCTTGCAAAATCTCTATATATTTATGTGTTATATCTCCGCTCTCATTTCATGCCAAAAATAATCTGGATCAGTGGTATTAGAGCAGGCTGCTCTTGATTGTTTTCCAGTGCATGTCCCCGACGAGGTCCGAGTATAGAAAGTTGGGTCTCGAGATTGTCTCTCCTGATGACAATCTCTCTCACATGCCCAAGAAACCCTCCATGGCGGAAGAAAATAAAAATGACAGAGCAGAGGATTCTATTAATCTGTTACTTAAGCAAGCTATCACGTGACAGAGGAACGAAATGATGGAGAATTTTTCCCGCATCCTTCAACACATGTCGATAACAACATGTGCATCTTCATAAATCGGCCACTTTGGAGGCACCTTTGATTTCAAGGTACAAGTTAATTTTTATATTCCCATATTTGAAGGACAAATAGATTAAGAAGCCAAAGAAAAATGGTTAAATCTGTTGGAACGTTATTTTTGTGTTCATAATTTCTCCGACAAGGAAAATATCACCTTCACACTCCTTAAGGCTCTCCCCCATGTCAAAAATTGATGGGAAAATTACTGGGAGCAAAGTTCCATAGAGGAGTTTGGAATATATGGGTCCAAGCCCACTTGGGAATTTTTTGTGGATGCAGTCAAGGAACAATATTACCATGTTGGCATCTATGACGACCAGTACATGAGATGGACCACATTGCAGCAAGAGAGGGGCCAAGCAGTGTCGGAGTTCATCAATGCCTTCCATACCTTGTGCACCAAGCTTGGTATCAAATACTCTAAGTGACATTTGGTTCTGGAATACCCTGGGGCTCTACATAGATACATCCAAACTTCAATGGATTTTCTGGACATCTCATCACTAGGTGTTGTTTATAGATATGTTGTTAAAATCAAGCAAAAATTTAAGCTCCAGAACAAGTGGGAGTTCAGCTCTGTAAATTTGCAACAACCAAAGTATGGTAAAGATTACCCTAACAACCAACCTTCAGAAAACCAGTCCAAGCCACGGGAAAAGAAGGCTAACGAAAAGACGAAGAAGGAAACTGGAAAGTGGTGCAATTTCCACAAAATCCCCTAGAAAAACACTGATGAATGTCGCTCCAAATAGCCATTGGCGGCCAAGATCAAAGACAAGGAGTTGAACCCTAATTTGGAATTTGATTCAGTAAATAATGGGAAAAGACAGATCATCGATACAAACCCCATTGCTATTGTTGCGACCACAACAATTCAAACGGAAGAACCAGTATATATTGAAGAGGGGGAGTGTCTTTTTCATTCACAAATGTGGGTGAAGGGAACCCCGTTGCATTTTATTGTTGATAGCGAAAACCAAAATAACCTCATCTTAGTAGAGGTCATCAAACATTTGGGATTGTCAAAAACACCACACCCGCAGCCATACAACAACGGGTGGCTTCACCAGGGATGAGATCTTTGTGTCATCTAGCAGTGTCGACTGTCATATGACATTCATCCCTTCAAGGATGAGGTATTATGTGATGTTTCCCCACTGGATTTTTGTGATGTTCTCTTGGGCCAACCATATATGTGTAAGCGCCATGCTATCTCTGAGTCTCGATGATCTGAAATGATCTTTTAAAGACTTGGTTAAGTTTTAAGCATGAGTTCATTTACCAATTAAGAATTGATGAAAGAAGAAGAAACTAATAAGATATTGTAGTAGCCATAATAAAAAATGCAGATCATAATGTAAGCACATAGAACAACAAACCATAACAACAAAGTTGTTAATGGAGTTTGGCAAGATTGCCTACGTCTCTAGGCCTTTGTATCAGTGGGTGAGGTTTTCTTATTTCTCTTCAATGCTTCAAACATACATTAGAAAAGTGTCAAAATGATTACAAACTAGTCTAGTTGTGTTCTGGTCGACCTTAAGAATCCAACACAATTGATGGCACTGAAAAAGGTTGAACGTAGCTCCCAGAATTGGCCTGCAAAGTTCCCCTCCTCAATGACTTTCCTACATAAAAATGGCTTTGGATTTCAAATTACTCAACATTTCTCTTGTTCTAAACCTCCTTAATGTTGCTAAGAACCGCTAGTTTATATAGATTTGAATTTGGCATCAACCTCCCAACTTCCTCCCAAGATCTGGCCTCAAATTGGGCTACAGATCCCCTAATAATTGCTAAAATCCTCCAAAAACAGGCTGAAATAACCCAAAAATACATAATATAATGTTAAAAACCCATATTTGGAAAAAATACAGGGTGCAACCCCCTTTACTCGTGCTCTAGGTCACATGGGAGGTGCCATATGTCCTCGAGTTGGAGCACCCCTGGTCTTTGGCCCTTGGTCTCTGTTAGCTCTGCTCGTATGGGTATGGCCATGTGGCCAAGTGCTTACCTCTCATGCCCCAAACTCTGGATTAGCTCCTGGTCACGGGCTATCCCCTCGCCGACCGGGGCTTATTCCCAAAACTCACCAACACTTGTAACTTAAAATCAAATGTGGTGGTTTCTTTAAACAAGCACCATAATAGATCGGTCGGTCTGCCCCCTTTCAAGAAGTCGTTGGCTCATCCGGAGGTTAAGGGATCGAATCCACTGGAGGCTATAACAAATTTTTGAACTAGCCATCATTGGCTAATTCCGGGGTGCCACGTGGTGCCCTCTGATTGGGCCATGTGTCGCTCCGTGCTTCGTCTGTACCATATAGTCAGCGTACAATCAGCACATAGTTAGTTGCCATGTCACCATCATATAGCCCAGTCACTTGTCCAGTCAACTAACATGTCACCATTGTATAGCCCAGACGCATGTCGAGTCAACTGCCATGTAAGCATCCGTACAGCCCAGTCACCCTACCACGTCAGCTTCCGTACAGCCTAATCACCCTGTCACGTCAGCTTCCATAAAACCCAGTCACACTGCCACGTCAACTTCCGTATAGCCCATTTGTCGTTTGTACTACCATGTGTCAACCTATCATCAGGACACGTCATGTAGGGACCGCCACATGTCATCTATACAGTGCCACGTGTCAAATCCGTACTGGTGCCAACTCACCCTAAAAATGCCAAATTTGAGTGACATGTGTCACCTCCTAGTGATGCCATGTCAACATGGTGACATCATCATGATGTCATTCTGATGTCACATGTCGTACTATTGATGTCAACAGTACAACATGTTGACTTTGACCAATTGACTTTTTGCTTGTTTGGGAAATCGGTCAAAATGTGATATCTTTCGCATACGGCGTCCATTTGCGAAAAAAATTATATGGCTGGAATTAGTGCGACGAGTCGGATGCAATGGCGTTGGTTCCATCTGATTCTGAGAACTTTGATTTGTAGGCCTTCCTGGATCCATTTTGGATCATGCCTCTCCACTAAGACCTTTTTGTCCTCCAAAAGGGTATTAACCAGTCATCAAGTGCGGGATAGGCCACCCCACTAGTTTTTTGTCTTTAAACTATGTTGTGTGCACCTGTATCATCATAATCAATTGAAAAACAACCATGATTACTGACAGCGTATTGTTAGCCACTTGTACTCTTTCACATCTTATTGAAGCCACTACCATCCATGTTGAAAACATTAGCAGCGATAACATCATAAATATCACTACAAATGAGCTAATATGTTTGAAGTACTTGCATGACATTAGCTTATCTTGAAGCAAATTATGATTGAACTTCCATTCTACAACCATCTAATGTTCATGCTTAAGATCAATTGATTTAATTGGCACAATTATAGGTGTGTTGCTTGCATAAGTTTCCTTCCTTAATTGTTCCATTGTTTGAAGAGATTCATTTGCTTTTATGTGATGAGCATGTACAACATATTCATTGCCTTCTTTAGTTAAGTGATATTGATTATGTTCCATGTAGAAGATTGCTTTGTGATCATACAAATAAGGATTTCCTAATACCATTCCACATTCATTGAGTGGCACCACATCACACGTTACCTCATCCACAAACTTTGATGAAATTGCAAACTTTAAAGTGTGTTGCTTCGTTATGTGCAATTTATGATTGTTGCTTATCCATTTAAGTGAGTAAGGTTTATGATGCATCTTAGTGTTTAATCCCAATTGTTTAACCACTTCCTCTAAAATCAAGTTAAATTGAGATCCACTATCTATCAATGTATCAATCTTAGTATGTTTCATTATCACCCTTATGTGAAACAATTTACTTCTAGAATCATATCCATCACCAATTTTACCTGTCAAACCAACTAATATGATTTTAGTCTCATCACCTGAATCATATCCCAAGTATGTTGGATGTGTTGTTGTTGCAATTGTTTGCCTCCCTTTCCTCTCTTTGAACCACTTTGGTCTCTTCTCTAGATGCAATTGCCAGCAATGGTCATCATCGTGCCCTTCTTTCTTGCAATGCTTGCAAGAGAGCTTATCTTCCTTTCTTGTCACTGAATTTTCTTTCTTTCCATTCCCCTTCCTTTTGTCCTCTTTCCTTGAAGACGATTCCCCTGATACACCAACTCATGTTTTTCATGCTTCAATGTATGTTTCTTGAACAGAAACCTCATCAAGATTAGTAGGTCCAAACATAAATATAGTGTTACGAATATGTGCAGGTAAACCTCCTATATACTTCATAAGAGTTTCTTGGGTATGTAATGGAATATTCAACATTAATGCCATCTTACGAAATTCATCTGTGTATTCTTGCATTGCTTGTCCCTTTCTTAGTTTAAGACCTTGACATTCAATTAAATCCTTCTCTTTATAACCCAAAGGATAAAATTTATTTCTAAGTGCAAAAACAAAATCTTGCCATGATGGAAATACATTACCAACTTGTTACGTGCCATTTTGCAGCTTACTCTGCCACCAGATGAGTGTTGTGCCTGCAAGACAAAGCGATGCCAACTTGACTTGAGTTGCCTCATCATTGATTTGTTGCACACTGCAATAAACTTCCATCTGTCTGACCCAGTTATCAAGCCTCTCAGCATTGACTTCACCATCATACATGGGTAATTGAAATTTTATGGTTATGTTTATGGGAATGTTTTCTTGCAGTGGATTTTGAACTTGTATTTGAAGAAGAAGAAGTTGATGGAGGAGAAGGAGGTGAAGGAGGAGGTTTAGGAGGATCCTCTCCTTCTTAACTTTTATCTTATTTTGAATATTCCCCTTGGAAAGGTCTCTTTCGTTCCAAGTAATCCTCATATAAGACCTTTACCATCTCAGACATGGCGAATAAAGTCTTTTGCAACTCAATCTCATTCTAAGACATGCCTTCTTCCGATGCCATCCCCTCACTTTAAGAAGTCATCTTTCTCGATCCAATATCAGGATCCCCTTCTACAAGATCGCCTTCACCACGATTCAGCTTTTCCTTGGTAATCATGCAAACTCAAAAACCAACTGTCAACTAGCTTTGATACCACTTGATCCGAATGATCTTTTAAAGACTTGGTTAAGTTTTAAGCATGAGTTCATTTACCAATTAAGAATTGATGAAAGAAGAAGAAATTAATGAGATCTTATAGCATCCATAATAAGAAATACAGATCAGAATGTAATCACATATAACAGCAAAGTTGTTAACGGAGTTCAGCAATATTGCCTACGTCTCCAAGCCTTTGTCTCAGTTGGTGAGGCTTTCTTATTTCTATTAAATGCTTCAAAATTACATCAAAAAGTGTCAAAATGATTACAAACTGGTCTGGCTATGTTTTTCTCAACCTCAAGATTCCAACATAACTGACGGTACTGAAAAGGGTTGAGCGTAGCTCCAGGAATTGTCCCACAAAGTTTCCCTCCTCAATGGCTTCCCTACATAAAAATGGCTTTGGATTTACAATTCCTCAACATTTCTCTTGTTCTGAACCTCGTTAATGTTGCTAATAACCCCTGATTTATATAAATTTGAAGTTGGCATCAGCCTCCCAAATTCCTCCCAAGATCTGGCCTCAACTCAGGCTCCAGATCCCCTAATAATGGCTAAAATCCTCCAAAAACAGGCCGAAATAACCCAAAAATACATAACATAATGTTAAAAACCCATATTTGGAAATAATACAGGGCGCATCCCCCTTTACTTAGGCTCCAGGTCATATGGGAGGCGCCATATGTCCTCGGTCTGGTGCGCCCCTGGTCTTTTGCCCTTGGTCTATGCTAGCTCTGGTCGTGTAGCTATGGCCACGTGGACAAGTCCTTACCTCCCATGCCCCAAACTCTGGATTGGCTCCTACTATGTAGCCCCTGGTCGCAGGCTAGGCCCCCGTCGACCGGGGCTTATTCCCAAACCTCACCAACACATGCAACTTAAAATCAAATGTGGTGGTTTGTTTAAACAAGCACCATAATAGGCAGGTCAGTCTGCCCCCTTTCACGAAGTTGTTGGCTCATCTGGAGGTTAAGGGTTTGAATCCGCCGGAGACTATAACAAATTTTTGAACTAGCCATTATTGGCTAAATCTAGGGTGCCACGTGGTGCCCTCTAATTGGGCCACATGTCACCCCATGATTTTTCCATACTATAGTCAGTGTTTAGTCAGAATGCACAATCAGCTGCCACATCACCATCATACAGCACAATCACCTATCCAGTCCTCTGTCGCGTAAGCATCTATATAGTCGAGTCTCCCTACCATGTCATCCTCTGTACAACCTAGTCACCCTGCCACGTCAACTTCCGTATAGCCTAGTCACACTACCACATCAGCTTATGTAGAGCCTAGTTGTCGTATGTACTGCCATGTGTCAACTTGTCATCGAGCCACGGCATGTATGGACTGCCATGTGTCATTCGTAAAATGCCACGTGTCAAATCCATACTAGTGCCAACTCAGCTAGAAAAATCCAAATTCAAGTGACACATGTCACCACCTGGTGATTCCATGTCATCATGACATCATGCTGACATCACTTCTTGTACTGCTGACGTCAGTAGTACGACATGTTGACTTTGACCAGTTGACTTTTTTTTATTGTTTGGGAATTTTTTCAGAACCCGATATCTTTTGTATACGACGTCCATTTGTGAAAACAATTATATGGATGGAATCAGCGCAATGAGCCGGATGCAATGGCGTTGGTTTTGTCCAATTCTGAGAACTTTTATTTTTAGGCCTTCCTGGATCCATTTTGGATCACTCAACCCCGTAGTGTCATTATTACTCTAGGGGGTCATCTCTACAGGATACCAGAGGTAGTTCCAACTAGTGTCCCACCTAAAGAGTGTCGCAAGGTAGTATCTCATACTACAAAATTCAGCTTATTCACAATCCGTTCAAAAGGCGAACAAAAGAGCACCGCAACCACTCCAACCTCAACCCAACCACATTATGTCCAGCAAAAGCAGGTCGACATGATTGAATCAAAGCGCAAGGATTACTTCTACACACAGTCATATCATGTATCCAAACTAGTTAAAAATTTCCAACCCTTCCAGCGACAGGTTCATGACAGCCTTCAACAAGCTAAGCAGCCCAACTTCTCTAGCAAGGCAAGCAACTCATCAAGATGCAGATTCAGCAAACACTTTTCCCTCTCCCTTGGGAACTCAACACAATGGATACCATTGTTTCCTGAGGAGGTAGGATTGATCCAGGTGGATAACGGTGGCCACCCACCTATTCCAACTAGCTCAAACAGTCTTCTAGCAACTTATTATTTTTAGCAGTTTTTCAGTTCTTAAACTTTCTGGGTCATTTTGAGGGCCTAAATGAATTTTTTTGGGGATTTAGCACCTTAATATTAATCAAAAACTCTGGTTGAGCCCCCAAAATTAATATCCTCAGCAATACCTTTCCAACGAGCTATCGTGCACCCCAAACGGAGATCATATGCCAAAGTTACACCCCTAGGAAGTTGATACACCAAACTACCCAAAACGGGGTACACAAAATTGTTGGCTTTTCATCTTCTAAGGTTAGGGTTTTGGATTTTCTTTATGTTAAAAAGGCCTTTAGAGCCTCATTGTAAAATCATCTTCTTTCGAATGCGGGTATCCGTCACATCTCTTCTCAGAGATAAGCTGTCAACATTCTAGCGAGTCTTTCACTCTATATTTCTACAGTTTTGTACATTTCGCTCATTAATAGAAATTGTGTATTAATGTATATATGTGCCTCTTGTTATATATCTGATATATATCTATTATATTATTGGATCTTTTGCAATATCTATGTATATTTCTGTGTTATATCTCCACTCTCATTTCATGCCACAAATAATCTGGATCAGTGGTATCAAAGTAAGTTGCTCTTGATCGTTTTTCAGTGCATGTCCCCGACGAGGTCCAAGTATAGCAATTTGGGTCTCAAGATTGTCTCTCTTGAGGAAAATATATTTCACATGCCCAAGAAACCCTCCATGGGGGAAGAAAAGAAAAATGAGTGAGCAGAAGTTTCTATTAATTTGTTACTTGAGCAACCTCTCACGTGACAGAGGGACAAAATGATGGAGAATTTTTCCCACATCCTTCAATGCCTATAAATAACAACATGCACGTCTTCGTCAAGCGGCCACTTTATAGGAACCTTTCCTTTCAAGGTACAATTTAATTTTGATATTCTCGTATTTGAAGGACAAATAGATGCAGAAGCCTAAGAAAAATGGTTAAATCTGTTGGAATGTTATTTCTTTGTTCAGAATTTCTCCGACGGGGAAAATATCACCTTCCCACTCCTTAAGGCTCTCCCCCATGTCAAACATTGATGGGAAACTTATTGGGAGAAAAAATCCACAGATAATTTTGGAATATATGGGGTCGACCCCACTTGGGAATTTTTTTTGGATGCGGTCAAGGAACATTATTACCTTGTTGGCAACTATGACGACCAGTACATGAGATGGACCACACTGTGGCAAGAGAGGGGCCAAGCAGTGTCAGAGTTCATCAATAACTTCCATACCTTGCACACCAAGCTGGGTATCAAAGACTTTGAGCGACATCTGGTTCTAAAATACTGTGGGGCTCTACACAGATACATCCAAACTGAAATGGATTTTCTAGACATCCCATCATTGGGTGTTGTTTATCGATATGTTGTTAAAATCGAGCAGAAATTTAATCTCCATAACAAGCGAGAGTTTGGCTCTACAAATTTGCAACAAACAAAGTATGGAAAAGACGACCCTAACAACCAGCCTTCAGAAAACCAGTCCAAGCCATAGGAAAAGAAGGGTAATGGAAAGACGAAGAAGGACACTGGAAAGTGGTGCGATTTCAACAAAATCCCCTAGCACAACACTGATGAATGTCGCTCAAAATAGTCATTGGTGGTTGAGATCAAAGACAAGGAACCGAACCCTAATTCAGAATCTGATTCAGAAAATAATGGAAAAGGACGTATCATCGACACATACCCCATTGCTACTGTCGCGACAACAATAATTCAACCAGAAGAACTAGCAGATATTGAAGAGGGGGAGCGCCTTTTTCATTCACAGATGTGGGTGAAGGGGACCCTGTTGCATGTTATTGTTGATAACATAAGCCAAAAGAACCTCATCTCAACAGAGGTTGTCAAACAGTTGGGATTCTCAATAACACCACACCCTCAGCCATACAACATCAAGTGGCTTCACCAGGGACGAGATCTTTGTGTCATCCAGCAGTGTCGATTGTCATATGACATTCATCCCTTCAAGGATGAGGTATTATGTGATGTTTCCCCACTAGATGTATGTGATGTTCTCTTCGGCCAACCATATATGTGGAAGCGCCATGTTATCAATGAGTCTCGACCCCGTAGTGTCATTATTACTCTGGGGGGTCATCTCTACAGGATACCAGAAGTAGTTTCGACTACTTTCCTACCTAAACAGTGTCACAAGGTAGTATCTCATACTACAAAATTCACCTTCTTCACAGTTTGTTCAAAAGGTGAACAGAAAAGCACCGCAACCACTGCAGCCTCAACCCAACCACCTTCTCTCCAACAAAAACAGATCGACAAGATTGAACCAAAGCGTAAGGATTCCTTCTACACACGGTCATTTCACATATCCAAACTAGTTAAAAAGGTCCAATCCTTCCAGCCACAGGTTCGTGATAGCCTTCAATAAGCTAAGCAACACAACTTCTCCAGCAAGGCAAGCAACTCATCAAGATGCAGATTCAAAAAATGTTCTTCCCTCTCCCCTGGGCACTCAACGCAATGGATACCATTGTTTCCTAAGGAGGGAGGATTGATCTAGGTGTATATCAATGGCCACCCACCTATTTCAACTAGCTCAAAACAATCTTCTGGCAACTTACTATTTTTAGCAGTTTTTCAGTTCCTAAACTTTCGGGGCCATTTTGAGGGTCTAAATGAAGTTTTTCGGGATCGAACACCCTAAGAATAAGTAAAGGCTCTGATTGAGCCCAAAAAATTAATCTCCTCGACTATAACTTTCCAACGAGCTATCATGCACCCCAAATAGAGATCGTATGCCAAAGTTATGCCCCTGGGAAGTTGATACACCAAACTACCCAAAACGGGGTCCACAAAATTGTTGGCTTTTCATCTTCCAGGGTTAGGGTTTTGGATTTTTTTTTATGTTAAAAATGCCTTTAGAGCCTCATTGTAAAATCATCTTCTTGCGAATGCGAGTAGCCATCACATCTCTTCTCAGAGATAAGATGCCACCATTCTAGCGAGTCTTTCACTATGTATTTCTAGAGTTTTGTACATTTCGCTCATTAATAGAAATTGTGTATTACTGTATATATGTGTATCTTGTTATATATCTTATATATCTTTGTTATATTATTGGATCTCTTGTAATATCTCTGTATATTTCTTTGTTATATCTCTGCTCTCATTTTGTGCCGAAAATAATCTGGATCAGTGGTATCAGAGCAGGCTGGTCTTGATCGTTTTTCAGTGCATGTCCCCAACGAGGTCGGAGTATAGCAAGTTGGGTCTTGAGCTTATCTCTCTTGAGGAAAATCGCTCTAGCTTGCCTAAGAAACCCTCCATGGTGGAAGAAAAGAAAAACGACGAAGCATAATATTATATTAATATGGAGAATTTTGCCCACATCCTTCAACGCTTGTCGATAACAATAGGTGCATCTTTATCAAGCGGCCACTTTAGAGGCACATCTCCTTTCAAGGTACAAGTTAATTTTGATATTCCTATATTTGAAGTACAGATAGATGTGAAATACCTAGAAAAATGGTTAAATCTGCTAGAAGGTTATTTCTCTGTTCATAATTTCTCCAACGGGGAAAAGATCATCTTCGCACTCCTTAAGGCTCTCCCCCATGTCAAAAAATTGTGGGAAACGTATTGGGAGAAAATTTCCACAAAGGAGTCTGGAATATATGGGGTCGAGCCCGCTTGGGAATTTTTTTTGGTTGCGGTCAAGGAACAATATTACCCTTTTGGAAACTATGACAACCAGTACATGATATGGACCACACTGCAGCAAGAGAGGGGCCAAGCAGTGTTGGATTTCACCAATAACTTCCATACCTTGCGCACCAAGATGGGTATCAAAGAATCCAAGCGACATTTGGTTCTAAAATATCGTGGGGCTCTACATAGATACATCCAAACTGAAATGGATATTCTGGACATCTAATCATTGGATGTTTCTTATCGATATGTTGTTAAAATCGAGCAGAAATTTAAGCACCAGAACAAGCGGGAGTTCGGGTTTGCAAATATGAAACAACCAAAGTATGGTAAAGACGGCCCTAACAACCAATCTTCAGAAAACCAGTCCAAGCCACATGAAAAGAAGGGTAACGGAAAGACGAAGGACACTGGAAAGTGGTACGATTTCCACAAAAGCCGCTAACACAACACTGATTAATGTCGCTCAAAATAGTTATTGGTCATTGATATCAAAGACATGGAGACGAACCCTAATTTAGAAAATAATGGGAAAATATAGATCATCAACGCAGACCCCACTACTATTATCGCGAATGCGACAATTCAACCGGAAGAACTAGCAGATCTTGAAGAAGGGGAGCACCTTTTTCATTCACGGATGTGGGTGAAGGGGACCTCGCTGCATTTTATTATTGATAGCAGAAGCCAAAAGAACCTCATCTCAATAGAGGTTGACAAACAATTGGGATTGTCAACAAAACCACACCCCGACCATACAACATCGGGTGGCTTCGCCAAGGACAAGATCTTTGTGTCAGCCAGCAGTGTCGATTTTCATACGGCATCCAACCCTTCAAGGATGAGGTATTATGTGATGTTTCTACACTGGATGTCTATGATGTTCTCTTGGGCCAGCCATATATGTGGAAGCGCCATGGTACCTATGAGTCTCAACCCTGTAATGTCATTATTACTCTGGGGGGTCATCTCTACAGAATACCATAGGTAGTTCTGACTATTGTCCCACCTCATAAATAGTTCTACAAGGTAGTTTCTCATACTACAAGATTCAGCTTCTTCATGTTATGTTCAAAAGGTGAACAAAAGTGCATCGCTACCACTGCAGCCTCATCCCAAGCACCTTTTGTCCAGCAGAAGCATGTCGACAAGATTGAAGCAAAGTGTAAGGATTTCTTCTACACACGGTCATATCATGTAGCCAGACTATTTAAAAAGGTCCAACCCTTCCAGCCACAGGTTCGTGATAGCCTTCAACAAGCTAAGCAACGCAACTTCTCCAGCAAGGCAAGCAGCTCATCAAGATGCAGATTCAGCAAATGTTTTTCCCTCTCCCCTGGGCACTCAACAAAATGGAGATCATTGCTTCATAAGGAGGGAGGATTGATCCAAGTGGATATCGGTGGCCACCCACCTATTCCAACTAGCTCAAAACAGTCTTCTGGAAACTTACTATTTTTAACAGTTTTTCGATTCATAAACTTTCAGGGCCATTTTGAAAGCCTAAATGAAGTTTTTTTGGGATCGAGCACCTCAATGATAGTCGAAGGCTCTGATTGAGCTCCCAAAATTTATTTCCTCGACGGTACATTTTCAACGAGCTATCGTGCACCCCAAACAAATATCGTATACCAAAGTTATGCCCCGGGAAGTTGATACACCAAACTACCCAAAACGGGGTCCACAAAATTGTTGGCTTTTCATCTTCCGGGGTTAGGGTTTTGGATTTTCTTTATGTTAAAAAGGCCTTTAGAGCCTCATTGTAAACACATCTTCTTGCAAATGCGTGTAGCCGTCACATCTCTTCTCAGAGATAAGTTGCCACCATTCTAGTGAGTCTTTCCCTTTGTATTTCTACAGTTTTGTGCATTTCGCTCTTTAATAGAAATTGTGTATTACTACATATATGTGCCTCTTGTTATATATCTGATATATATCTGTTATATTATTGGCTCTCTTTAAATATCTCTGTATATTTATGTGTTATATCACTGCTCTCATTTCGTGTCGAAAATAATTTGGATCATAGTTTGATATTGCACAAGGAAAAAGGGACAAGGTTCTGAGTCCCCCTTCTTGTGCCACTATAGAAACAAGTAATATTGATGAGGCAACCATGAGAAAATTGTAATCTATAGTTCTAATATTACCATGGCCATGGGTGTTATATTGACCTACCAACATGCATTAGGTGTGAGTTATATCGTTGTTTGACCTAATCTCATTATGGGCTCCTACCTTCAAAACCTTGTAGTTGTTGATAACCTGAAGACCATGGATGTTTGAAAAATATTTTGTTTGCAACTAGGTTCTCACTGCCCACCCTAACACTTTTTTCAAACATGTGTCTTTTATTACCACACCTAACTGGGTCCCTTCTCTATTTTAGATCGTCACCTCCATCCAACTTTTCCATTCACACTGCCCCTCTACACATGGCTAGCCCACCACCTCTTCTCAACCATATTCTAACCTATGCACTTTGAAAACGTATTGCATTCATAACAAATGAGGATGGTGAGATGGATATCTAGGGCTCCTCAATTTCTTCACCACTAACATAGCTAAGGATATTGTAATGCTCAATAGTGGTTGTCTACACTATCTAGTTAGTGGTGATTTTGGGCCAATGCTTTCAGCCCTAGTGCACACAAAGATAGACAAATTTGATCATCTAGTTATTGAACCAATAGGTCTTGCAAATATTTCAACTATCGTTCAAACATGCTATGCTACAAAGAAGAATATCAAACATGTAAAACTTGATGAACTGGCCATTTTTGTTGATGTCAATGATGCAAACAAACATTTGGAGTAGGTAAATCCACAAGGATTGTGGATAAGGACATTGCACAAATTTCATATGTTGAGTGATTCATCCTCCATAAGATTGATTTGGTTGGTGAATTAGAGGCAACAACCCATATGTACAAGCACAAGAAAATAACCCTATTGTTGAGCACATTATTCTCCATAAGATTGATTTTTTGGTGAAGCAGAGGCAAAAACCTTGATGTACAAGTGCAAGAAAATCAATGGCATGGCTCTTGTTCAGTATACCACATTTGGTGTTATTGCTATGGACCATATCCTTGACATTAGTGCCTTTGACTTGAACAAGATTGAAACTAAAGTTTGTACACAAATTTTTAGAGCAGATCACTATGAGCATGGCCATCATAATGAATATGGTCATGTCCATGGCCCTAGTTTGCAAATATGCATGCTTTATGTTGTCGTTATGCATGCCACTCTTCTTCATTCCTTCGTTTTAGTAACAATGTCGACTAGTTTAGTGGCCACTCAATCAATATTATAGGTGGCCTCTCTAGAGGCATATGCTCACCATCCTATTTCAAATCATGTTCCTACCACCATTGGTAATGGTGCAAATATTGTTTCTATGCTTTAGTTGGTCACTACCAATGTAGGTAATAATGATCTGAATGAACGACCCATTTTGATGGCATCAGTTTTCATTATGGGGCAGTTCAAATTTCTAAAATAGTTGTTCCTTGGTCAAATCCATCAAAACTCTTGACATGATGGGTCTTTGGGGTGGTACAACTTCTCCTAGTGTCTTATATGGCTTGATGTGGCTTGAGGTATTCATCATATAAGTTCCAATCGACCATATTATATCTCTATATCATATTGATGCTTTACATGGGTTTGAAATGCTTTTGGTTGCATTGCACTCAATGTGTAGTCTTCACATACATCAAAATGCAGTAGAGACACTTTGTGTTATGACGCAAACCGGACTCCTCGGAGCACGATCGCTCTCACAGGATCTTCTTCCCCCAATTGGCCTGAAGAACTTCAAAGGTTCCTCTTATTCCCTGTCAAGAACGTCTCTTACCCATAGCAACTCTCAAGTGACTTCCCTTCTATATCGGGAAATCGGACTTCGTAATTTCGCGAATCCTATGGTCGCGTGTTCCTTACTCCACGATTCCCCGAAATCCGATGCAAGTCAGCGTTGACTTCTCCCCTGCTATCGGAATTCTCCCTATCGGGAAATCGCTACTCGCGATGTCAACAAATTGAAACTCCAAGTTTCGAATCCCGATGTGTCGATTCTCCGATACACGTGTGGACTGGGCTCCTCCATCTTCTATCTGTCTATCGGGATTTCGGAGCTCGCGGGATCGCAAGTCCGGATGTCGATGGACTCGGGATTTACTGTTCCCTGATCCCCGATACAGTACCACCTGTACTCCACTAGTTCTCGTGGTCCCACACTGCCACGTCACTGTCGGAATATCGCGAATCGCGGATCCAACATGCAAGCGTTCTCTGTCGTCTAGAACTCCGATTCTCCGAACCCCGATCCTTTGGGATTTCTTGACACGTGTTCCCCACGATAAACGGTTCTGATCCTATCGGGATATCATAGATTCGCGCTATTGCCACTCCCCTTCCAACGACTTGGTGCTTCAACTTGCCATATGCTGATATGCGATATCACGAGTAGATCTGACAGTCCCTGTGACCCCAGATCTACGGCGCTACTTCCTCCTGAGCTTCAAACTTCTAAATGCTCACGCTTTAATCTCCGTGCACCTTTGCAAGATCTAACAGTCCTCGGATTCTCGTGAAATCTCTCCAGGGGATTTCAACCGTCCGTCCTTCGCTTGAATTTTCTACGAAATGAATTAAATGCTTCCTCCGTGAAAGCTTGTTCAACCACTCGCCAACCGGTGATGCTTCTCTCACGCTTTCAATAGCCACTTCCTGTACTTATCTTTCCATGATATTGAAGACTCATTCCTCCTGAGCTTGTTCTCGACTGCACAAGTCCTTATGAGAACTGATTGCGCGCACTCTTTGCGGCAAATCTCCAACAACATCTTAGTGTTGAAGCTCTTCGACTTTGCGCACTCTTGTAGCAGTAGTATTTAAATATCCTTGCTCAGAATCGCAAATCTGAGACTTAACTTAGCCTGTGCACGCCTTGCATGGCTCCGGTGCCAAATCTGCACTTCTGAGATGAATGAGGATAAAGCTTTCTTTAATTGAACCTTGCAGTCACGCACTCCTTGCGGACAAATTCAACTGCACTCCTTGCAGGAATTCTCTGGCTCAATTAGAGAAACAATTGAAACTCATTCACTCAATCCCTCAGACTTCTACTTAGCCATAAAATCACATACACAGCATATAAAAGCAAATGTATGACAAGAAACAGACATTCATGAGCAAAACATCAATACACAGAGAAATAACACATAACCATGGAATTGAATCAAGGCTTTCTTCTATTAATTCAATATCTGTACATGTAGTGTTCTTCCTACAATCCTCTTCTTTGCTCTTTTTCTCTGAATGCTTCTGCTCTCGATATCCTGAATAATGTTACAATGTACAAAGGAGGGTGTCTATATCCGTTTGCCCTCTCGAATTCTAAAGCTATCAAATCTACAATTAAATTCCTATCTACCAGCATTAACTATTTTAAATGTCGTCTATCTACCTAAGGACGAGAGCTTAAAGGCCCAAGGTCCATTACAATATACAAGTGTGCTTCATTAAATTCACATATTAATGTTTGGCGCACAATATCAAGGTGTTTCAAAAATTTTGTTGGCGCTGTCCAACTGTCTTTTCTGCTCTTGCGCTGGCTCGCTTGATGAGTTGGCGATGCTCCTGCATCATACTCCTCGGCTTGAAAACTTTCATGGGCTCCTGTCCATGAGCTCCTGCACAGTCTGTCCATGCTTTTGGATAACTTCTTCTGTCTCCCAGCTGGCATCCTCCACTGGGTGATTCTTCCATTTGACCAAGTACTCGAAATACTATTTTCGTCTGGTCTTTCTACCCACTCGCTTTTCCAGTATGCACTCCATCTGTGGCTTTTCTGCAGCTGGTAATTGTTTTCCCCATTGGATCACTGGTTCCTCAGTTCCAGTGTCTGCCTCTCCATCTTTGTATGGGTATAAATCCGAAACATTGAATATCGGAGATATCCCGATGTCATCTGGCAACTCAATTTCATACGCATTTTCTCTGAATTTCTTCAGGACTCTGCATGGTCTGATTTTCTTCATCTTAAGCTTGTTGTATGTTCCTCTCGGGAACCTTTCTTTCCTCAAATGTGCCAGAACAAGATCTCCAACTTCAAACTGAAGTTGTCTCCGATGTTGATCTGCTCTGCGCTTGTATTCCTGGCTTGAATCAATCAGTCGTTGCTTCACCCGGTCGTGAAGTTCCTTCATTGCTTCAGCGAATTCCTCTGCACTAGCGCTGCTAGTAACAGTCTGCTCTAACTCCCTGAGTTCAGATACTCCTCTTGGTTGTGTCCCATACACAATCTGAAATTGACGCTTCCATGTTCTCCTATTTATAGAATCATTGTAAGCAAATTCTGCCTGTGGCAACACATTGTCCCAAGTGTTATGGTGTTCTGTCACCAGGCTTCTTAATAAATCTCCCAGACTCCTGTTCACAACCTCCGTATGTCCGTCTGTTTGCATATGATAAGTTGAACTAAATGCCAAGTTAGTTCCCAGCTTCTTCCATAGTGTCCTCCAAAAATTCCCTATGAATTTGGTATCCTTGTCCGATACTATACTTCTTGGCAATCCATGGAGTCTAACAATCTCTTTGAAAAACAAATTTGTGATGTGTGTCGCATCGCTGGTCTTCTGGAATGGAATAAAATGTGCCATCTTTGAAAACCTGTCTACCACCACAAAAATGGAATCAAGACCTCTCTGTGTTCTTGGCAAACCCAATACAAAATCCATGCTAATTGCCTCCCACGGCCTCTTTGGTATGGGCAATGGCTGATAAAGACCTGCATTCTATTTCCTCCCCTTGGAATGCTGGCAAATTCGACACCTGTCAACAAACCTCTTGACATCTGCTCGCATGCCTGGCCAAAAATACGATTCGCTCAGCTTTGCGAATGTTTTATCGTGGCCAAAGTTTCATGCCAAGCCACCGCTATGTTTTTCCTTTACCAAGTTCTCCCTCATGGAGCAATTTGGAATGCATAATTGATTTCCTCTGAATAACAATCCCTCCTGGATCATGTAGTCTATCCATGGACTTCTATCCCTGAGAACTGGATTCTCAGCTGCTTCATATGCTTCTCCGAAATCTGCATCTCCTGCATACATGTCCCTGAGATTTTCAAAACCCAACATTTTGACTCGGAACTCCTGCAGCAACAAACATTTCCTGCTCAAAGCATCAGCTACTTTGTTAGCAGTACCTGCAATATGTTTGATCACAAACGTGAAATTCTGCATATACTCTACCCATTTAGCATGTTTCTGATTCAACTTCTCTTGTTGACTCACAAACTGCAATGCATGATTGTCACTATATAATACAAATTCTTTTGGGATAAAGTAATGCCTCCACTTCTTCAACGCCTGTATGATAGCATAAAATTCCTTACCATACGTGGAGTACTTCAGTTTGTCTTCATCCAGCGTCTCACTGAAATATGCAACTGGTCTGTCTTCCTGACTCAAGACCGCTCCTATGGCATATCCGCTTGCATCACACTTCACTTGAAATGTCTTTTGGAAATCCGGCAACACCAACACTGGTTGCTCTGTGATCTTTCGCTTCAACAGATTGAAGCTCTTTTCAGCCTCTGTTGTCCAATGAAATGCCTTATGTCGCTTCTTCACTGTGTCCATCATTGCTGCGCTAATTTCGCTGAAGTTCCTGATGAACTTTCGATAGAAACTAGCCAAACCATGAAAACTTCTCACCTCGAAAATATTCCTTGGTGATGGCCAATTCTTAATCACTTCCACCTTACTTGGATCCATTTTCAACTCATTCGCCAAAATCACAAAACCCAAATAAATGAGCTCTGTCTTCATGAATGAGGACTTTTTCATATTGATCAACAACTTCTCCTGCGGTAGCTTTTTCATCACAATAGCCAAATGCTTCAGATGTTCAGCTTTTGTCTTGCTGAAGATCAGTATATCATCCAGATATACGACAACAAATTTCTCGATGAATTCCCTCAGGACTTCATTCACCAGCCTCATAAAAGTACTCGGTGCATTTGTCAAACCAAACGGCATGACCAGCCATTCGTACAAACCTTCATTTGTCTTGAACGTTGTCTTCCATTCATCACCTTCCCTCATGCGAATCTAATGATATCCGCTCTTCAGATCAATCTTTGAAAAATAATTTGCCCCACTCAGGCAATCCATCAGATCATCCATTCTCGGTAGTGGAAATATGTACCTGATGGTAATTTTATTGATGGCCCTGGAGTCTGTACACATCCTCCAGCCTCCATCTTTCTTCGGACTAAGCACTGTCGGAACAGCACACGGAATCAGGCTTTCTCTGACCAATCCTTTGTCTAACAAATCCTGTACCTGATTTTTGACCTCCTCATTCTCCTGCGGCGTCAACCTGTACGCAGCTTTATTCGGCAAACTTGCTCCTGGTATGAGGTCTATGTGGTGACTCACACTCCTCATTGGTGGAAACGAATGAGGTAATTCGTCCACGATGATGTCAGCGAACTCTCCCAGCAGTTCTTGAATCTCATCCGGTAAATCATCCACTCTGGTGCTAGTCAGAACAATTCTTGGCTTTCTGACCACAAAGAATTGTGGATCTTCTTTCTTCTCCATCTACGTGAGAAGCTCCTTCCCACTCATGAGAAGTATTGTGTTGTTTACTTCCGGCTTCACCTCCTTATCTTTTATCGAAAGCCACTTATGTGTACTCCCATCCTTCTCCAAAGTATATGTGTTCATTCTCCCATCATGAACCACATTTCGGTCATATTGCCATGGTCTACCCAGCAATAAATGACATACATCCATGGGAATAACATCACATAAAATCTTATCATTATATCCCCCAATTTTAAAGTCAACCAGGCATTGTTTAGTGACACTTACCTGATGTCCTTTCTGCAGCCATGAAACCTTGTATGGACTCGGGTGATCAGTTGTCTCCAGCTCTAATTTCTCCACCATCTCGGTCGAAACGAGATTATCCGTGCTTCCACTATCCACAATAACCTTGCATTTCCAGCCCTTGGTTTTGCATGTGGTTCTGAAAAGTTTGGTCCTCTGAGCTGTGTCCTCCACCTCCTTCTCGGGTGTCAAGAGAACTTTGTGCACCGTCAGTGACCTTCCACTTCCTGTTTCTTCATTCTCAACATCACGCCTCTGTGCTTCAGTGATGTGAGCTTCTCCACTATCCTTCTTCTTCTCTGGACACTCAAATGACTTATGTCCATTCTTCCCACATGTAAAACATGTGATTACTCCACCTTGGCCTCTTCCTCTACCTCTGGTTCGAGGAAAAGTATTTGCATCAGCGTAATCTCCTCGCTGACCATTTTGTTGTCCTCTCTGCTCAACATGTGGCTGCCCTCGCTGTGAGGTTCCTCCTCTCTCAATATTACCCTGAGGTTTCTTCCATTCCTCCTTGAGCTTCTAGTATTTCTCCTGGGCAACTGCCTTGCCTCTGGGTTGACTTTTGCCTCGCCCTCGTTGACCTTGCTTACAGTTCAGATTCTCTTCGGCTTTCAGAGCCATCTAGTAAGCATCCTCCACCGTCCTGATGGTAACCATGCTTAACTCATCCTGAATGTCATATCTCAGACCATTCAGATATCTGGCAACCTTCTCATCATCGCTCTCCTGATGACCTGCTCAGATATTGAGCTTGTAAAATTCTTCCGTATATTCTTTAACCGTCATCAATTTCTGTCTCAGGTTCTGCATTCACCTGAACAGAGTGATCTGATAGTCCCTTGGGATGAACTTTGCCTTCATCTTTGCAATCATTCGATCCCAACTTTTGATCTTCTGCTTGCCCTTGCAGCGTCTGTCAGCTTGTAGCTCGTCCCACCACAATGCTGCATGTCCTTTCAATCGGGTGACAGCATGTCTAACTTTCTTGTCCTCTTCGATATTCTCATAATCGAAGTAGGTGTCAAGAGCTCTAATCCAATCTAGCAGCTCTTCTGCATCCAGACTCCCCTCGTATACTGGAATGTCCATTTTGGCCTTTGCGCCCATTCTGGAAATGGATTTGATCAACCGCTCGGTTGACGCATCCTCTGTTGTGACCTCTTCTTCATGTCCAGCTTCCTCTTCAACTTTGGAATTGCTAAGATCCCCTGCGCCAACTCCGCGTCTCTGCGCTGTCTCCATCTCCTCAAGCCTTGCTAGAAGATATCTCATATGTCGCTCCATTTCTGGATTTCTTGCTGGCCTACCTCTTCTTCTCACCTCCCTGTCCTCTGGGTCAGGTGATTGTCTCTCCCTTCTGGGTGGCATGACGAAATCTTCTTCCTCCCTGCTGCAGAAAACATAGAGTCACTCCCGCTCTGATACCACTCTGACGCAAACCGGACTCCTCGGAGCACGATCGCTCTCACGGGATATTCTTCCCCCAATTGGCCCAAAGAACTTCAAAGGTTCCTCTTATTCCCTGTCGGGAACGTCTCTTACCCACAGCAACTCTCAAGTGACTTCCCTTCTATATCGGGAAATCGGACTTCGCAATTTCGCGAATCCTATGGTTGCGTGTTCCTTACTCCACGATTCCCCGAAATCCGATGCAATTCAGCGTTGACTTCTCCCCTGCTATCGGAATTCTCCCTATCGGGAAATCGCTACTCGTGATGTCAACAAATTGAAACTCCAAGTTCCGAATCCCGATGTGCCGATTCTCCGATACACGTGTAGACTGGGCTCCTCCACCTTCTATCTGTCTATCGGGATTTCGGAGCTCGCGGGATCGCGAGTCCGGATGTCGATGGACTCGGGATTTACTGTTCCCCGATCCCTGATACAGTGCCACCTGTACTCCACTAGTTCTCGTGGTCCCACACTGCCATGTCACCGTCGGAATATCGTGAATCGCGGATCCAACATGCAAGCGTTCTCTATCGTCGAGAACTCCGATTCTCCGAACCCCGATCCTTTGGGATTTCTTGACACGTGTTCCCCACGATCAACGGTTCTGATCCTATCAAGATATCGTAGATTCGCGCTATCTCCACTCCCCTTCCAATGACTTGGTGCTTCAACTCGCGATATGCTGATATGCGATATCACGAGTAGATCTGACGGTCCCTGTGACCCCAGATCGACGGCGCTACTTCCTCCTGAGCTTCGAACTTCTAAATGCTCGCGCTGTAATCTCCGTGCACCTTTGCAAGATCTAATGGTCCTCGGATTCTCGTGAAATCTCTCTAGGGTATTTCAACCGTCCGTCCTTCCCTTGAATTTTCTGCGAAATGAATTAAACGCTTCCTCCGTGAAAGCTTGTTCAACCACTCGCCAACCGGTGATGCTTCTCTCACGCTTTCAACAGTCGCTTCATGTACTTATCTTTCCGTGATATTGAAGACTCATTCCTCCTGAGCTTGTTCTCGACTGCACAAGTCCTTATGAGAACTGGTTGTACGCACTCCTTGCGGCAAATCTCCAACAACGTCTTAGTGTTGAAGCTCTTCGACTCTGCGCACTCTTGCAACAGCAGTCTTTAAATATCCTTGCTCAGAATCACAACTCTGAGACTTAACTTAGCCTGTGCACGCCTTGCATGGCTCCGGTGCCAAATCTGCACTTCTGAGATGAATGAGGATAAATCTTTCTTTAATTGAACCCTGCAGTCACGCACTCCTTGCGGACAAATTCAATTGCACTCCTTGCAGGAATTCTCTGGCTCAATTAGAGAAACAATTGAAACTCATTCACTCAATCCCTCAGACTTCTACTTAGCCATAAAATCACATACACAGCATATAAAAGCAAATGTATGACAAGAAACAGACATTCATGAGCAAAACATCAATACACAGAGAAATAACACATAACCATGGAATTGAATCAAGGCTTTCTTCTATTAATTCAATATCTGTACATGTAGTTTTCTTCCTACAATCCTCTGCTCTGCTCTTTTTCTCTGAATGCTTCTTCTCTCGATATCCTGAATAATGTTACAATGTACAAAGGAGGGTGTCTATATCCGTTTTCCCTCTCGAATTCTAAAGCTATCAAATCTACAATTAAATTCCTATCTACCAGCATTAACTATTTTAAATGTCGTCTATCTACCTAAGGATGAGAGCTTAAAGGTTGAAGGTCCATTACAATATACAAGTGCGCTTCATTAAATTCACATATTAATGTTTGGCGCACAATATCAAGGTGTTTCAAAAAATTTGTTGGCGTTGTCCAGTTGTCTTTTCTGCTCTTGCGCTGGCTCGCTTGATGAGTTGGCGATGCTCCTGCATCATGTTATTTCTTATCTTGCTCCAATTATGCAGGTTTTGAGGCTCGATAGCCCATATAGGGCATCTTTAGGAAACCATATCAGTGAGCTAGTGCTCACTTCAAATTTTGAGACAATGGATGGAATGTTACACGACTTTGGTCGATTATTAGAATCATTGGCTATTCCTTCTAATCCAAATATTCTCCCTACCACGTATGTGGAAGTAATCTCTCCATTACATCATTTAATGATTTTGGTATTATTTGTAGTTTTGTTGGGTAGCGGGGGTAACATTGTTTGGAAGGTGTGGGTTTGTTGGGGTACCATTCAAACAAATATCAAAATATTATTTTATCCCTTCAACAACAACTTACCTCATACTATGATGTATACCAACAACCCAGACTTAGGAAGCCACAAAGCCCTTGTTATGAATCACATGTTCCATGATTGTTATATCCAACCTTCATGTTTGCTTCAAAGGGTAGATCCCCAAGAGAACCTCTCCTCTCCGGCACTTGGAATTGGCTAGCCTCAATTTTCATCTCTTCATAAGTCAACATGTGAGGCACAATTCTCATGTCCTATATTCAACATATTCCACCATCATACTAATTGCATGATGGGAGCAACCTGGCTTACTTTTACATCTCAAAAAAGATCACAAGAGCCTACCACAAATCATAATTATTCAGCCACACTCTAGGACCTACTAATTATAACTACTTAGGCTTGTCTACTCCATGTCGGCACATCATTCCTAAGGTCTCGAAGAGGGAACACATTCACCCATGTCAACATACCAAAGGTTCCTCGGGTCCAGCTACTATACTCCCTTACAATGATATGGTTGTTGGATGCATATGGCATATTCAACCTCAATCATTTCTTTAGTGTATGTGATTAGCCAATGAAATATATTGTATGCACTTATTTTGGTTTCACATCATCTGCGGGTTGGCATTTTTCACATGGTTAGCTTCATTGTTGGATATCTCTCTCCACATGAGTAACATACTTGTTCTAGCACAACATTATGACCCTGGGTCCAACCTCTTTCCAACATTGAAAACCACAAGTCATTACCAATGGGTAGATACTCATGATAGTAATCACACCAAACACTAAGTTTCCAACAATAATGTAAGTCTCTCTACAACTCCACCTCTTCTTACATATCAACACTCAACATTGATGGATGTTTTTGAACACATTTTTCCTCTCCCTATAGCCATTCCTAAATCGAGGAAAGTGGGGATGCTTTCAATTTAAGTGGGAGGAATAGATATGACACATGGATGCCCTCTCATTCATCATGTCTATCCATGAAGGTGCACCCCTCATGAGAGTGCATTTCTCAAGGAATTAAGTAGAGTATGTTGGTTAATTTCATCTTTTAGCCTTCGAGTTGCGTACATATGAATTATTTATTATTTCTTTCAACATTTGAGATACACACGTGCATAGTTTAGAGGTTGACTCCATTAAGCAATAAACACAAATAAATCCTTTGTAAACCTATAAAAGGCTATTGTTCGACTAATAATGAATAAGCAATATGTTCAGGGTTCTCTTATTTTCCGTCTTATTTTCCATTACAAAACTTGTTATCTAAGTTTTGCTTCATAAGTTTCTTATTTCCAAATGTGAGACTCGTTAAGTCTCATTAAAAATGCAAACAAAAACATAAAATCAAGGATAAATTAAAAAAGACAAGAACCCAGGACTAGAGTAAAAAACCTAGTCTACCCACACATAATGAAAACTATGTTATAACTAATATCAATGACAACTAACTTACTCTAAGAACAAAGCCAATTAACACGTAACATGTAAGTTGATGTTATTCAACCTAATTTCTACAACCACTAATAAAATGTAACTAGAGCAACCATTTTGAAGGTAAAGAAGAACATAGTCAAGGTGGAAAAACAGCAACAATAACTTTTTAAAAAACGTGCATGCAACAATATCCTACACTGAGAACAACATTTGTCCAACCAAATAAAACGAATACACTGAAACAAGCAATCACATCCACTTACTGAGAAGAGCATTTGTCCAACCAAATAAAACGAATACACTGAAACAAACAATCACATCCACTTATCAAGGAAAAAACCGTTGTAGCTAAGCCAGGAGCTCAACATTGGCTTTAACTATTTAAGAATACTTCACTATAAAGCTAATGCCACATGACTATGAATATTGAGACATAGGCACAACTCGCCAATATGCAGTCTATACTCACAACTTTAAACAATGTAAAGTAAAAGTAGGGTACAAATATGGCAACCACAAATATAATATATGGGCTTTGCAAAACTTTTACTATAGACCATTAAAATAATTAAAGCTTTGCAAAAACCATTAAAATAATTAAAATAAATGGAACTTCGTAATAATATAAAATGACAAAATTGCATTCTTTATGAGGAAAGAACACATTACCAGCATGGTACAATCATACTCAACACCATCCAATTGACAAAAATTACTCCACGGTTTGCACTAACACATATGGTCACTAATATCTTGTTAGTATTTAATTGCAGAAAATAGGAACGAACAATAGAGATATCAAATGTTCTATTGTTTTTTTTCACGTGGGATGTGTATGGCATTGTTTGGAGTATTGCATCTATTTGTAACTCGATTGTTCAGTTAATGTTGAATTTAAATCTGATGACGACATATATAATCGAAATGGCATATCAAATTTCAAAGTTCATGGGAATTCATTGGCATATTTATTTCACTGGTGAAATTAATAAATGAAGTGTATTGTTTTAGTGGTTTTTGACGAAGTTTATTATCTGAATGAAGCTAGTGGCAATGTTATGTTGGAATAGTGATGGGTTGTTTCAACACGGGTGCATGAATCTATGTTAAGTGTCTTAGAGTGTGAGAAAGTGAGTGAGTGTTGCTTTGAATGTAAATGCAAATACAAATTACATCTGGCGAAGGGTACTCACTTTTAGGTTATTATGAACTCAATGATACTCACAATCAGGTTATTTTGTTTGTTTTATTTTAGAAATTTTATGTGGCCATTTATTGTTGTAATTGTGAGTAAGAGCATGAAGAAGACTCTTGCTCGTTGGTTAGTTGAGATTTTGAATTCGTAAGATCTTAAGCTGTGAATCGACATTTGCCACTACATACTTGTAAGGTCAAATTGCTCAAATTTGCTATTGTATGAACACGTAATTCCCAACTTGCAGAACTAGATTTAGATTTCTTTGATTACAAATTTGGAGCTAGCTTTCAAGGAATTGTTTATGTTTATTTACATTTCCAGTCTAGTGGGTCTTTCTGTTCTTTGAAATGGTTGGCCAACTCTTTGGGTTTATTTACATTTCCAGTTTGGTGTGTCTATTTATGCTTTGAAATGGTTGGTCATATTTTCTTCTATACATGTGCATCCTCTGACAATACTCGGCATTTGGGAAAATCTTCCACTCCAACTACTATTATCCGATGGATGAAATTTGGAGATCTATGTAGTAAGATTGAGATAAAGGGACTTCAAATTCAAATTTGGTTTCATTCTTTTCTTTCGCATTACGAAACAAACAACATAATAAGCAATTGCTTGATACAATTAAGCTCTAGTATTGTCTTGAATATTTTCTTAGGTAGTTTTAGTAACAAATGTTATTAATACATAGTTTCACAGATAGATCCATACCAAAAACTTTGATCACTCCAAAACCTCCAATTGGTTCTAGATACATAATGCGGTGAGAAAATATTATGTGTTAGTCGAAGTGATTAACGACTAGAAGTATTGTAAAGCTTATAACATCGAATTGGATTGCACACTTGTTGTCACATACAGTTGTTCAAGTTCGCAGGTGACAGCCATCAGCGCACAGAGTAGGCAAAGAAAATTACAATGGCGTTCTTCCCCTGCACATTATCAATATGGCGCTATCTCTAAACGCAGATGAAATGACTCCAAAGTTAGCAGGCGGATAAAGTTTAGCAGGGGCACTAAAAGTAGTTGACGCACCTAGATCTCGGCTCCCCTCCAGATCGACGGTCGCTAGTCATATCGGGGCCGCAACATGTGCAGACGTTAAAATCTGAAAAGCAGGCCGATATCGAAACCATGGTTTCACGGGGAGGCGACGTGTCAGAAGGAGGTGCATATCGGGCCCGAAAGTGGTGAAGGTGCAAACCACTTTTCGCGGCCTCGATATGCACATGCACATATAGCACCCTATCCCAGGTCGACAAGTGGTCGCCCAACAGTTGTCCCACCACACTCCAATCCCAAGGAGCGGTCATTCAATGAACGAGAGTTGACTTCCACGACCTCAGCGTCCAATCCAATTGCGCCAGGTGGTTTTCTACGGATCATTCGTCTCTCCGTGCTCTAATCCCGATGAAGATTCAGTTAATGACGCAGGGGAGGGTAGCTGAAACCTCAGCTCAGCCCATAAATGGAAGGCTCAATAATTATGGACAAGGAGGTCGGACTGTCAGTAGGGTACGGCGATGGTTATCTTTCTGCAGGTCCTCACTGAACCTGGTTTGCGTCTGACACAAGGGAAAACACCCAGTCTGACAAAGGACTGCTCAGACGGAAAGTTTTGAATGGCATTGCCATATCATACTTCTGGCAGTAGTCGACTGGTCTAAGTATAAATAGATCATTTTGATATTTTGTTAAGGTCGTCAACTAGTTGAGCAGAGCTCCCTATTTTGTAATATTTTGATGCCAGAATTATTCTCTGGTTATGTATCAAATTTGAGACTTTCGCATTAATAGAAGTCAACTTCTCTCACCTCTTTGTAAAAACTGTGCTAAAACACTCGGGCATGGAGGATCCAGTCGAGGGTTGTAGTGCTATTGTAATGTAGGTTTGATTACAGTATTGTTGTGACCAATTTTAGTCAGCTTCCTTGTTACTTTATTTCCCCTTATGCTGAAAAGCTCGAGCATGGAAGATCCAGTCGAGTTGTTGTAGTTGCATGGTTATGTAGGTTTGATGATTGTGTTGTTGTGACATATTTCAGTGTCTAAAAATTTAGTTCAGGAGTGCTCTTGAGCCTTAGTTTTTCTTCACCGAGATGCTTGAAAGTCGGATGCCCATAGCAGTCTTGTTCACCTCTCTCACTAAGTCTTCCTTATGCTCGCACTTAAACTCAAATCACTCACTGAAGTTAATGAGGCCATCACTTCCCTGTGCATTTATTGTCCAGATCCTGTATTAAAATCATTCTTGTACTGAGTTTTGTCCATTTCACCTCCATTCATAAAATCGACATCCACCAAATATTCCGATGGGTACTGGGTTTATCCTCTCGCAATCTAAGGGTGACTCTCAGTGCTAACATTTTTGGCATCGTTGTCGGGGAACGAAATGAAGACATTTCCCTGGGATAGAATGAAAAAGAAATTATGATTATGAAGGTGCATCAGAAATCAGTAACTTGAAGATTGCAACTTGCACCTGGTGACTCCATTGTTTCATTCGTGGCTCTCAAAAGAAGACATACGAGGTCTACTCCACAGCTGCCTCTGGCCATACCTGAAGCTGACCCAGAAAAGATTATCAGAAAAGGAAAGACCTCTCAAGAAATCCTTTCAACTGCTATACCAAGTGATTTTGATAACTTACATGTTTCTTCTTTAAAAACTCCAGTAGTTGCATATGATTCTCCTATTATATCATCTGTTGGAGTTTCCATAGGTTCAAATTTTGGGAGTTTCCTTGTTGAATTCTCTCCTTCTAGGCCTCATTTAGAAGAAATATTTGACACCCTTGTCTCCCCTGAGATTGTAAAGTAGTTCAGACCCAGAATCTTGGAAGATTTTACCACTTTGGGTCTCACTACTCCTCCTCCTATCATATTCATTGCATCTAGTGAGGGGGGGACTTATTTTCCCTTCTCCCCAGGAAACACAATCCCAGTCTCACTTGTCAAATCCCCATCTCCCCCTGGTTCTCCTGCATTTCACATTCCAATGACAGGTGTTAATCCTCCCAGAAACATAATGGATGCCATATTGGCTTCTAGGTATGCCCCTCTTTTTTTACCTCAGCCTATGAATCCCCTCCGAGTCGGATATTACCTCAAATACATGCCCAAGTTTACAAGAGAGGAAGACATAATTGTTGAAGAGCACCTTTCAACTTTTTACAACTATGCAGATAATTTAAATATTGAAAATGAATATGTCTGGTTGAGATTTTTCGTACAGAGCCTTGATGGTGAGGCTAAAAAATGGTTCAGGGGGTTGAATCTTAGATCTATTGGTGGGATTGAAGCTCTGGATGATTCATTATTGAGACATTGGGGGGATAAAAAGGACTTCCTTTATTATATTACAGAGTTTGGGTCACTTAAGAGAGAAGAAGGGGAATATGTCTAAGACTTATCCAGGAGATTCAATAAAATGTACAATAATATCCCCACTGAGATAAAGCCTATTGAAACCTCTTCCAAGATCACTTATGTTAGTGCCTTTGACCTCGATTTTTGCCTCCTGCTGAGAGAAAGAAGGGCCACCTCCTTGGCTCATATGAAATATGCAACCCTCGAAGTAGAATCCAATATACTGACAGTTGACAAACTTAGGAGTAAGGTTGATAGAGACAGAAGAAAAGGCAGGTCTGAAGCTTCAACCTCTGGTCCCTCTACTTCCCACCCTCAAGTGGATGAGCTGACTAAACTGATTAAATCACTTTCTGCAGAAATGGAGAAATTGAAATTTGAAGGGAAACAGGGCTATATGAGCACTCAAAATACTGATAACAGGGGTAATTTCATAAGACCAAATAACACCCCTCAGATCATCGAGAGATATCAAAGAAACATTCATGATCAAAATATCTAGACCCCTCTCAAAAATAATCTGGTTACTGACGAAGGAGAGGAAGAAGATACAGATCTTGAAATCCATTGCCTAGGTGACACCTCTTCATTTCCTCATTTAACTCAGTTTCCATATGAAGAGTCCCTCATGGATAGCCAACTAAATGAGATGAGCAAAGGGGAAAGGACCAGTAGCTAACCAAATAGATATAACCTCGGGTCCAAAAAGAAAGAGGGAAAGCCTGACAGTTCTGAGAAGCCTACTAGAACAGAGCATCATGTTAAGGAGGTGGCAGCTAGCAGCAAAGAAAAGGAGACACAAAACCCCCAAGAAATGATCAAGAACCCTATCCCAGAGGTGAAGGAGATTTTGAAGTCTCCCTCCTCTTTTAGCTTTGAGAATGAGATTCAAAAGATTAAAATTCATGTTCCTTTCTTGGAGCTGGTTAAAAATGAGGATTTCAAGAGATACCTCTCCAAAGAGTTGCAGCCTGAACCTTCATCTCATTCCACATATTTAGTCAACCTCCAAGATGAAAAGCCTATTGTCATATTGGGGCCTTTGGTGGAGGATAGAGATGACTCCTCCCTTCCTTTATATACATCATTGAACATCCATGATAAGGTGCTTCACAACTGCTTGATGGATTCAGGGGCATCTCACAATCTCATGCCTAAGATTGTCATGGAGAAACTCGGGTTGGAGGTTACAAAAAATTACCATGACCTATACTCGTCAGGAAGGTGAAGTGCCTTGGGGTTATCCAAGACTTGGTTGTATCCTTGTTTCAGTTGCCAATGAAGAACCTAGTCATGGATATTGTAGTGGTTGATGTTCCCCCTAAGTTTGGGATGCTTCTGTCTAGATTTTGGATAAAACGGCTGGGGGGAACTCTGCAGATGGATCTTTCATATGCCACTATTCATGTGTTTGTAGGTGAACAAAGAAGTCTTTATAGGGAAGCACAACTTGCTTACATCATCAGTGATGAAGCAAATCCGACCAATCACCCCATTTTTGCAGTAGATACCGATCTGGGAACCAGTATGTTACAACTCATTGATGGCCCTCAAGCACCTATTGAAATAAGAAAGAATCCCATCACCCCTTGTGAAGACCCTCATTCCAATATCCATGTTTGGAAAATGTTTTTTGATGGAGCTTCTTCTAGAGAAAGTGTTGGAGCTAGGGTAGTGTTCATTTCCCCCACCCAAGAGACCATATCTCTGTCGCATAAGCTTGAGTTTTAAACAACAAACAATGTGGCAAAGTATGAAGCTCTTGTTTTGGGTTTGAGAGCTGCCAAAGACATGAAGATTGAGAAGCTAGCAATATTTGGAGATGCTGAGTTGATAGTACATCAGGTCAGGAATCTGTATCAGGCTAAGCACCCTAGGTTAAGGGCCTACAGAAATGAAGTATGGGATCTTGTTGACAGTTTCTTCTTGGCTTTTAATATCTCATTTGTTCCAAGAGAGAATAACTCTATGGCAGATTCATTGGTTGTCTCAGCAAGCAGTTTCAGGGTCCCTTTGCCCCCAAAGCTCAAGTATGAGGTGGAATTAAAATACAGACCCTCTATTCCTGACAATGTCAAGCATTGGAAGGTCTTTAAGGATGATCTTGAGATTAAAAAATTTATTGAGAATGTGGATGAATTATCTGATTTGCATATTAATCAGGATCAAGATACTGAAGAAAGCCCTCATGCTGATGTTTTCTTGAATAAAATTGCTTACCATCATATTGTTCAGTTGTCAAGCAACTGTTGGTTGTGGAGCCTGATTATCTTCCTGATTTAGAGGTCTTTTACTTTCAGTTGTGTTTATACCCCATGAAGTACTTACACCCCAGAAATATGTACACTCTTCCATGCAAGGGAGTGCAAAGGGGGGGTACCCCTTCTACAGGGTCCAGGGGGGCTATCCCCCCGACTGGGGGGTCTGGGGGCAAGCGGGCCCCCAGCGGGGGTTCGGGGGCGAAGCCCCCGAAGGAAAAATTGCCTTGTAAATGTATATTGTAATTTCATTGTAAATCTGGACCATTCATTAGAAGGTCGCAAATCTAACGATAGAGATTATGTTAGGGTTTTTTTCCCTAGAAGGCAACCCTCTTTTATGAGGGAAATGTATTGTGGCTATGGTTGATGGCGAATATTGTATTCTAAGAGAGGAGACTGTGAGAGAAAGAAGAGGAAGTTACAGTGGGGTTTGTTGTAGGTTGTATCCCTTCATTTGCTGGATAATAATAAAGGAAGGACCTGACAATTTCTCTGGTGGACATAGCCCACACTGGGTGAACCACGTAAATCTGTGTCTCTCTTGTATTGTGTATCTTCTGTGTTTTGTTTCCGCATTTGTTTTATTTTATTGCTCCATGGTCCTGTTTTTCTAACAGTAACCATATTCCAAAGGGACTTGTCCCCTTGGAGAGATTGTTTGACAGAAATGATGTTGGTGTGAAGGTTAAAGGTTTGTAACAACCCTAGTTGAATATATGCTTAGGGATTATTAAGTAAAAAATAATTAGGTAATTAATTGTCCTAACATGGTTTTAACTAAACAAAGATTGGCATAATAATATTAATTAATTAATTGTTATAATTTTGAGTAATTAATTAGTTAATTAATTACCTATTACATTCAATGACATGGGTAATAAATTTAAGAGGGTTAATAAATTTAATTGTTTAATTAAATGATTTACGTATATGGAGGGGATAAGAAACATTAAATATAAGGATAAGAAACATTAAATAATAAGATAAGACATTAACTAAGAGGATAAGATAATGAATGTATGGATAAGGAAATTAATGAGGAGGAAAGGGTCGGTGAAGGAGGGATATGACGGGAGGAGTCTTACGGGAAGAGGGCATTATTTTGGGGGCAGGAAGGACTGTATATGGGAGGTGATTATTTTTCTGGTGTGGGGAGTTTGTTTTAGGGGTTTTTTTTGGTGAACCAGAAGCAGGGGGCACCGGTTTGCTGGGGGGTTTGGGCACGGGGACCAGGATATCCATATGGTATCCTAGAGCTAGGAAGCGGGACAGGCTGCTCCTAGCTGGCAGGGAGGAAACATGGTTTGGGCAGAGTTGGTCAGCGCATCAGACAACAGCAAAGCAGTAGGCTAGACAACCAGGTCAACGGAGAAATTAGCATCAGAAGCAGGTAATTTGTTTATGAAATTGCTAAGTTCTTTTTTTATGCTGTAGTTAAATGTTAATCTCTGCTAAAAATTTGCTTATATGTCGGTGATTGAATTAATTGTGTAATTTAAAGGAATTATATCAAATTTTGTATTTACGGTTCCTACACATGGTATCAGAGCACTAGTTTAAAATCTGGGGTCACGGGCTTACCTACCCACCCATCCTCTTGACTGAAAGCTATGGTATATGTCCTGAAAACAACCCTGAAAACCTGCAACCTGAAAACCCTTAATTTAGAGCCCTTAAAGGCCAGAAATAATGAAAAAAAAAAAATGACACCTAAAACCCTAGAGAATGACAAGAGTGTCTCAGAAACCCTAAGAGAACAACTTAATTAAATCATGAAGAAGAGACAATGTTGCAGGAAAGATATCCTTCCCACCTGAGCCAACTATATGATAACCCATCTAAGCCATTTGCTTATCTATAAGAGTTCTTCCTGCAAAACAACAAATGGTAAGCTCAAGCTTCTCCTTAAGCAACACATTAAATTTTAACAGCACCTTTTTTATTATGTATTCATTATGTATGACTATTAAAATCATTCATTCTGGAAAATACTAAGCAATCCGCTGCCTTATATAGCCAAAAGGGAACTTAGATAAATAAATATCATATTACTATAGTAAGGATTATCTACTTTATCTATCCACTAAAAGAGTTTTGAGGAATTCAAATCTTAATAAGAATTAGAATAAAGACTCAACTACTTATACATCCACTTGTTCATATCAGTTGCAAGTAACATATTAAAATTCTTCATCAATGTACTCTATTTTATTATAACCCTTCATAACTATTACCGATAATTACTCTGGTCATTATCTGATCGTTTTCTATCAGAACAAGTGCCGACGAGAAGCTCAGCTTGGGGCAGCAGTGGTCGGCGCTCAATAAGGGTGTCAGCAGTGGTGAGGAGGTCAAGACGTCGTTGTGCTTCATTGTCCTGCAGTGAATCCCTTCGACTGCTCCTCACAGGTGGCTCTGCCCGGAAAGTTGTTTCTTTTCGAGGGGATCGTGTCTCGGCCTGAGAAGAGACAGAAAACTTGTGTCAGAAGCGTCGATCCCTTCCCTTTCCTTTCCATGTATCCCATCTACAAACACACATGTTAGTGAACTAAATCAAGGGCCAGCATAGAGCGCCCAAGCGCTAGGTGCCATGCAGGATGGAGGAGGAGCCACGAGGGGGCATCACTATGCTCCATGCATCACCAGCACAGAGCCAGTTGCACCAACACAAAGCCAGCTGCACCACACAACATATAAGCCAAAGGCCAGCGCCCAGCCACGGCCTGAACACCAGCGCCCAGCCACGGCCCGAACACCAGTGCCCAGCCACGGCCGAGGAGCGTGCGCTGCAAACACAAACTGAACGCAGACGAAAACAAAATAACAAAAACAAAAACACAAACTGAACGCAGACGACCAAGCCTGCGTTGAATACACAAAGCCAACGCATGAGCTCTAAGGAATGGCCTCACGCATCACCCAATACACAAACCCAGTGCATGAGCTCCGAGGAATAGCCTCACGCTCACAGAAAATAAATAAATAAATATATATA
>SNQJ01S0004309.1:91681-114812 GCA_010110895.2 Picea sitchensis
ACCCCCTGGGCCTTTAGCCCCTTCTTCCCACAGGACAAAGTGTAACCCTCAAAAGGTCATCCTAATGGTCGGACTAGGGGAATGGGATGGATGAATGGGAGATAAGATGTAAAATGATAGAATGGTGGGAGCGGACGATGGCTTTGCAAATCCCCCCTGGTGGCTAACCAAAACCCATGAATACAAGCCTTCTAGGTTACCCTGTTAATCCCCACAACAATGGTCAAGTGGATTAGTGTAAGATCCAAGCAATCGTCAGAAATGTAAGGAACTTGATGCATATATAAGAAGGTTATAACGATCAAACATGACACATACCATGATAGCTTGGACCAATTACCGCATGGAGCAAGAGCCTTCTCTAATGCAAATCCAAGCCGATGGTGATGGAAGTTGTTGCTGCTGACAGGACAAGTCTGGCGAAGAAGAAGAAAGATGGGCCCTCCAGGGCCATGCTCAGGTCAATCCTACTCTCGGTACTTCATGACTAGAACCTGTGGGCCTCGAGACATGATCTCCTAGTTATCCCTAGAAAATGGGATAACAAGGATAAAGGAAAACATGGAAAATTTTAATCCTTATGGGTTGGTTCGTTCAAGATTTCTGAAGTATTTTCGAATAACACCTATAAGTTGCAGAGCTTGGAGGAATCTGAAGTTTTGGGTAGCCCTGTCAATGGGAATTTTCTAAAAAAATATTTTGTTTAAGCCATGATTGGATATCCACCATTGTAATTACCATTTCCTTTCATTTTATGTTTAAATAAGAGACTCCATAACCCAAAAATATAAGGCACTAGAACTGCGCATTCTTGGTAGCTCACAGGGAGCGTGCCATCCCCTGTGGAGCCAAATGTTATCACATACAGTTGTTCAAGTTCACAGGTGACATCCATCAACACACAGAGCAGGCAAAGGCAATTACATTGGCGTTCTTCCCCTGCACATTTTCAATATGGCACTATCTCTAAACGTAGATGGAAGGACTCCAAAGTTAACAGGCGGATAAAGTTTAGCAGGGGCACTAAAAGTAGCCGGTGTGCCCAGATCTCGACTCCCCTCTAGATCGACGGTCGCTAGTCATATCAGGGTCACAACATGTGCGGACGTTAAAATCCGAAGGGCGGACCGATATCAAAACTATGGTTTCGCGAGGAGGCGACGTGTCAGAAGGAGGTGCATATCGGGCCCGAAAGTGGTGAAGTTCCAAACCACTTTTCGCGGCCCCGATATGCACATGCACATATAGAGCCCTATCCCAAGTCGACAAGTGGTCGCCCGACAATTGTTCCGCCACACTCTAATCCCAAGGAGCGGTCAGCCAATGAGCGAGGATTGACTTCCACGACCTCAGCGTCCAATCCAACTGCGACAGGTTGTTTTTAATGGATCGTCTGTCTCATCGCGCTCTAATCCCGATGAAGATTCAGTTAATGAGGCAAGGGCTAGTAGCTGAAACCTAAGATTAGCCCATAAATGGAAGGCTCGATAGTTATGACCAAGGAGGTCGAACTGTCAGTAGGGTACGGCGATGATCGGCTTTCCGCAGGTCCTTGCTGAACTTGGTTTGCGTCTGACAGAGGGAAAAATGCTTAGTCTGACAGAGGACTGCTCAGACGAAAAGCTTTGAATGGCATTGCCAGATCATACTCCTGGTAGTAGTCGACTGGTCTAAGTATAAATAGATCATTTTGATATTTTGTTAAGGTCGTCAACTGGTTGAGCAGAGCTCCCTATTTTGTAATATTTTGATGCCAGAATTGTTCTCTGGTTATGTATCAAAATTCAAACTTTCGCATTAATAGAAGTCAGCTTCTCTCACCTCTTTGTAAAAACTGTGCTAAAACACTCGAGCATGTAGGATCCAGTCGAGGGTTGTAGTGCTATTGTAATGTAGGTTTGATTACAGTATTGATGTGACCATTTTTAGTCAGCTTCCTTGTTACTTTATTTCCCCTTATGCTGAAAGGATCGGACATGGAGGATCCAGTCGAGTTGTTGTAGTTGCATGGTTATGTAGGTTTGGTGATTATGTTGTTGTGACATATTTTAGTGTCTGAAACTTTAGTTAAGGACTGCTCTGGAGCCTGATTTTTTCTTCACCAAGTTGTTTGAAAGCCAGATGCCCATAGCAGTCTTGTTCACCTCTCTCACTAATTCTTCATTCTGCTCGCACTTAAACTCAAATCACTAACTGAAGTAATGAGGCCCTCACTTCCCTATGCATTTCTTGTCCAGATCCTATATTAAAATCATTATTGTACCGAGTTTTGTCCATTTGACTTCCATTCATAAAACCGTCATCTACCAAATATTTTGATGGGTACTGGACTTATCCTCTCGCAATCTTAGGGTGACTCTCTACGCTAACAACATTGATGATGGCTCAGTGGATGATTTTGAAAAAAAAATGGAAGTTTGGTTACCATGGGAAACAAACACAACTCATTATCACAACTATAGATTCTAGAAATTATGTGTAATCACTTTGCTAATACATTTGTAAGTATTTTGTGTATAACATGTAGGGACTTTGCAAAAAATCTTTTTTTTTTACTATAATGTTTAAAAATTCATTGTGTAATATATGCGAGCAATGATATTAGATTTGAAAGGTTTCCATATAAAATGACCGTTTAAAAGTTTGGTGGTTTTTTTATTTTTACAAAAATAATAATACAATTTTTCTTCTATATTATATTAAATGATATATTTAGTATTTCTTCATTACCACTTTTAATTTTATAGTATATTTTAATTATATTAATTATATTTGATTATCAATTTAACCAGATAATTTTATTAAAAAGATTAAGAAAATAAAAATAGACATTTTGAATTGGATTATTATTAAGCATGAGTGATCATGAAAATGAAATTGTATATATATATATATATACTTAATTATTAAAAAAAAATGAGTTGTCAATCAATGTGTTGGATTGGAGAGAGAGTCGAAGTGCGCTAGGGATAGGGTTTCTACAGCTCTGGTGTGCTTGGCCGCCCCTGGAGGGGCTCAATGATTCCCAGTGAGGGAGGTCTACAAGGCACCTCCTACAGTCAAGTGACGGTGCATGGCAACATAGGCAGGGATTCCAGGTGCCCAACCTTTGAACCGCCACCATATCTGCTCTCGCAGCTCCTCTTTGAGGGCACATTCAAGGACAAGGAAATGGACATCGATTCAGGGAAATCTCCAACAAGTGCAGCGTGACCATGGTTACCTGGGAAATGTATTCTCCAAGCGCTGCAAGCACCGAAGTATGTCATAAGCACACTCAGGATAGAAGAACAGAAGCAATACATGTGAGATTATGCCTTAGTTGGGAAATTTCTAGGGCTATGGCCCTCTGAATGTGAGCTGGTAAAATGGATACAACAATGGTGGAAGCCCAAAGGCCATTACGATCTCCAACTTGGTTCCAAAGGATTCTTCACAATAATATTGCATAATCTGGAGGACAGGAATCACATTTTTTATGGAGGGCCTTATTTCTTCAACTCTACGGCACTCTTCCTATGATTTTGGATGGAGAAGTTTAGCCCTGAGACAGAGGACTTTGTGCACACCCCAGTGTGGATAAGATTAGTTCCTTGCCGCAAGAGTTCTAGTTGGAAGAGGTACTGGCATGAATCGTAAATACCATTGGAGTATATGTTAAATCTTCGGAGGCAACGAAGCAGTGGAGATACACCTCCTATGCGTGTATCTGTGTCTACCTGAATATATCAAAGCCACTACCAGGATCCATTGCTCTAGAATATCATGATGAAGATTGGTTGCAAACCATTGACTATGAACACATATTGTTCAGATGCATAAAATGTCATGAGCACGGGAACCTCTTCAGGGATTTCCCCCTCAACAAAATAAGAAAGGATGAAAACCTAGAAACAAGCAAAATTAAGGATGGCTTCATCCCAGTATCAGGTAAACACAGACATGGGGGAAGGAGAATAGCAGCCTAGGCCAACAATGATACGCCCTCCAGTAACCAATTCGAGACACTACAACAACTCCCAGAGAACATGGATGCCCCACAAGTCCCTCCTCCATAGAAAATGTCGAAAAACCCAGAGAAAGGGAAAGTTGTGGATACCCCAGGTATGGTCCAAACCACTTCTCTACCCAGCTCCAATACCATAGCTATAGAACCCTTAGAAATAGAATATGGGGATGCAGAAATGGACCTCAATGAGTAGGATCTAGTAGGAGTAGACCTGGACCATCTGGAACAAGCTTACCGACACTAGAAACTATACACCATCCCTCCAAACCAGCTAATAAAAGTACATAAAGTCTTCCTCAACTCCACAGCCAAATCTAGTTCGGGTTTGGGAATACAGGGGAATATATCGAAAGAGCAACGCAAAACTCAAAAAGATGAAAAGAAAAGGGGAAGGAAATCAACCCAGAAGCTCATCCAGGAGATTGGACACTTCATGGTCAACTCAAGTCAGATCCATCTCATATCTGACAACTTTCCCCCTCTCCCCTCCCCATCCTCATCATGAATATCATCTCTTGGAATATAAGGGGACTCAATGGTCGTAGTAAGAAGAGGCTACTATGGGAGATTATCATAGCAGAAAAACTAGACATAATGATGCTCCAAGAAACAGAATGTGCAACAGAATAAATGGATAAATTTCTCTCTTACTACTGGAAGCAAGGGAAAGGTATCTACACTAATGCTACGGGCTCTGCAAGAGGCCTAGAAATTATTTGGAACCCGAGCTCAGTAAACATGGACAATTTCTTCACAACCAGATGGTCCATCTCTACGACCTATCGACTCATAGGCTCCAACAAGACTGGCTACCTGACAAATGTCTACGGACTAGCCACACCAAGGGACAAAAATGCCTTCATAAGGAACCTAGAGGGACTAGCAATCCTCACTTCAGGAAGTAGATGGATTCTTGTAGGGGACTTCAACATGATATGCAATCTGGAAGAGAAAAGAGGTGAAAATCGTCGACTCGAGGCAAATTCAGGGAACTTCCAAGGCCTAATCGATAAGCTAGGCCTCATTGACATAGAAACCCCTAATGGCCTCTTCACCTGGACGAATCAAAGATCAGTAACACACCAGGTAGCTTGCCAGTTGGATCACTTCCTCCTCTCAGATTCTCTCATTATGGAAGGCATAGCACTGGAAGCTCGCATCCATGATGTTCATGGATCAGATCATTGGCCCATCCAACTTTGGCTAGACATTCCTGCCTCTCCTCGACACAAACCCTTCAGATTGGAGCAGTTTTGGATAAACCACCCAAATTTTCAACAAAATTCCCACACCTTGTTGATGGAGGCATCCATATCACATGGCTCCAAGATGTATAGATTCTAGCAAAAACTCAAGAACTTCAAGTAGAATCTCAAAGCGTGGAATAAACAAACCTTCGGTAATATCTTTGAATCCCAACAACAACTATCAGATCAAATGAGCATCATTCAAAGCCAAATCCGAGATCAGGGCATCTCAGAGGAACTCAAGGCACAGGAAGCAACAATAAGCCAAAAGCTGGAGGAAAGAAAAGCCCAAGAGGAGATATTATGGAGCCAAAGTCTCGCATCCAACGGCTAAAGGAGGGAGATATAAATACCAAATTATTCCACATGTCTACCCTTCAATGAAGACATGCTAATTTCACTACACAACTGATCACAGAAGATGGGCAAACCCTTCACTCTCATGAGGACCTGGAAGTAGATTTGGTCACCTACTACCAAGATCTCTTGATGGAACCCCTAGGGGATAGATCTCAAGCCATCTCCCAAATCACGCATCATATACCCTCCTCAATCACGGTGGAATAGAATGAAGTTCTGCTAAGGCCCATTACACTCGAGGAAGTGGACTAGGTACTCCATGACACTCCTATAGGAAAAGCTCCTAGGCCGAATGGTTTCACTTCATACTTTTTTCATCGTTGTTGGAAAATGGTAAGGGAGGAGGTATGGGAAATTATTGAAGACTCCAGAGCCTCCAGTCAAGTCCTTCTGGCCTTTAACGCCACCTTCCTCACCCACATTCCCAAAGAAGAGCAATTCATTCACCCAAAACAGTTCCAACCTATCGCTCTTTGCAATGCCATCTACAAACTCTTAACAAAAGTGATAGCTTGGTGCCTTAAACCTATCCTTCCCTTCATTATTTTACCGGAACAATCAGGTTATGTGGAAGGAAGGCAAATCTTGGATAGCATTATCCTGGCACATGAAGTTATCCACTCTCTTCAAAAGACCTGCACTCCAGGTATGTTATTAAAACTAGATCTTTCCAAAGCTTTTGACAAGTTAAGTTGGGGTTATATGTGCTCAGTGCTCTTAGCCTTTGGTTTTTAATCTTCTTGGGTAAACTAGATACTAAATCTTACCTCCTCTGCCTTCCTTTCTATCCTCATCAATGGAGTCCCCTCTTTCCCTTTCTCACCCACCCGAGGGATTAGGCAAGGGGATCCTCTATCTCTATTCCTCTTCATCATCATGGCGGAAGGTCTTAGCCAGTCCATTCAAGCTTCAATAGAAAATCATACTCTGGCAGGATTACACTTGCATGGCATAGATCCTTCGATCTCTCATGGACAATTTGTTGATGACACTCTAATGATGGGATCCCCCACGGTCCAAGAGGCCCAAACAATCCTCTCCATTGTTCAAACCTTTTGTGGCGCTTTTGGAAAGGATATTAACAAGGACAAATACCATATATCTTATTCAATACCCTAATGCCAATACAACTCCACATTACCAAAATATTTGCTTTCACTAGAAGCCCCCTTCCGTCCAAATATCTGGGTATCTCTCTCCTCGACAAAGCCCTTAGAAACAACTTCTGGGAAAGTCTCCTCACTTCCTTTTCGAAAAGGATTTCCTCCTGGACCGACCATGCTCTTAATCTCCCCAGTCATCTTACCCTCCTCAAGTCCGTGCTACGGGCCTTGCCCGTCTACACCTTCTCGGCCCTTGTAGCTCCCAGCTTCGTTCTCAATGCTATCAGAGCCCTGCAAAGGAAATTTCTTTGGTAGGGCATCAAAACATGAAAAAAAGTAGTGTTGATCAGCTGGGAAAATATTTGTAGACCTAAGGCTCAAGGGGGTTTAGGAATAAGAGATCCTTCAACTATGAACAAAGTCTTGAGCGCTAAAATCTGGTGGAGATGGATGAACAGACCTCAAGATCGATGGGACAAGATCTGGAGAAGAAAGTACACACCTAACACAGCTGAAAAAAACTTAATTAGATGGAATGGAGATACCCCGGGATCCTTGATTTGGATGGCAGTCAGGCAGAATCGAATCTTAGTGGTCAATCACGCCTTCTGGGAAATTCGTAATGGCCAAATAGCTTTCTTCTGGAATGAATCATGGAAGCAGTTACCTATTTTGGCACAAGATGCTTGAGTTGACACCTTCCTCACCCCGGATACCCAAGAAGGGATGACAAAAGTGGTAGACTATTGGCAGGAAAACTCCACGAATGCCACTTGGAGATGTTGGAAATCCACAAGAGAGGAGCTTCACATTGAAGCGCACATGGACTTACAACCTTGGTACAACCTCACCAACACCAAGAAAATTACTATTATTCAAGGAGAGGACATCTTTTGATGGGGACATTCTTCACGGGGTACTTTCAATATCCAAGAAGCTTACGCCATCAAGGTGAATTTTAATCACCTTCCCCCAGGGACGGTTTGGACTAAAATCTGGTCGCTCAAGCATTGACCCAAAATCAATACCTTCCTTTGGTTGGTGGCTCATGGTAGCATTCTCACTCGGGACAATCTCATGAAAAGGGGGTTCACAGGGTTTTCCATATGCCCGCTTTGCATGAAGGATGCAGAATCACTCAATCACCTGCTAAACATATGCACCTTCAACTCCCAAGTTTTGGATCAATGCATGTCCGTCATGCGCACTTCAGATCGTAAGCGAGAGAGAATAAGCACAACCATTGAAGAGTGTCGGGAGGTGGCCTTCCAGTCACACATTTTAAACCACATATGGCAGTTACGCCCTGGTTTCATCCTTTGGCAACTTTGGAAAGAAAGAAATAGAAGAATCTTCCGGAACATTCAGAAAGAATGGAAATACTGTTGGACCCAAAGTTGCACCAACATCACAGAAACCATCAGTTTGCATCATTGGACTGAAGCGGACTTGATCTATCCAATTCAAGAACAGAGCATCGTGGACAGTTGGAATCTCAAGTTAAAACTGACTTCACCCTCCACTCCTCAGAAACACCTATTTAAGGACAACCCCTCTCACTGGTCCTCTCCTCCTGAAGGCTTTATCAAGATGAATTTCGACGAGGCCTCCAAAGGAAACCCGGGCACAGCAGGCTTCGGAGTGGTCTTTCGAAATCAACAGGGGAACATACTGCTCACCTATGCAGGAAGCATGGGCCATACAACTAACAACGTGGTAGAGTTATGGGGTCTTACAAGAGGTCTTCAAATAGCTCTAGAGTAGGGCTATCACAAATTGATTGTGGAAGGTGACTTGCAAGTGGTTCTCAACCTCTTTGGGAAAATTCTGAATCGAGCAGATCCAGACAAAATATCGCCTTGTTGGCGACTATCTTATGGACTCATAACAATGGTGATGCTCATCCGACCTCAACACGCTCTCATCCCCTCGCATGTGAGATGGAAAGCAAATTAGATTGTAGATGATCTAGCCAATATTGGAACTACCTTGGAGGGACCGGACCTTCTCTGCCAAGCTTCCACCCACCAGATGCATCCCATCCTTCAGAGATGCATGGAAAAGGATGTGGCCATCGACAGTCCCCCGGATGGGGTGATAGTGCAAAATAGGTGTCGTATGGAAAGGAATGGAGACAACCAACGAGGCATCAGCCACGTGACAGGCACGTGTCCCTCCCTACCTCCCACTCCATGAATTTAAAGCAGTTTCATTGTTACTAGAGCGCCATTTATCCTAGTGCGCTCTTCTCTAGCCTCCCGTCCATTCAATGGATCCATCTGATGGCTCTGCCATTACTCTGCTCATGTGCATCCTCTCCTCACAGCGGTCTTAACATCATGAATTTCGATAGCCTTGCCTTCATCTCTATTCATTCCTGGTCGAGTCTTCCAGCAGTCCACGCCCTCCTCTGGTGCTCCTTGGCCTTCTTCGCCTTCTCCCTGCAATTGCTTGTCTTTGCTCTGCTTCATCCATGCCGAGACTGCGGGGGAAGTCCAAACGCGGCTCGGCCTGGTAGGAAAATCGATCGTGTTTGGCAATCCGACACTCACCTACCCCTGCACCCTCACATAGTTCATCACCCTCCTCGCCAGCCTCTTCAGAGCAGTCCACCCATAGTCTCAGCGGTCTTTTGCCCCTCTCCTCGCCCCATGCATACCGAATTGAATGGTTCGACCTCTTGGGAAACTCACTGGGCTTTAACTCCGAGACAATACCAAACTTGGATTCCTCATCGCAACCAACCCCAGACACTCCTCCCAATTCTCCTGCGATTTCTGCACCTGAGCCTTCGTCGGTGCATTTTCCACCGGCCCATTCTCCAAGAGAATGTTTCTTCGGCGGCCATGGAGAATATCAAGAGCAGGCCCACTCTTGCCCAGACTGTGCAACCTATGCACAGGTACAAGACGGCCTTGCAATTCTGCAAGGACTGGTGTTTGAAGTGCGTAAAGAAGTGAAGGACCTATATTTACGTTTGGAAGTGTTGGACGGGAAGGGAACACAAATCTTGCAAATGCTTTCAGCTTTGCACGGATCGTGCCACCCCTCAAACGCAGCGCCAAATGCATCAGGGGATGAATAGTCGATATTGGTCCCGGCTCTGCACATGTCTTCGGTGGAGGATGCAGCACCAAATTCGACTCCAACGCTCAAGGCCACCTCCTTAGACGTGGTGCCACGTTACAAGCCCACAACTTGAGTAGCACATGTGTCACTCTACATGGCCTGTTGGATGTTTATATTAAATTTTTCCACTTGTCGCTTCTAGTTTTATTCAGTTATGTTTGTCTTACATTAGTCTTAGAGAGTATAGTACTCTGAGTGAATCGGTTTCCCTTATGGGGCGATTCTACTCCAAATGTCAGATGTTGTCTTATGACTAGTTTTTTGACACAATGATTCTAGACCTGGCCGGTTCGCTGAATTGGTTTCCCCACATGGCAATTCAATAATTACAGTCTGGGATAAACTGTCAATGCTGTAATTTTTTATTTTGAAAGGTTTTTTTTATAGAAACTTACTTAAATAAAAATGAGTTGTCATGATTTCCGAAAAAGTCCTTTATATGTTTTTTATGCTAACATTTCATAAGTCTGATCCATTTAGTGGGCACCAAAAATGAGTTATAATGATGAATTTGGGAAGACACATTCATATGTTAAATATTGGAAGATATTATATAAATCTTTGTTTATCTATAAGGTTTTATAGAACATTGATTAAATGTATTATAGAGCATTGATTAAATGTATTTATATTATTTACTTAGATTTTTTTAAGTATGCATAATTGATTAAATGTATTTATATTATTTACTTAGATTTTTTTTTAGGTATGCATAATTTTTATATGGAGAATGGTTAATTTATATATTGTTTTTATTCAAAAGTTATATGTATCAAGGAAGATTGAATATGTGCGTAAATTTTATAATCAAATGTACTTTTTTCATATTATTTTGATTATTTTTAAATTCTTTGAATTTTATATATAATATTTATAATTTATAAATAATTGGAATTTATATTTTACTATTTTATTAGATAAGATTTTGGATGTCTCAATGCTTAATATTATATGATTTGATTGAAGTTGTTGTTTTCTTAGTGAGGTGTTGGTTTAGTTGGTTAGTGCACCGCCTTTAAAGCTTTGTTTTAATTTTCAAAATCACAAATTCTTAGTTATTAAAAAAGAGTTTATAGTTTCCTCCATATAACATAGATTGATAAATTGTGGTAGCTTAATTGTGTATGTATTCGAGTATTCTCCAAATTTAATTAAATATATAGAATTTAAATTTCTGTATTTAAATTTTATATTTTAAATGCTTTCATTAGATAGCATTGTCCATATAATGATTATGGTATTCCTTATATACTAATTATTATAAAGTCCTAAAGTTATTCTTTTTCATGGAGTATTTTCAATTCATTTCTACTCATGATGAGGTGGTGGAATCAAATGGACTTGCTTGTAACATCTAAGCATAGTTTAATTATTTTTCAAATTATGTTATATATATATATATATATATATATATATATTGATATTATTGGTGAATTGGGGGAATTAAATTGGGGAGATGGAATGTTCTGCCTTCGGGGGAATTAAGTGGGGGGAGATGGAATCGCTCTGCGAAAACCCTAGTCGTGGGTGATTTAAGTTTTTCTTGCTCAGGTTCGTAGTCCCCTCTTACTCCTAAGTCAGGCCTATCTCCCTGTGCATTTGTTCTGGGAGCTCTGATGGTTAGTAGTCATGGACGAGCTGGTAGATTATGGGTATGACCTTACAAATGGACAACCTATCTGGAATTTTCCAGATGACACTTTCTCTGACACTGGCCTATCGGTTTTGTTGCCTCCTGTCGAAAATATGAGATCTGCTCTGTCGTCAGCCCCAGTCTGAAAGTCAGTCCCAATCTCCAGATGTTTAGGTGGTGCTACTGTTGCTTCGGAAGATGAACATGTGCTTTGGGGGAATTTCTCCCCTTCTCCTCTGGAGGTTTCATCAGACTCGTGGAGTTCAGTTTCTTCTCCATCCTTTCAAGGTCCTTTTCCTCCTCTCATTCTAGGGCTTGATGAGATCCAGGCATTTCAGACTCTAGGGCGCTTTCCCCTTCTAGAACAGTTGGAAATTATAGGGAGTTTTATGTCCCTACCTAGTTTGGTAAGTCCCCTTTCGGGCTAGAACCAGTTCTTTTCCTCTTTTTCCTTTCTGGAGCTGGACCTCCCCTCCACTCAAGATCTAAACAATTTTCTATCCCTCCCTTCATCCCCTTGCTCCTCTCGTCAGGACCTTCCCCATTGCTCCCCTCCTCCCCATCGAGAAAACATTTCTAACCCTAGTAGCCGCGAGCCAGCTTGTGTAACCGGAGAACCCTCGGCCCCAAAGCAAAAGAAGGCACGTTCAAGTATTTCTTTAGTCCCTCACCCACTCTCATTATCTTTGGGAGACAACTTCATGTTACTGGAGGTTCCATCTCTTGCCAAGAATTCTATGGTTCGACGCGCAAATGGGAGGCATTTCAGCCATGAAACGCTCACAGAATGGGTCTCCTTTTCATGGAAGGATTTGGGGATTAAATTTCCATCGGTTCATTCTCTAAAAAAAGGTTGGTTCATGTTCAAATTCTATTTAACCTCCAATGTGAGCAAGATTCTCGGGGAACCTTGGTGTCTGGACTCGAATACCTTTCTACTGAAAATATGGACCCCTTTCTTTGATGCATATCAGGAGAGGATTGATGAACTTCCTATCTGGGTGCAACTTCCCAATTTGTTGGCGGAATGTTGAAGTTGGAAATGTTTTGAAAAAATTGGAAATACTCTCGACACCTTCATGAAGGCAGACATGTCTTTCTCTACTTCAGGAAAAATGTTTGTGGATCGAATCCTAGTTTCCCTCAATATCATAGTTTATCTAATACCCTTCAGCTCTCACGGGAGGGAAAAATATTCAATCAACCGCTTGATTATGAGGGCATTCCTTTCAAATGCCATAGATGTCATAAGCATGGGCACAGGGAAATAGATTGTCTTCTTCCCATGAAGCATTGATTTTCGCAGGGGCCAATTTAAGGGCAAAGGTCTAACCTCTCTTTATGTGTGGGTCGGGGTGTGGCTTTGCCTCCTCCTCAGTTGAGGGCCATGTATAGGGCTTGGAAAGAGGTAAATGCTAAAAAATCTGAAGAGAAAAAAGACTATATTTCTCTCTCTTCAAAGGAGGAGAGCTTGCGACTTGTGGAGGAATCGAGCCCTTCCTTGTTAGATTCCTAGATCAAAAAGGATGTAGAAGCACATTTGGGTATGCCCTCTCTCTCCCATTTGTCTGTCAATTTTAAATTTTTACAGTCTTTTTCCCATAATTTTTGGGTTTTCAACAAGGTGAAAAATATTCCCTCTCTCCTAGTGGCTTTGGATATCCCAGTGCCTTTTTTCCCAGGTCCCCCACTTTCCAGTCTTTCCCCTGGATCTACCAAGTTAGCTCTTGCTCCTTTGCCCCCCTCACAAATCCAAGAGTCCTCTTTGATCTCCAACGAAGACTCTTTTAGTTGCAACTTGAGGTTTCGTTCGATTCCATCCTCAAACCGCCCAACCCCTCCTCTGTCTGGCCTGGATCTAAACCCTTCCTAGGTCACTAGTCAAAAAGGGAGAGGTAGAAAAACTTTCTTTTCAAAAGCACAATCTCGAGCAACCATTGATGTGGTAGCAGGTCGTTAACTCTCCATTTCTGGGGCTCTTAGAGCAAATCCTACCCCAAAGAGTTTTCCCTAATGAAAGTGATCTCCTTTAACTGTAGGGGGATGGCGAGCTCCTCAAAGTTTGTTGGAGCTCTCGTGGCGTGATGTTGTTCTACTTCAAGAAACCCTCGGAGAAGAGGCAGTGGTAGTCTAGATACTGGAAAATTTTCAAAAAGGTTGGCATTTCTCTAGATCAAGTGATTCTAGTCACTCGGGAGGTTTGGTTATGGTATGGAACCAAAAAACTATAAAACTTTAAAACTCATGGGGCTTCACCGAGGGTCAAGGAATGAAAGTTTTTGTTGAATCTTTGGGAAGATCTTTCACAGTTTTAAACATATATGAGCCCATTCATGATCAGCCCCAGTTCTGGAATGCCCTCCTAGAAAAATCTTTTTTAAAAGATCTCGCTCTTCTCCTAGGTGGAGACCTAAATTTTTCAATAGGGGTGGATGAATCTTGGGGACACACATCCCAAGCTGACTCTCTCTCGGATTTTTTGTGCATAAGTTGGAAGAAGTTGATTTAATTGATGTTTCTCCTATTAAAATAAGTCTTACTTGGAGAAATAAGAGAGTGGGAGAGGATTATATTGCAAAGAGGTTGGACTGCTTTTTGATTTCCATCTCTCTAGTGGAAGAATCTCTCCTCTTTAGACAATGGACTGGTTCAGGTGGGGAGTCTGAACACTTCCCAATTTTCCTAGAAATAGCGGGAGATTACAGAAAATCAGCAAGTCCTTTCAAGTTTAACTCTGCCTGGTTAAAAGAGGAGAGCTTCCTAAAGCTAGTAAAGGAATTTTGGATGCCCGTAGACCACTTAGACAGGGAAGTTGTACAATTCGCAAGGAATTTAAAAGAATTAAAAACAACTACAAAAGCCTGGGCAAAAAGGAGAAAACAACAGATGGAACATGAATTAATCCAGAAAGAGACTAACCTACAATCCCTTTACGACTCTGTCAAAGGAGGTTTTGAAAACCCTAAACAAAAAGAGTTACTAATTGCTTTGGAGAAAACCAGAAAGGATCTACTTCAAGCTAGAGAATAAGAATGGAGACAAAAAAGTCGGGCTCTCTGGCTGCAAAGCGGGGATGAAAACAAAAAATTCTTTCAAGCCTATGCAAAAGGTAGGAAAATGTCAAATACTATCTAGGGAATCAAAGATCAGTCTGACATATTAATATCATTCTTCGAAGAATGGCTAAGTTGGGCTCTTCCCATTTGAAGTCATTATATGCAGTTGATAGAAGAGTTTCCATTGATACGGTCTTACAAATGACTCAATTGTTCCCTCGATTTATTGAAGAGGAAGGAAATGAATAACTATGGCAGATGTAACAGAAGCAAAATTAAAAGAGGTCCTTCAAAGTTTTCAATAAGATAAAATTCCAGGCCCGGATGGATGGTCTACTGATTTCTTTGTAGGTGTGTATGATTTCTTTAGCTCAGACCTACTCAAAGTCTTAGAAGAATTTAGAATCAATGGATTTATTCATCCCCCTTTTAATGTTACTTTCATAGCTTTAATCCCTAAGTTGAATGCTCCAGAAAGCTTGGATGGCTACAAAAGCTTGGGAAAAAAGGAGAAAACAACAAATGGAACATGAATTAATCCAAAAAGAGACTAACCTGCAATCCCTTTATGACTCTGTCAAAGGAGGTTTCAAAAACCCTAAACAAAAATAGTTACTAATTGCTTTGGAGAAAACCAGAATGGATCTACTTCAAGCTAGAGAAGAAGAATGGAGACATAAAAGTCAGGCTCTCTGGCTGCAAAGCAGGGATGAAAACAAAAAATTCTTTCAAACCTATGAAAAAGGTAGGAAAATGTCAAATACTATCTAGGGAATAAAATATCAGTCTGACATATTACTATCATCCTTCGAAGACATGGCTAGGTTGGGCTCTTCCCATTTGAAGTCATTATATGCAGTTGATAGAAGAGTTTCCATTGATGCGGTCTTACAAATCACTCAATTGTTCCCTCGATTTTTTGAAGAGGAAGGAAATGAATAACTATGGCAGAAGTAGCAGAATCATAATTAAAAGAGGTCCTTCAAATTTTTCAAAAAGACAAAAGTCCGAGCTCGGATGGATGGTGTATTGATTTCTTTGTAGGTCTGTATGATTTCTTTAGCTCTGACCTACTCAAAGTCTTAGAAGAATCTAGAATCAATGTATTTATTCATCCCCCTTTTAATGCTACTTTCATACCTTTAATCCCCGAGTTGGACGCTCCAGAAAGCTTGGATGACTATAGGCCCATCTCACTATGCAATTGTATTTATAAAATTATTGCAAAACTCATAAGCAGAAGAATAAAAGGCATCCTCACAAATTCAATCTCTCAAGAACAGTTTGGTTTTTTTGGAAGGAAGATAGATCCATGAAGCAATTAGGGTTTCCCAGGAATCCATGCACAGTATCAATACTCGGAAGCAAAAAGGGGTGGTGCTAAAGATAGACTTGTCAAAGGCATATGACCAGGTCAATTGGCTTTATTTGAGATTACTTCTTACACACCTGGGCTTTGGTTTCTCTTTTATAAATTGGGTTATGAGCTGCATCTCCTCAGTCTACTTTGTTGTTCTCATAAATGGAGTTGCAACCCCATTCTTCCAAACCGAGAGAGGACTTCGTCAAGGGTTCCCTCTTTCGCCTCTTCTTTTTCTTTTAGTGGCTAAGGGACTAAGCAGGGCTCTTAAGGAAACCAAAAGAATCAGAACTTTTAACAGTATTCCTATTACCCGTCTACTTTCCCTAACCCATTTGTTGTTTGTGGATGATGTACTAATTTTCTGCAATGGACTAAGGGGGGATGCTAAACAATTGAGAACAATTTTAGATATTTTTAGTAGAGCTACATGCATGAAAATCAACAGCTCAAAATATACTCTCTCTAAACACCTAATGGCTCCCGAAGAAGTCCTCTTTTATAAAGGTATTTTTCCTTTTATGGAAAAGCCTCTTGATGAGGGACTAAAATACCTGGGGTTTCATCTAAAACCAAACTCTTATACCAAAGGGGACTGGAACTGATTATTATCAAAGCTTGAGAAAAGGTTAAAATCTTGGTGTAGCGCACCTTTTCTGGCTACCAAGGTTTAAACGCTATTAAAAGAAGACTATAACACCACTTTGTACATAACTCATACAGGTATTATAAATCCCATGCATTTAAATAAATAAACACATTCTACACAGAGTATTCATATGAGTTACTGCCATAATTAACAATCAATAGCATTTCATACTAATTCATATACACAGCGGAAATCACGATAACATAAGCAGTAGAGTCATGCAAAACATGATTAAAACATAATCAGATACTTATCTTTTAACAGTGGTAGAATTCACCAACCAAGTGCAGGCCTTCCACGAACCTCCCAGCCTTAGACCACACTGCTCATCAGCTCAGCAGTGGGTCACCCCCGATCTGGGACTAAGCTCCACCCCAAGGCAAGGAATCCTAGGCTAGGCTGAGGTTACAGGGAAAACGACACATAAAATCTGGAAGGATTCTTCCCAAGATGCCATCTTACTCCCACTACTATCAGACTCTCATTCCCCACATTCATGTTCCACCCAGGAGTATACACCTTCACAAGCACAGTCCATCAGTGCTAACCTCCCTCTCTGGGTCTCGACAACAGGCCAGATCAGGAAGTCTCAGAGCCTGAAGCTGGTGCTGGACACTCTCTGGAACAAACCTCTTCCAACAACATCCACCTCCCTAACCTAGAGAGAGATCACACACAAGCTCAATCACAACTCGCGTTGGTCATCAAGCCACGCATAGTCCAGATCTGTGTGGTTACCATAGCCAACTAGAAATACAAACACAGCCTCTCAAACAGGCTCTACAATGGCTCGAGGCCTCACAGTGATGGTTCACAGGAAGGCGTGATGAGTAACTCCTGCAAGGGTCGACACAGACTTCACGACTCCAAACGGAGGGTGAGACCGGTTCTTCAGAAACAACACAGGCTTTCTCACTGGTTCAACAATGGCAGAATGGTTCAGGGTCTCGGCTTTGGAACAGAGCCTCCACGCATAGGTTCAATTAGTCGGACAAAGGGTATGCACGGACTATCAAAGACAATACCAGGTTCTCGATTCTCAAGAACGCACGAGGTATTCTTGCAGAGGTTGGGTTGGTCATACTGTTCAGCGCTCCCTACACGCTCAGGTAGTCGAGAGGAATGAAGGAGGAACCCTTCTCACGTCTCACCCTCGTCGTTTTATTCGCATGCGTCAGGGTTGACACTTTTCACCCATGAAACTGCATGCATTCCACCAGCACGCATCTCCCTTGCATGTTCTCCCTTTGCCAGAAACTTAGGATAAAACATAAAATGCACATGTCTTTTGGGAAAATATTAAAATATTATTCCCAGGCTTAAGCCCCCTAGGCTCAACACTTAGCCCCTTTTCCCACCTTCCATCCTCTAATTCCTTGCCCACCTTATGGATTCTTATTCCCCCTTCACTCATTCATCGTGGTTGTTCTGCACATGGCAGTGTTTATATTTTATTAATTGTTCTGCTTGATTCCATATACAACAACAGGCTCCTGGCCTTCAACACTCAGGCTCCCTGGCCTAACAAACACATAAGCCTCCAGCTTATAAAAACTTGGCTCACCAGCCTATGAAACATAATTACAATTCCTTTCAAAACATGGTTTACAACGGAGCTCGGCCTTGGGGACACTACAATCCCCCTCCCCTTATTTTTGCACTGTCCTTAGTGCAACTTTACACAGCATCTGCAAGCTTTTCAAAAAAATTCAAAAAGATGTGGGTACTCTGCCTGCATAACATCTACATGATCCCATGTCACGTCCTCGGGACCGTACCAGGTCCACTGGACCTTTACAAGCTCTATAGCTCGATTCCGGAGCTGTTTGCTTTTCCTGTCCAATATGCGCACATTATGCACTTGCAGGACACCTTCTGGTTCCACCTGAATCACATTCCAATCGATAACATTATTAGCATCAGGTACATATTTCTTAAGCAGTGAAACATGAAACACATTATGTACAGTCATAGATGCAAGTAATACAAGCATGTATGCAACCAGCCCAATCCTTTCCAGGATATCAAATGGCCCACAAAATCTTGCTGCGAACTTGGTGCAACTTCCCAACTTTAGGGAACTCCTGTTAGTTTTCACTTTCAGGAAAACATGGTCACCCACTTTGAATTCTCTATGGGTTCTGTTACTATCAGCGTAACTTTTCTGCATGTCCTGGGCAGCTTTTAGATTATGTTTAATTTTTATCATTTGATCTTCCATCTCTTTGAGTAGCTCAGGCCTAACTACTACTCTGTCAGTTGGATTATCCCAGCTCACTGGAATGTTGCACTTTCTTCCACAAAGCGCTTCGAATGGGCTCATCTTCAATGATGCATGATACCCATTATTGTAGGCGAATTCTACCAAATGTAGGTAGTCTTCCCACCTTGATGGTTTATCCATCACATATATTCTCAGCATGTCTTTTATTACTCTGTTCACTCTCTTTGTATGTCCATCGGATTCGGGATGATACGTTGTGCTAAAGTTCAGATTCGTTCTGAATCCTTTGAACAGTCCTTTCCAAAAATTCGAAGTGAATTTCGGGTCCCTATCAGACACAATTGTCTTAGGAATTCCATGCAAGCGTGCAACTTCTTTTAGGAAAATGTCAGCAACATCTGTTGCTCTGTGGGTGGTTTTCAGTGGAATAAAATGGGCAGCTTTAGTAAGCTTGTCCACCACCACCATGATTGAATCATGTTGTTTGCTTGTTCTGGGCAATCCTGTGATAAAATCCATTGTTACCACATCCCATTTCCATTCAGGAATAGGTAAAGGTTGCAGCAACCCTGCTGGGTGCCTATGCTCAGCCTTAACCTTTTGGCACTCCATACATATAGCGATGTATTCCGCGATTTCTTTCTTCAAACCCGACCAAAAATAATGGCCTTTGACTGCTTCCACCGTCTTCTGATATCCAGGATGTCCAGCATAAGCCACATTATGCATCTCCTTTAGAATTGTCAGCTTCAATTCTCGGACATTGGTTACATACACTCTGTTTTTATACAGAAGTAAACCATCAGCTCCCAAGGTGTAACTTTCCTTGGTTTGTGGTCTCTCACGCTGTTGTAGCATTGTTACTAGACCTCTGTACTACAAATCAGCATTGGCAACTTCCAAAATTCTGTCTTTAATCTCAGTTCTGTACATGCTAATGGCTATAGCATGTAATTTTTGCACTTTTTTGCTGAGTGCATCAGCCACCTTATTTTCTTTCCCTTTGATATGCTTGATATCAAAGTCATATTCGCACAGAAACTCCAGCCATTTAAATTGCCTGGAATTTAAGGTCGGCTGATCAAATAAATATTTCAGACCGTTATGGTCTGTTCTCAACTCGAATCTCTTGCCCATGAGGTAATGTCTCCATTTCCTCAGGACGTGAACGATTGTTGCTAGCTCTAAATCATGAGTGGCATAATTCTTCTCATGCTCCTTCAACTTTCGGGATTCATAACAAACTACAAATCCTTCTTGGCTGAGAACTCCTCCCAACCCCTCCTTACACGCGTCTGTGCACACTACGTAATCCTTATTTGGATCTGCAATCTTCAGGATCGGAGCACTAGTTAGCAACTGCTTCAATCGCTGGAAGCTGCTCTCACATTCTTCAGTCCACTGTAACTTCTTCTCCTTCCTTTGCAAGGAAGTGATAGAATGAGCTATCTTTGAGAATCCGGCTATGAACCTCCTATAGTAGCCCGCCAGACCCATAAAAGATCTAACTTCTGCCACATTCCTTGGCACTGGCCATTCTCGAATGGCCTGTACCTTCTCAGGATCCACAGCGATCCATTCTTCAGATATAATGTGCCCCAAATAATGGATCTGCCTTTGGTAAAAAGAGCACTTGCTCAGTTTTGCGTACAGTTGGTGTTCTCTCAACACCTGCAGCACCATTCTCAGGTGTTGCTCATGTTCTTCCTCTGTCTTGGAATACACCAAGACATCGTCCAGGAAGACTTTGACAAACTTGTCCAAATAATTTCTGAACACTCCATTCATTAAGCACATGAAAACAGCAGGCGTGTTGGATAGCCCAAACGGCACCACCATGAACTCATAATGACCGTACCTTGTTCTAAAGGCAGTTTTACTGATGTCCTCATCCTTTATTCTCACTTGGTAATATCCTGATCGGAGATATATTTTCGAAAATATGTTCGCACCCTTCAACTGATCAAAAAGATCATCAATCCTTGGCAGAGGATACTTGTTCTTGACAGTGACCTTATTCAACTGTCGAAAATCAATGCACAGCCTCAACGTCCCATATTTCTTCTTCATGAATAGGACCGGGGCTCCCCACGGTGACACATTGGGGCGAATGTAACCTTTCTTTAGTATCTCTTCGAGTTGTAATTGCAACTCCTTCAGCTCTGGTGTACTCATTCTATAAGGAGCCTTCGAAACTGGAGCTACTCCAGGCATCAAATTTATAGAGAAATCGATGTCCCTCTTCGGAGGTAGTCCAGGTACCTCCTGAAATATGTCCTTGAATTCTTTGAGTACTTCGTGGTCTTCCAGATTCGATACTACATCTCGGGATGCTTCTTCCACCCGAGTTGCAAATAACTGATAGCCTTTCTGGTAACATTTCTTCAGCTGCATGGCTGAGATTTCCCTCACAGCCACGGCTCTGGGAATTCCTTGGACTGTTACCTGATTTTCCTCTTCGTTCAGGCATGTGAACCTCTTGTTACGGAAATCCAGAAGGGCATGGTGTTGGTCCAACCAGTCCATCCCAATTAAGCAATCGTATGAGCCTAAAGGCAAAATGTTCAATTTAGACTTAGTGCTCATTCCTTTCATGTCCACTGAACAAGACTTAACCAATTCAGTGACCTTCCTCTTGGTCCTTGTGGCCAACTGCACTAACCAAGACTTCTCATGTTTGCTTCTCGTTAGATGCAAACTTTCCACCACTCTAGGATCTACATAACTATGGCTAGCCCCTGAATCAATTAAAATAACAAGTGGTCGGTTGTTGATCGTACCTTCCACTTCAATCATGTGCGATTGAAATTCTTCTTGCTTGTTGTCCAGGGCTACGTAGATCCTTGGCATTCTGCTGCCCATATTTCCCACTGTTTCAGCTTGTTGAACCGTATGTACAGTTCTCGCTTTGCCATTTTTATGGGGACAATCTCTATACTTGTGGTTTCCTTGACAGCCCCAACACTGAATGGGCGTCTGTCTCTGTCTTTGTGCTCCCTCTTCAGTCATTCTCGGTTCTCTAACTGATGGATGTCCCTGAAGAATGTTTCTGAAAAAGGAAGGCTTGTTTCCCTTCTGCCTCTGTTCCTTCTTAAACTTCCTCTGATCATTCCAAACCTTCTGAAGGATAGGCCTTTCTCCTTTCTGTTAATACAAACATTTCGCCTTTCTTATGGTTTCTTCCATGGTCTTAGGATCGTCATATTGAATCTTGTCACTCATGGAAGGTGGCAGTCCACTCAGATATCTCTGAATCTTGACAGCCTCATCTTTGATGAATGGAACATACTTCAGTAGTTCTAGGAAACTTCATTCATACTCATCAATAGTCATGCCGCCTAGCTTGAGTTCGAAGAACTCCTTCATCTTTCTGTCATAGTATCTTTTAGTCAGGTATTTCTTCTCGAAATACCTCTTAAATTCCCTCCAAGTGACCTCTTTATCTCTGATGTGTTGCACCTGCACAAACTGATCCCACCACATCAATGCTTTTCCTTTCAGTTGGTACATTGGAATTCTTCCTTCTGCATGGGCAGAATAATTCTACAGTTGGAAGTATTTCTTCATGCCAAGTAACCATGTCTCGGCATCTTCCTCCTTCTTATGTTCTCCATCGAATGTTTGAGGTTTAATCTTGTTCATCTCCCCTTTCAATTCCTCCTTTCCAGATTTTTGATCTTTTCTGGTAGGGACGGACTTGAACTTATGTGTGTCTCCCTGTCAGAATGTCTTTGGGAGCGACTAAGATGTCGGCTACCACTCCTCGACCTACTTCTTCTCCCATGGGTTCTGTGACTCTCCGTCGTACTTGAATCTCTTCCCTTCTCGAGTTTCTTCTCTATTCTTTCCAGGCAATTCAAAAATTTTAAGTTTAGTTCACCCTGTCAATCCCTGACTTTCATAATCTTTCAGCTATCAGCTCGGCGAGCCTTGGCCTCTCTTTGCAATCCTTCAATGATTTTCATTATGTGTCCTTCCTTATCCTTTTCTTTTCCGTGCCCATTGGAGTTCAATCCTTCGACTCCCAGGTTGGCATCCTTTCCTTCCTGTTCGTCTTCAGTTTCAGGGGTAGTCTGCACTTTTCCCCGCTCCATACTCGTCGTTGTTTAACTGGAGTCCTGACCTTCGTTGAACTCTGAACACGCACTGTGCAAATAAATTCGAATTTTTTCAGGCCAATACTCCTTCCGGAACAATCCTCAACATTTATAAGCCAATACGAACAAAAACCAAAAGACATTTTGATTCAAATAAGTTTTCTGAGCTCTCGTTCGGCTCTGCAATTTTCGGGTTTTCGAAACTTTCATTTTCGGCACTTCGGGATTTTGAGACTTCGGGTTTCGGGTTTTCGGCCCATGAGG
>SNQJ01S0004309.1:116514-130232 GCA_010110895.2 Picea sitchensis
CTCTGGGTCTCGGCAACAGGCCGGATCAGGAAGTCTCAGAGCCTGAAGCTGGTGCTGGACACTCTCTGGAAGAAACCTCTTCCAACAACATCCACCTCCCTCACCTAGAGAGAGATCACACACAGGCTCAATCACAACTCGCGTTGGTCATCAAGCCACGCACAGTCCAGCTCTACGTGGTTACCATAGCCAACTGGAAATACAAACACGGCCTCTCAAATAGGCTCAACAATGGCTCGAGGCCTCACAGTGATGGTTCACAGGAATGCGTGATGAGTAACTCCTGCAGGGGTCGACACAGACTTCACGACTCCGAACGGAGGGTGAGCCCGGTTCTTCAGAAACAACACATGCTTTCTCACTGGTTACACAATGGCGGAATGGTTCAGGGTCTCGGCTTACGAACAAAGCCTCCACGCATAGGTTCGATCATTCGGATAGAGGGTATGCACGGACTATCAAAGACAATACCGGGTTCTCGATTCTCAGGAACGCACGAGGTATTCTTGCATAGGTAGGGTTGGTCGTACCGTTCAGCGCTCCCTACACGCTCAGGTAGTCGGGAGGAATGAAAGAGGAACCCTTCTCACGACTCACCCTGGCCGTTTTATTCGCATGCGTTAGGGTTGACACTTGTCACCCATGAAACTGCATGCGTTCCACCAGCACGCATCTCCCTTGCATGTTCTCCCTTTGCCAGAAACTTAACATAAAACATAAAATGCACATGTCTTTTGGGAAAATATTAAAATATTATTCCCAGGCTTAAGCCCCCTAGGCTCAACACTTAGCCCCTTTTCCCACCTTCCAGCCCCTAATTCCTTGCCCACCTTATGGATGCTTAGTCCCCCTTCACTCATTCATCATGGTCGGTCTGCACATGGCGGTGTTTATATTTTATTAATTGTTCTGCTTGATTCCATATACAACAGCAGGCTCCTGGCCTTCAACACTCAGGCTCCCTGGCCTAACAAACACATAAGCCTCCAGCTTTTAAAAACTTGGCTCACCAACCTATGAAACATAATTACAATTCCTTTCAGAACATGGTTTACAACGGGGCTCGGCCTTGGGGACACTACACTTGGAGCTTCAGGTGGTTATCTTAAGCTAGCAGGCTAATCTTGGTAAAATCAGTCATGAAGGCAATTCCAATGTATTGGTTATCAATGGCTTGGATTCCAAAAGGAACGTTGGAAAAAATAAGGAAATTTTGCTTCAAATTCTTGTGGGGAGGTCAGAAGGAGAGTTTTGTGATGCCTTGGATCAAATGGGATGCACTAGCTTTGCCAAAGTTGTTGGGAGCTTGGGGCTTAAAAAGTATACATTGTTTCTCCACCGCTCTTGCAGCAAAAACAGGGTGGAGTCTTATCTCCTCAATAATTTATGGTCAAAATTCATTCAACGAAAATATATCAAACCAGATTCAGTGGTGGATTGGATCAGAAGACTGGAAAAAATTCATCAAAATGGATCCATAATGTGGAAAGATTTGGTAAAATCCTTCGATGTTATCAGTTAAGGTTTGGAATGGAAGGTAGGAAAAGGAAACCCTCTCAGGCTGGACAGAGATCCTTGGGTGGGTGCAAATGGCCAACACTTACTTCCCTGGAATCTAATAGAAAACCTCCATGAGAGAGTTTTTTTCATCTGAATCAGATTGTAAATGATCAACAAACTTCGATCTGGAACCAAGGCTGGCAAGGTGCACAAGCTATGAACTTGGAAGAACAATTCATATTTCCTTGGAAATGAGTGTATTAGGGCACTCAAATTAAGCCATATCGGGATAAATGAACAGGAAGACGAACTTCTCTGGTAGCTCAGTCCTTTCGGGGTATACTCCCCAAAAGAGGGATATAATTTCCTAATGTCTTTTCTCCATCAACAAGTTCCTGAATGGTGGTGGAAAGGGATAAGGAAAGCAAAATGACCCCTTAAGGCTAGAGTTTTCATGTGGTGTCTTTTAAAGAAAAAGGTCCCTACTTGGGATAGGTTGAAACTCAGGGGATTAGAAGGGTCGAGTTGGTGTCCCTTGTGCAAGGGAGAGGAGGAAACTTCTTTACATCTTTTTATGGCTTGTCCTTTTTCTACACAAACATGGTGAAATGTCTCTTTTGTATTGGGTCATTTATGCTCCTGGCATGGAACATCCATTGAAGACGCCTGGAAGTTGTGGGCACAAAACCACAGATACAAACAGTTCAAGGCACTCCCCCTCCTCATCATTTGGGGAATTTGGATTGCCAGAAACTCTGTTATTTTTAAGGAAACGGACTCACTCCCTGAGCTCATTGTAGTCAGTAGCCTAGCCATTTTAACACATTTTCCACAAGAGAAAGATCTTCCTCCCCCAAGGCATGTAGTGGAAGAACACATTAACATCATTATACCATGGGATTTTTTTTATGGTGCCTTAAAGGACGATGATTTTAGTTGTGGGGGAGGGGGCATACTCCATCTCTCTCTAACACGCTCTTTTAAGTTAAAGTGGGGTCTGGGACAAGGAACAAATAACTATGCAGAACTTATGGCATTGAAGCTCCTGCTCACTTTTGCTAGGGAAAAAGAGATATTTGATCTTCAGATATTCGAGGACTCTGTGATGGTGATCAATTGGATGAGGAAAACACAAAAAAGCCACAACATAATTCTATCTCCGTTAGTTGAAGAAGTTTTTTTACTTACAAATATATTTACAAATCTGTCTTTCAATCATGTCTACAGGGAAGGAAATGGAGAAGTAGACTCCTTATCTAAAGAGGGCACTTCTATGGCTCACGGGCAGTGGCACATCATAGATCTCTTGGATGGCCAGAGTGAGGAACTATATCACAAGCCCTTTATAGAACAACCAACCCACATTTCATAAAGGGCAGTTTTGTCAACTTTTTCTATACAGAAAGGATTCTTCAAGTGCACAAGAATCGGTAGCAACAATTTATTTTTCAATAGGGTCTCTTGGGACACATATCGGCTCAATTTCAATCTTTTTTCCTTTATTGGGCAGTTCTTATGTGATATCAAAAGACTACACTCCTAGATTATGCTTTTACAGCCAGACAAGTTGATGGATCCTTCTATACTCAGAGAATTGTTTCTAACAATCATTAGTCTTCCATGTTCGACAACAATAAGACTTTTTTGGGACTAAATGCATGTATACACATGCATTCTTCAGAATGTGAATGTAAATTTTATACTTCTTAATAAAATTTACGATTTATATATATATAAAGTAATGAGTTTAGGAATTTTCATTTTTATATAGAATAAATTTATTTCATGGTGTGCATTAAAGGAAAGACATGATAGGTGTTGTAATTCAAAGTATAAAGAGGTTTCAGAAAATCAACAAAAAATCCATTTACATTATTAAGTTTCCAACCTTTCAGTTTTAATATCAAACAAGATAGAGGAATGGGTTTCCTATATTTCCAAAAGTTTTCAAAACCATAAGCATTTAAATCAAAGATGTAGGGACATTGCCAAATTGTGGTTTTTGTTATACATTATTGAACATATAGTGAGGATCATTCTACCCATACTACTCCTTGTTATTCACAATAATGTCAAATGATTTGAATTACTCTAATACAAAGAAGCATTTATAACATTTATTCATTGCAGTTGAAGCAATGGAAAAGTATTAAACTAGAGCACCATTGACTAACAAATGAATCCAAAGTTCATTGTGTTACTTAAAAGAAAGAATATATTGTTCAAGTGTAACGTTTGCAATTTCAATCCCAAAGCCACCCCACAACATCAAAAGTTACACAAATGAAGATTCTACAAAGTTTCAAGTCTAGCCTAGTAGCTTTAAATCCATGAATCATTAGTTATGGGTAGGTACTTTATAAAGTAGTGAAAACAAGGAAACACCTAATAGAAATATTATTTTGATCTCATTTTCATAGCTCAAAAGATGCACCTAAGACCACAAAGGCATGGACCTATTTAACAAGATTATTTAAATGATAATTGGGCTCCAATTATGGAACCGGAGAATAAGGAAAAAATATGAAAATTGGTGAAATATGAAAGCAACATGAATTCAAGGACAACCACAAAGAATGAAAGCTAAGAACAATGTTCTAAGACCCTAGTCCACCCAACATAGAATGTCAACTATCTTCTAAGTAATACAATAAACTCACTTATTCTAAAACACAAAACAAATAGACACAAAACCCTAATCCCTACAAGCACACATACAAGATCACTCCTAAGCAACTTAAAGGCAACAAAAGAACTATTATGAACCTAAAGAAGAATGCAAGCTAGAAAAAACAACAACTACTTAAATGTGTAGACAATAATGAACAACTTAAGTGTGTGGACAATAATGCAGAATACCTACAAAAGAATTCACTTGACTAGGGGAAACATGTGCATTGGAACACCTGTTTTTTTTTTCAACAGAAAAATTACTCATTTATATTAGAAATATAATTGTGTACACATTTTCAACATCTCCATGGTTCATGTTGACATGGAAAACCTCCAAAAAATCTTGACATTACAAAAAAAAACCCTCACTTATAAAGAGCTTTTGTATATTACTCTGATCTGAAGCTTTCAGTACACCAAAACTGAAGCCAGATTGATGCATATAACCCATAAGACTCATGGACAATATTGACCCATCTATGATCCGCTAATATCTATGCCAAGAGGGGAAATCTGAGAAAGAAAAATATAAAGAGTGAATTGTCCTAAAAAATCTCAGATGACTAGGGAGACCAAAATATATAACTACTAAGCATTTAAAATAGATTAAAAAAGAGGGTAGGGCCCTCATTTCCATCAACCCACAAATTGTATTATATCCTTCCTTCGGTCTTCGTCAAAGCCTTTTTCGAGAGAGAGTATGCTTCCTTGTTTAGCTCCCTATAAACATGTGTATAATAGATCTCCCTAAATGATTTTTTGATCTTGATGATTATGTCCATCCATCCCATCAAAGAGGCAACCTGTAGCTTTCCTCTGTCCTTCAGCCAATCAATAATAATATTTAAGTCGCCAATTACCTATATGACTTCAATATTCAAACGCACAGCCATGATATGAGTCGCTCATGCTCCAAGCAGTTCTGCCCTCGTATTTTTCCCAATGTCACAATTGAAGGTCCACTTATAAATTGAGTTTTCACTGATCCTTATCAATCCCCCTGCCCCACACCTTTGATCACTTAATTGTGATGCTCCATCAAACCAATTGACTATTGGAGTAGTGAAACTTGGGTTCTGAACTAAATGAGGAATATCCTTCTTCAGTGAATCTGTCTGAGGTGCTAAGTTTGCCTGGATTTTAAAAACTACAGAAAGGGTAGAAGGATTCCTTCCCTCGAATTTTTTTTTCTATTTTGCTCCAAAAAAACAAACCAGCATAGAAGGGATTGGAGAATAATGAAAAAATACTCCTTTCTATCCCAGTTTTCATAGCACCCACATAACGAGCTTCCTTCCCAGGTAGGCATAATGTTTAGCTCTCTTTTTATCCTATTCCAAACATCCTGAATCAAGCTGCAATTTACAAATAAATGATACACAGATTCTACGTCTTTTGAACACGAATGGCATATGTTTGGGCCTTCCCAACCTTTTCTTTGCAATGTATCCTAGGATAAAATTTTATTCCCAATGGATAACCATGTGAATAATTTAATTTTTTGTGCCATATCCCACTTCCACATATGTCTTCTCCAACCCCCAATAACATGCTGCCATTTCTTTTTTGCAAAATCACAATATATATTTTTTAAAGTAAGGCTACCAGATTTGTATCCCCTAATCCAAATGAGCACATCCTCTTGATTCTGCAACTGAACCCCCACTCCAATTAATTCCCTACAATATGCATCCCATTCCACTACCAATTTCCCACTGAGGCCAATCTCCTCAATAGTTTTCCAATGATCTGACAAAATACCTAGTCTACTTTTTCCTATATCCTGGTAGAGATAGATCATGTTATTTCTTTTCAGTTTAGATATAAGATGATGAGTTAAAAAGGATGAATTCCCCAGGCCCAAAATGATGTCCAATCCTAGCAATACCGAGTGACCAGACCCCGGCCTCCAACTCAGCCAATGAGTAATCAAACGCAAGGACTTCAAAAGGTTCTTCCAAGTCTGAGAAGTTGACGATGTTGTGGTTGAAGTTTTTCTAAGCCGAGTGACAACCGAGCAGTGAGGAATATATTTGTCTTTTATCACCTTATTCCAAACTCCATCCTTCATCAGGACTCGCCACAAAGAGTTTGCAGCCAAGGCTCTGTTAAAAAGGGAGATATTTCTTATCCCCCAGCCTCCCATATGTTTTGGTTTTGCTAAGATTTCCTTGCTACAAAGATGCATATGCTTTTTCCCACCATCACCCGACCAAATAAAACTAAACATTCGCTTCCTTATCTTTTCCAAAATCGATGTTGGTATGGCAGCAAATGCCATCCAGTAGACAAGTTGTCCTTCAAGAACATATTTGACTAGTGTGAAGCGGCCACCCAGTGACAGCCATCTATTACACCACATCCCTATCCTTGTTTCAATCTTTATGAGGAGCCATCTCCAGTCCACATTCTTGTAAGCATCCACCTTTAAGAAGTATCCAAGATATTGAAAACCCTTTTCTAGATCCTCGAAATTATAAGGGAAAAATTCCTTTAAATTTCCTAAAGTCTCACCTTGGATTCCATCATAGTAGAAGGTAGACTTTGTCCAATTTATCAACAGACCGGAGGCACTAAAGAAAATTAGTAAGTTCTTTTTTATCTCTTTCCACTCTTCAACAGTTGCTTTTGTCATAATTAGCACATCATCCACAAAGAACAAATGCAAAATCTTGACTATTTTGGAGACCTTTACCCATGACAACTTTCCTTCGTCCTTTCCTTTCTTTGAAAGAAGGCTAAGTCCTTCCATGATTAAAATGAATAGCAGAGGAGATAACGAACAACCTTATCTCAAGCCTCTACCACTCTGAAACATTTGTGTAGTATGCACGTTTATAAGGGCTACGAAGTTTGTGTTGGTCACACAACTCAAGATCTAGTTTGTGAAAGGAATACTAAAGCCCGTTTGAATTATAGTCATTCGTAAAAAAATCCCAATTGATGAAATCATAAGATTTCTTAAGATCCAGCTTTAAGATCAAAGCTTTTGACGTTTTTACCTTTATACTGTGCAAGCACTCTTGTGTCGTGCCTATTGCATCCAAGATCTGTCTACCTTTTAGAAAACCCAATTGTTCCTCCGACAGTGAGGGAGAAAGAATAGGTTTTATCCTATTTGCAATTATCTTTGAAATCATCTTGTAACATAAATTACACAAAGCAATTGCTCTATAATCACCAAAAGACGATGGATTATTAACTTTTGGGATAAGAGTCAAAAAGGTCGCGTTTAATGACTTAAGCCTCGGGTCCTAGAATCTTCCACCACTTCTAGTAAATCATCTCCCACTAAGTCAAAGAAGTGGATAAATAACTCTACAGTCCAACCATTGGGCCCCGGGCTCTTGTCTTTGGCAAAAGACTTGAGGACCTCCCAAAGTTCTGACTTTGTACAAGGTCTGTCTAATAGAAATGTATCATCATCCTTGACAAAACAGCCATAAAGACTAGCATTATCAACTTGATCATTAAAAACCACATGGTTAGACTCCTCATAAAAAAAATTAAAGTACTTGACAACTTCTTTTTTGATAGCACCCTGACCAGAATGAAGATCACCACTCTCATCCCTGATCTCCCAAATATGATTTTTGTTCCTTCTAAAGCTTGCAAAACTGTGAAAGAATTTTGTATTCTTATCACCACTCTTTATCCAGATGGCTCTGCTTCTTTGTCGCCACAAGTCTTCTTCAACTAGTAAGATTTTGCCTCGCTCGGCCTCTAGAAGTTTTATTTGAGTATCCCTATCACTGCTCTTATCCTCCGGTGTCGCTTCCACAAATAAGTCTTTCAAATGTCCCTCCAATCGAAATAGCCTTTCTTCTTGTTTTTTTCTAAATCTTTTGCCCAAGCTTTTATGCAAAATTTTAATGACTTCAACTTTAGAACTAATCTCTGTTGAACATCACTTTCAACCAAATGAACAGGATCCTTCCAGACTTCACTCACTAAAGAGGCGACCTCTTCTTCGCTTAACCAGCTTCTGTTGAACTTGAAAGGATAGGTCGTTGGTAAGGAATGACAATCTAATCTTAAAAATACAAGTGCATGGTCCAAAATGAAGGGATATTCCACCTAAGATTTGTATCTGCTAACTCCCAATATGAGATCTTCAACCACAAAGACACGATCCAGTCTTTTTGAAATACCAGCACAGCCCCCTCTGCCATTTCTCTAGGTCGGTACCAGAATATCTGGTGCAATGTCTACCGGTCTATATCCATTGAATAGGTATTTAAAGAAAACTGTCAATAGATCCAAATGCACAGAATCTCCCCACAGCTCCCCAGCATCATAGGTGAAATTTAAGTCGCCATCCAGAATAAGATTTATGTGTGCCAAAAGACCCATGGCAGCCACCTTTTCCCAAAAATATTTTTTATCCATATAGGGACCATAAACATTTAACAGAGTAATCGTCAAATTAAGCTCCAAACAAGTACAACACATGAGAGCCAAGTGAAATGCTAGTGCAACCTAGCAAGAAACTACGAAATATAATCTTCAATTATATTTAAAAATTACATTGTGTTTATTTTCCCACATGGGAAAGTGAAATTGCATGGTTCGTAAAATGAAACCAAAACCACAACCATATAGAGCACATATGCTCACTAACCATATGGTCTTAAAATGATATCAAATGGGTAATTTCCCCAAGGTTCTCATTACTTGATGTATTGTCATGGAGCACTTTTCCCCTTTTGTCCTCAATTGTACATACATGAAAAGTAGACCCAATTATGCGTACATGAAAAGTAGACAATAAAAAGCAGCGTAATCTAAATGTTCTATCTTTTGGACGTTTTTCGACGACTTTTTCTACTTGATTTTGCCCGAAATCCAGTGAGGAATGGTTGGATCTGCAAATTTGAGTGGCTACGTTTGTATAATCCAAGTGCCTTGAGGGGTTTTCAGCATGTTAAATCCATTTATGCATTCATAAATGCAATTTAAACAACAAAAAATAGCAATTTTTTCCAGATTTACATCGTCGGATTCTGACCAAAAAACCCAAAAGGTAGAACATTTAGCGAACGCCATAAAAAGCAAGGTTTTCCCTTTCTCTTTTTTTTTTTATTGTTTCAGGAAAATCATTGTAGAAGCAAACTAACAACATAACTAGATACACAACACTTAAAAAGCAATGATAGAAACAGGGAACACAATCCAATGTATAGAAATTGTTACAAATAGCGAGATGAAGTCACATGAGTATTGAGATTAGTGTAGCATTACACATAAGGACAATTTGAGTCTTTGAACATGAAACAACATGCGTGCACACATGTGCAAAAAGCATTATTTTTCACGCAAAATGAGATATGCATCCCGCGTGTAATGCCTAACATTTTGTACCCTTTATTAAACTTGACCTATACCTTGGGAGTTATTAGTCCCTGTCGAAGGCGTAGAGGGACTATAGCGATCGATAATTCTTTGACTTCATATTAATATGTCCTTTGACTATAAATTTTTGCATCTCTATTGTTCGAACTATAGAACTAAAAACATTATTTTTATATAATAAAAAAAATCTTATATGCGATCATCTCATTGGAAAATAGATTGGATAATAATAAAAACATATCATCTATGTGAATATTTTTTATATAATAAAAACATTATTGTTTACTGGTTCACTGGTTGTTGCCTGATCGTTGGTTGTTGCTTGTTGTTGTTTGGTTCAACTTTGCAAGTTTGAGATCCTGCACCTACAATTCGACCTATTAGTGCTTGCTCATTGGTTTGTTGCTTGTTGCTTGCTTTTGTTTGCTTCAACTTTGCAAGGTTGGGGTCCTGCACCGACAGTTGGAGCTGTTTTTTGCACTTTGCAGGGTTCAAGCCCTGCACCCACAAGTGGACCTGCAGTTCTGTCATTAATCATTAACGAGTAAGTTTCAATAGCATACTTTCATTCGTATTCATTGTTTACTATTCCTTGTTGGCATTTTGCAAGTAAGAATGTTTAAGTATTTATTCATCATTCTTATCCTACAGACTTTCCATAGAGGTTGGCATATCTTTTTCTCCTGCTCTTAAATTTTCCTCCGATTTTTTCTGAGGCTCTACACCATGTGCATGCCAATGTCGTGTGCACAACTCCGGCTGTCATTTTTTCTAGCATTGCAAATTCCGGTCGTTTATTGTGTGTGATGAAGTGGAAATCTAGCGCCTATCTCGTACCTGCCTATCCCATACGGGAATCAAACCCATGTCTTTCGCATGAAAAATATGATGTCAAGCTTGTTGCCTTTGCATCATGTTCTTGTAGAAGAAAACGACAAGTAAGTGTAGAAGGGCTAGGTATGGTACAACGATGCCTAGGTTGCACCAAAATTGCACAAACTTGGCATATCTTTCCCTCTTGCTCTTAAATTTTGCTCCATTTTTTTCTCCAAATTCTGAGCCATACCTACATGCCTTTGCAAAATGTTCTTGTAGAAGAAAAAAGATGCTGACATGGTGCTAGCAAGAGCAGTATTCTATGGATTGCAAATTGCAGTATTTCGTGGATTGCAAATTGCAATATTCAATCTTTATGTTGCTTCGCGTGCAACATTACTTACATAATGAAAGTTTTCTCAAATGCATCACACCATTTACATCTGGACGAAAACATTATCATTCTAGGATACTTTAGTGTTGACATGCTACAAAATAGTGTCATAACAAAACAATTGGAAAACTACATGTGCAATTACAATGTCCATTTTCTTTTGGTTAAGATAAAACATTTACAAAACGCACTTATTGACCATATATGGTGAAATGTGCGCATATCACAATACAACCTCTTATCTTATACACAGACTGGTCTGACCACGATCCAATTTGTCTTCTACTTGAATTATGAAACATACATCAGATATATTACAAAATTATATTTCCATGTCTCAAAGCATATATGGATACTTTGTTGCACAAAACCAAATCATTTAGCTATGACCATCCAACTTCTTAATATTTTCTGTCTTGTAATTTATTTTGGCCATGAAAAATTCTATATAATCAAAACCATAGATCAAGAAAAAGAAAGGTTCATTCTTCTCTCTTTTATTCTATTCCTTTGCTTCTCATTTATTGTATGTACATATTACTTATTTTCCCTTGCATACCAGTTTACATTCATGTTCATTGTATTTTGTGTGTTCCCACATTGAAACAAACAGAATAACTGGAGAAGACCATGGACTCTTTACCACAAATGTAGAAGAGGAGATACAAAGGTCCATGCTTCTACTCTTATTGCATATTCCATTGTTTTGTATTTCATTTATTGTCTGTATATTTGTTCTACTATTTTGCACCTGATTTATTGTACGTAGATACTACGTATCTTCCTACATAATAACTTTGTTGATTAAGGTTGGTTGTCATTGATGTCAACCCTTGAAGAAAGCTCGGTAGCACAAAGGTTTGGGTAATGGACCCAAGTTTGTTTGATGTAAATATAACTCATTATTTTATTTTCATGGTTGATAATAAGTAGAAATGGATGAACTCCAAAGTGGTCCCCTTATGGTGAAAGCCCTCACGGGAAGACGTTTTCCAGATTGAGTTATCCTAGAAGTATGGTTAGAGAACCCATGCTTATTTGTGGAATAATGAGATGAAGGTTAGTGAATTTTTCAGTGAAACTATCCTAGATGGATAGTGTTTGTCATGCCATTTCCAATGGTATGTGGAACGTCGCATAACTCTTCACAGTTAGAGAGTTATGGCCATGAGAAGTTGGAGAACCTAGGTTTGGGTAATGGACCCAAGTTTGTTTGATGAATAATGGTATGAGTTTTGATATATTTGCAGGTAATACTATTCTATATGAATAGTACATGTCATTCCATTTCTAATGGTATGTGGAACGTCACATAACTCCTCATGGTTTGAGAGTTATGGCCTTACAAAGTTGGAGGACCCTCATATGTCATCTAGAAGCTCCAAAATGTCAAAGTAGTCAAAGTGGTTTAAGAGATTTTAGAAGGTAAATAATAAAGTGAAGTGATGAGTGTACTATAATTCAAAGTGAATAAAAAATAAATTATTTAAATAATAAATTTAATGGAGAAATTGAAGTGGGTTAACCCTAAAATAAGGAAAGTGGGCAAAGTGACCTAGAAGATGTTTTTAGGAAGCTACTTGGAGAGTATAAATAAGAGGCAAGGCTCTCTCACTTTAGATCACACTTGAGCATATTGAATATCTATAGGTTTCTAAGGTAACCAAAGGATATCTAAGCCGAATTTTTGAGGGAAGGTGAAGAAAAGAAGGCCAGAATTCAAGGAAGGATAAATTCTTTTGATGATGTTTTCTAAGGTATGTTATTTACAGGTCATACTACCATTTTGCGCAATAAAAAAAAATTCTAGAATGATTCAAACCGTAAAATTGATATCTCATTGAGTAAACATATCCAAGTATCTGTGGTAAAAAATTTAGCTTGTGGGTCATTGTATTTTTGGAGTTACACTCCGCGGAAAATAGGGTTTGTGGCTAGTCCTAAAACTAGTCTAAAACACGTGTTTCGGGTAAACATGTCATAACTTATTCATAACAGATCCAAATTCTGTAAGACCAAATGTGTTGGTTATATTACAATCTTTAGTATTCTTTATAACAGTTTCAGATCGATTCAACAAATATTCCGTGTGGGGCACGCTCTACAAGGTCTCTCTCTAGAATAAGCCATAATTCAACAAGGTATGTCATTTTTGCTATAATTCATTTTCTAAGAGGTTCCAAGTAGTGACACCTGGAGGAATTGCATAAAACACACTTAAGAACATTGTGTATCAGTTTCAAATATGTATTCATTACAGGTACAAAGTTATGATTATTTCAAGTTAGGGTTGTTGACTAATCCAAAACTAGTCATGTGAGACTAAAGAAAAGTTTGATGAAAATGTTTGTCTCTTGTTGTTAAAGTTAAGGAAGGTTTGCAGTTATGTGATCATATACACCAGGTCTATTACAGAGTTACAAATCATATTTGGATTATGAAATTGATGAGGGCTTTGGGTACATGGTTTAGACAAGTAGTTGATGAGTTGGCACATACATGAGGTGTATAGTTGATGATGTTGGTACATATCGATGAGTCATATTTGATGAGTAGTTGATACATTATTGGTACATACTAGGTACATGGTTGGTTGCACTTGTTTATGGTACATGTTGATTACAGGTTGTTTGGTACAGGTTGGTGCATTGTTGATGCACATGTTTATGGTACAGGTTGATGCATGGTTCAGGTTTATTGGTACAGGTTTACAGCGACATATCTCACAGTGATCGTGTGACAGTAGTTTCATCATTCTACTTCTACTTCAAGGTGGTTGGACAGGGCAAGGACGTGGTTGTAGCCACCTTCCGATTGTAGCCAGAGAACATAGGGGGTTTTAGCCTCCCTCTGGTTGTAGCCAGAGAATTGGGGAGTTGGAGCTTCCCTCAGGTTGTAGCCTGAGAAACTAGGGGGTTGGAGCCTCCTTCCAGTTGCAGCTGGAAAACAAAGGAAGTTGGTGCTTCCAATGAATGTAATTCTT
>SNQJ01S0004309.1:135692-176515 GCA_010110895.2 Picea sitchensis
AGAAGTGGGTTAACCCTAAAATAAGGAAAGTGGGCAAAGTGACCTAGAAGATGTTTTTAAGGAAGCTACTTGGAGAGTATAAATAAGAGGCAAGGCTCTCTCATTTTAGATCACACTTGAGCATATTGAATATATATAGGTGTTTGAGGTAACCAAAGGATATCTAAGCCGAAATTCTGAGGGAAGGTGAAGAAAAGAAGGCCGAAATTCAAGGAAGGATAAATTCTTTTAATGATGCTTTCTAAGGTATGTTATTTACAGGTCATCTCACCATTTTCACAATAAAAAAATTTATAGAATGACTCAGACCGTGAAATTTCTATTCCAATGAGGAAACATATCCAAGTATATGTGGTAAGAAATTCATCTTGTGGGTCGTTGTATTTTTGGAGTTACACTCCGTGGAAAATAGGGTTTGTGGCTAGTCCTGAAACTAGTCTAAAACATGTGTTTCGGTTAAAAACGTCATAACTTATTCATAATAGATCCAAATTCAGTAAGACCAAATGTGTTGGTTAGAGTATAGTCTATAGTATGTTTTGTAATAGTTTTATATCAATTCACCAAATATTTTGTGTGGGGAACGCTCTACAAGGTCTCTCTCTAGAATAAGCCAGAATTCAACAAGGTATGTCATTTTTGCTATAACTCATTTTCTGAGAGGTTCCAAGTAGTGAAACCTGGAGGAATTACATAAAACACATTGAAGAACATTATGTATCAGTTTTAAATATGTATTCATTACAGGTACAAAGTTATGATTATTTCAAGTTAGGGTTGTTGACTAATCCAAAACTAGTCATGTGAGACTAAAGAAAAGTTTGATGAAAATGTTAGTCTCTTGTTGTTAAAGTTAAGGAAGGTTTGCAGGTATGTGATCATAAACACCAAGTCTATTATAGAGTTACAAATCATATTTGTATTATGAAATTGATGAGGCCTTTGGGTACATGGTTGAGACAAGTAGTTGATGAGTTGGCACATAAATGAGGTGTATAGTTGATGATGTTGGTACATATTGATGAGTAGTTGACACATGATTGGTACATACTGGGTACATGGTTGGTTGCACTTGTTTATGGTACAGGTTGATTACAGGTTGTTTGGTACAGGTTGGTGCATGGTTGATGCACTTGTTTATGGTACAGGTTGAGGTATAGGTTGATGCATGGTTAATGCGTGGTTCAGGTTTATTGGTACATGTTTACAGCGGTATATCTCACAATGATAGTGTGACAGTAGTTCCATCATTCTACTTCTACTTCAGGGTGGTTGGACGGGGAAAGGACAAGTGGTTGTAGCCACCTTCCGATTGTAGCCAGAGAACATAGGAGGTTGTAGCCTCCCTCTGGTTATAGCCAGAGAATTGGGGAGTTGGTGCTTCCCTCAAGTTGTAGCCTGAGAAACTAGGGGGTTGGAGCCTCCTTCCAGTTGCATCTGGAAAACAAAGGAAGTTGGTGCTTCCAATGAATGTAATTCTTCAATACATATAAGAAAAAACATTTCGTGGTTTTCTCTCGCTTTGGGTTTCCACGTAAAACACTGGTGTATTGTGTATTGTGTATGTGTATGATTGTTCATTTGTTCATTGTTCATTATTGGATGATAATTCTACATTGATATAACACTTGGATTACTTGGTTTAAAAAGGATTATTATTGCTCTATTACTCATTCACCCCCCTCTCAGTAATCCAACAAACTTATCTTCATGTCAATTGTATTCTTTGTGCTGCTACATTGAAATACATAAAACAATATTTATTTTTTTACATGTCTTTCTACATACCAACTTACCTTCATGTCCAATGTATTTTCTACATTGATACATTGAAAGAGACATATTAGTTGGACAAGAGGATGAAATCTTATATGCCACAGTAGAGGAAGCTAAAGTACAATCTTCGAAAAGGTATACCAATTGTGATGGTAAATGAAACACACAAAACGAGTAGGTGGATAAAATATTGGACTAGAAAATGATGATTTGGAAACAATGGGCCTTTGTTGAGACTTCCCGCTTCCGAACATTGCCCTACCCATTTCTATTTTCCCACTCTCTATTGTATTTTTTTCCCTCTTCTATACTTAATCGAATTCCCCTTTCTTTTTCCCTCTTCTATACTTAATCGAATTCCCCTTTCTTTTTCCCCTCTACTTTCGCTTTCTGGTTTCTTTGCTTAGTCATTTTTCCAAAAATGTCTAGGTGAGTGGGTTGGCGGACTCACGGGTTCACATTTATACTCATGTTTTTATATCACAAGTCCGTCCTACGGCTTCCTCATTCCATACTTAGCCACTTTTTCGATCGCAGGTTCCCGGGTTGGTGGGCTCAAAATTGCACCTCTAGCTTCGGGGGTTCCACGATATACAGATTGGTCGTCAGACTCCCCCATCATGCATTGTTATGTGTTACACATTTTTGCAGTCAAAAATTTTGAGGCATACAATTTGATCGTCGGGTCCTCATGTTTCCTAAGTATCCCTTGACACCCTATTTCATATTCCATCTCCTTCGAGCTTGTATGTGACATTCAGACCAATTATGGACAATATACAATGCATATGCCTATTCAATCCTTATGATGTTCATGTACACATGCTTGCATAAAAAAAAGTTGGACTAGTGACATGGGCATGAGCAGTCAATCATCGCAAACATCAACAAAATGACAAGGCCAAAGGTAAAGATTCATACATTGTGCTCTTGATATGTTTTCCAAACAAATATCCTAAGCTATTTATTCATCCATGCCATGATAAATATGTTGATGTCATTTGCAACACATACTTTGCAGTTCACAAGAAGTATTGACGAGCACAAGTGAAACATTGAACATAGTGCAAATTCCGCAGACTAAGAGGTATGGTTACAAAACTCTGGCATGCATACTTCATCCAAGTTGTGTGTCTACGTGTACATTTATGCCAGGAAAAAAAGAAAACAAAAAAATAATGCAGATTACCATTCACATTACTTTTCATGTTCAAAAAATGTCATCAGGTCTAAACTTATAACACCCAATATACTATCGATAGAAGGCTTGAACAACCGCTGAACTGGACAAGTGTTCGTCGGGAACATAATGGTCGTGTATAGCACCTACTTGGACAAGGAAAACAAAACTAGATGCATTGTGCATGCTGACATGACAGACAACGAAGCCATGATGAAATTCACATTGACTATCCCTACACAACTTGTCAAGAAACATGAAGAAAAGATCTTGCCATATAATGGGATATCCATTACAAATTTTAATATATTGTCGAAAACAGTATATGACCGTGGCGATTGTGATCGGTTTATATCACTCAACAAAACAAGTTTGTGGAAAAAATTCCTGCGATTTGTTCAGAATATCATTTCGTACCGGACACAACAATCAACTAATTTGCACAAAGCAACGACACTTACCCAATCATAACCATTAGTGCAGTTGTCACACTCGCGAGAAAACTTGTCTCACAACACATTCTCCATATAAAAGATGGAGAGTCAGACAATGACAAGGCAATGGTAGCATTCTCCATATCTAGTTTTGTCCTTTATTTTCACATGTTCATATATCTCAGTTATGTTACACAACTATTACATTGTTCCATGTTGCAGTTGCAATTGTTCAACACCTATTCAAATTTGTTTTCCTCAATGGAACAACAATTGCATAAAGGGCAATTTCCACTTGTTCTCTTAAAAAATATAACAAACAAAAGAGATGTTAAAGAAATGATCTTTCGCACAACCCAAGCAACACTTGTAACAGAATTGTGAACAAACATAGTACAGGATCTCAAGAAACTAACTAGCTCGACAATTGTTGTGCGTATACATCGATAATTCCTTCCACACTTTGCTCATAAAAATTGTGTTGACCAATTTTCTGCAGTTTTTTTTGTTGTGCAATTGTATATTATATTGTTCAATATATTAACTACTATGCTCACATGCCCAGGTTGAGGGTGTTTTGGTTGCAGCGAATGCGTACTCGACCCCCTTCGAGCATGTATGTGCGAAATGCAACTCTCCTCCTTTTGCCTCTGCTTTCATAAATGATGGTACAATTGATTGTCTACGATGCAGTAAAAAATGCCCTTACATATATAGACATTGCCTCAACGTTGTCATCCGAACTGTCAGTAACACAATCATACATTGTACAATTAGACAACCTCTGTTGCAAGATGTGCTTCCCGAGTTAGCGGAATTGCCATATGAAGTATACCTACAGAAAAAGGCAAATAATGTCTACATGCTAAAAACTTTAGGATCCATAGAAAATTTACATTAAATGAGGACAATGCCATATTGCATATCAGCTGAACCAAAAAAAAAAAATTCAGATCAAGCATTGGCAGGAAACGAAACAATCTCATGTGTATATGTCCATGCTACCCAATGAGGATATGAATAGAGTTTTGCAGTGCCATGGAAAATTGAACTGGAAGCGCATAAGATTGTTCAGTCCAGGAATTAGAAGCATGAGAACAAACCCCATACAAAGTATTCAACTGTGAATAAATCAGGTCCATCCTTTTAACTGTCAAAATGGCTTGCTCCTTTGAACGTAACCATCAGGCATTTCCAATAATATTGGAAATTTGGCATTGTTAGAAATGGTAATGATAGAACATAGAACTATCAAAAGCAAATGTTCATAGTGATCTTGCTTCATGGTAAAATAGTAATCGACGAATTTCTTGGTGCCCATTTGGGGATTTGGTTATAGCTGGGATACAATTCCCAATCTCCGTTGGTTTTTTGTTGTCTTGTGTTTGGCAAACTTTTTTCATGTGATTTCATGTTGTAGTTCAAGGTTCTCATGGGCCCGGTTTATGAATTATGGTTGGATGATACATTCAGGAACTTAGCAATTTTTCTATGATCTTAAAGAATATACAAGACCTTCTTTGCCTTTTAATGTAGGCTCTGTGAAGAAAATGTAATATGTAGCTCATTTGAGCACTTTTACTTGATCGATGAAATTACCAAAATTCATCTTCATAAATATTTTGAAATAAAAGGATATATACTTATGTGAATTCCAATGGAACTATCATATCAACCACACAAAATTCAAATTCAAATTCGTCGTTGTTATACTTACGATGAAGTTCACAGTACAATAATTTTACTTGAACATCCCAAAATTGATTTTCCTATAGCTTTCCGATGCTTCTCTTATGCAAACACATCCTGGAAAGTATAAGCATGACTCACTTTATCTATTCCTCGATTGAAGAGCATGTTCACTTGTTTAATGCACTTTATAGTTACTGTTAAGACCATCAATGGGACTTTGTTAACACCAATTCCTGCTTATGAAAATTGCCCTCCCCTTTCTTTTTGCCCTCTGCTTTCCCTTCTGGTTACTTAGTCGTTTTTTGGAAAATGTCTAGGTGCGCGGGTTGGTGGATTCACATGTTCAGATTTCCACTGATGATTTTATATCACAATTCCAACCGACCGCTTCCCCATTTCATATTCAACAAATTTTTGGATCGCGGATTCCCAGTAGGTGGGCTCAACATTGCGTTTCCATTGTTCCATCGCCTGCAAACAACACTCGGACTTCCCCGATCTTCAAATTGACAACCAAATTCCCCTTTATTTTTCTCCTTTACTTTCCCTTTCTGGTTACTTAGTCATTTTTTCGAATATGTCTCATGCTTTTACATCACGAGTTCAAACAACCGCTTCCCCATTCCATACTTGGCCACTATTTCCATCGATGATTCCCGGCCAGGCTTGCTCAACACTGCGCTTCCATTGTTCCATGACCTACAAACACCACCCGAGGTTTCGCGATATACAAATTGGTCGCCGAAGTCCGTCATTATGCCTTGTTCTATGTTAGACATTTTGCAGTCAAAATTTCAGAGACATACAATTTGACCATCGGGCCCTCACGTCTCATGAGTATAACTTGTGACCCTGTTTTGAAGCTCAACCGATCGCTTTACATACTTGGCCATTTCTTGGAATCTCTTTCGCGAGTTGGCGGGTTCACGAAATGTCCAATGCTTAATCGTTCTTCGCCATCCACACCACATTCACACTTCTTTCTAGATATTCAATTATTAAGATTTAATGCTAATAGCTCATCCTGCAGGAACCGTTAAGATTTTTATTAATGTATGAAAGGCTCGAGGAGATATGTCATTAATACAAATTAAACAAGATTTGTGGAGGGTTGTGTTATCCCTTCTGAGTCTTCATTTCAAGCATCATGGAATCTATTTTACGCATCATCTGGTTGGTGGCTTCACAAAATCTCCAATCCTTAATCGCTCTTCGTTGTCACAGACACCTTCACACTTTTTTTCTAAGTATGCAATTAGTAAGCTTTAATGGTAACAACTCATTATGCATGAACCGTAGAGATTGTCATTGATCAATGAAAGGCTCGAGGATATATCCCATTGATACACATTAAACCAAGATTTGCAGAGGGTTATATTATCCCTTTCGAATGTTCATTTCAAACATCATCTGGAGCAAACGGACATCCTCGTTAACTTATGGCAGCAATTCGACAACAATTATGTCCAGATACAATAAACACCTTCGGGCATGATGACCAGAACTTCGAGTGGTCCAGGGAATATTCTTACTACTCATCTCCTTCCGCCCAGAAGCAAAGAAGGAGATGGTCCCTTGGTGCATCGAGAGATATATTTCAAGCCAAAGAATTCCAAGGCAACCTCCTCTGCTCAGATAGCCTGCCCCCCTACGTTGATGGTCAACGCAAAGGTTGATGCGATCGATTTCAAGCTAGAAGAAGATGATACAACGATGGATGATGGCAATGCAGACATTGTTCCCACTCCTATGCCCAAATTGAAATCCACCATAACGGGGGGCACTTCTCGGCTCGACGATGGTGTCCCTGACAAGACCAAAGGAAGGGGTTTAAGAAAAGAAACCGACGTTGAATGCAATAGCTTATTTGCAGCTCGAGAGTTTGACTCTCTCGGCTTGGATGGTGGTCCTCACCCTCAGAGATGTATCCTTTCCTTTCATTTTTAGGGTTTTGGATTTGTCCCTAGTGCAACCTATGTCCCTTAAGTCTTTGACTGTAAGGAAATGGTCTCTTGGTGCATCGAGAGATATATTTCAAGCCAAAGAATTATTCACTTGCGGGACCACTCTCTTGTTCTCTGGATATACAATAAACATCTTAGGGGGCGAGGACCAGAACTCCCAGTGGTGCAAGACATATTCCTACTACTCATCCCCTTCCACCCAGAACGAAGTAATTTGGACCCCCGGAATTGCTCGTGCAGCCTGTGTCCCTAAAGTCTTTGCCTATAAGGAGGGGGTGTCTTGGTCCTCTTCTGCCTAGAACGAAGTAATTTGGACCTCTTGAATTGCTCGTGCAGGCTGTGTCCCTAAAGTCTTTGACTGTAAGGAGGTGGTCTCTTGGTGTGTCCTCACTTTCAGTTTCGGGCTCTTTCGCTTACCCTACAACATTTTTTCTCTTCTTCCTCATGGGAAGCTTGTGAGAACTATCAATTTTACTGCGAGGAGGGTTCTTATCTCCTCCTGCGTTTGGAGAATTATGGGTTGCTTTCTTACTGGGTTGGGTCGTTGGAGTGATGTTGCGGGATGTCGTACTCTTGGCAGTGGTGGTCGGGGATTGGAAAATCTTTTCACTAGGGCCTTTTCCCTGTTATTTGTACAATTTAGTGGTGCTTTGCAATGTCTCTAGGTTGCCAGCGTCAGGAGCAGGAGTGTTTTTGACCTGTTTCAAGCCAAAGAATTATTCCATTGAGGAACCACTCTCTTGTTTCTTTTTCACCTCAGGTCTTCCGCAAGATATTGAGATTGCGGAAACCAACATTGACCTTCCGAGGAGAAGACTGCAAGGAGTTCCTAAAAAAGCATGGTAATCAGATTTGTATGCATGTTCAAGATCTTGTCGATGGCTCATGCATGTTATCGCACTAGATGAACAACACAAAATTGTGTCCATGTTGTTTTTTTTTGTAACTCATGTACTTGTAGTTATGAAAAATATGTTCAATGCTTCGGTGCAAAGAACTCAGTCCAATGTCTATGGATAAATATATATTTCCCACTATTTTTTTTAGATTTACTATTAAAAAAATTGCCTTGGAATATTGGTTGGTGCTTCTTTGTTGGATTTAACACCTCTTCTCGTTTGCATGGCTCAATAGTCTCGTAATTCTTAAATATTGTATTGGCTCAAGTAATTTGATCTAATATGGAGCATTGAACAATTATATGACAATGCATTGTGTTGCTCCCATGAGGCTTCTATGGAAACATAAATGAATTTCAGACAGTTTCAAACCAAACATTCAATTGTATCCGTAATGCAGATAGAACATAGCAACACTAATTTGCGATGCGAGAGTTGGGGCCCCACCCAAGAAGTTTTGTTTTCATCTCAACCTTGCTGAGCAAACAATCTCTTATTTATGTTTCGATTCCTTGATTCCTTTACTCCAAAAGGAAACATTTTATTAGTTTTCCATCCCGTGGCCTCTATTTGAGCACTTTTACTTTATAATGAAATTACCAAATCTCTTCTTCGCGGATATTTTGAAAAAAAAGATAGAAAAAAATGATATATTGTAGTTGAAGTCAAATGGGGCTATGAAATCAACCACAATTTTAAAATTCAAGTTCGTCATTGTTATACTTACGGTCAAGTTGACAGTATAGTAAGTTTATTTCTAGATATGCAATTATTAAGCTTTAATGCTAACAACTCATCATGTAGGAAGTTTATTACTTGAAATAATATTTCAAGGCATTGAACAATGTATCAAGAACACAATTACTCCCACAAGTTGCAATAAAAACAAATCTTCAACAAAGCATTTGCTCACACCCTTTTTAATGGTACAAGCACCATAGAAAACAAGTAAGTGGATAAAATATTGGACTAAAAAATGATGGTTTTGCAATAGTGGGGCTTGTTTGAGACCAATTCCTGCTTACGAAAATTGCCCTCCGCTTTTCTATTTTCCCACTCTCTTTTATCCCCTTCTTTTCCCTCTTCTATACTTAACCAAATTCCATTTTCTTTTTCCCCTCTACTCTTTTTGGTTACTTAGTCGTTTTTATGAAAATATGTAACTGGGCGGGTCGACGGACTCATGGGTTCACATTTGCACTCGTGCTTTTATATCATGATTCCGACCGATCGCTTCCCCATTCCATACCTAGCCACTTTTTCGATCATGGATTCTTGGGCAAGCGGTCTCTAGATTGCACTTCCATTGTTCTGTGACCTACAAACAACACCTGGACTTCTATGATATACAAATTGACTTCCAGACTCCCACATCATCCCCTCTTCTGTGTTACACATTTTGCACTCAAAATTTCTGATACATACAATTTGACCGTCGGGGCCTCACGTCTCCTGGGGAACCCTTGTCACCCTATTTTGAACCTCGTTCGACCGCTTTCCATACTTGTCCAATTCTTGGAATCTCTTTCGCGGATTGTCGGGTTGGCAGGTTCAAGAAATCTCCAATTCCTAATCGTTGTCTCCCGTGCCCGCCACCTTTGCACTTCTTTCCAAGTATGCAATAACTGAGGTTTAATGCTAACAACTCATCATGCATCAACAATAAATATTGTCATTAATGAGCAAAAGGCTCGAGGAGACAGTCACACTCACTATCCCTATACAATTTGTCCAGAAGCATGCATAAAAGATCTTGCCAGGTAATGGGATATCTATTACAAATTTCAATATATTAGCCCTTTTTTCCCCTCTTCTGTACTTAACCAAATTTATGTTTCTTTTTCCCCTCTACTTTCTCTTTCTGGTTACTTAGTCATTTTTCCAAAGATGTCTAACTGCGCAGGTTGGCGGACTCACAGGTTCACATTTGCACTCATGCTTTTATATCGCAACTCCGACCAACCGCTTCCCCATTCCATACCTAGCCACTTTTTCGATCGCGGATTCCCGGTCAGGCAGGCTCTAGATTACACTTCCATTTTTCTGTGACCTACAAATAGCACCCAGACTTCCGTGATATACAAATTGACTGTCGGACTCCCACATCATCACCTCTTTCGTGTTACACATTTTTCACTCAAAAGTCCTGAGATATACAATTTAATCGTCGGGGCCTCACGTCTCCCGGGGAACCCGTGTCACCCTATTTTGAAGCTCGTCCGTCTGATTTCCATACTTGGCCATTTATTGGAATCTCTTTCATGAATCGTCGGGTTGGCGGGTTCACGAAATATCCAATTCCTAATCGATGTTTCATGTGTCCACCACCTTCACACTTCTTTCCAAGTATCCAATAACTGAGGATTAATGCTAACAACTCACCATGCAACAACCGTAAAGATTGTCATTAATGAGTAAAAGCCTCAAGGAGACAGTCACATAGAATATACCTACACAACTTGTCCAAAAACATGCAGAAAAGATATTGCCAGGTAATGGGATATCTATTACAAATTTCAATATATTAGCAAAAACGAGTCTGACCGACCATTTCCCTATTCCATACTGAGCCACTTTTTCGATTGTGGGTTCCCGGACAGGTGGGATCAAGATTGTGCTTCCATTGTTCTGCGGCCTGCAAACAACGCCAAGAATTTCACGATATACAAACTGATCGTTGGACTGCCCCATCATGACCTCCTCTGTTTTACGCGTTTTTCATTCAAAATTTTCGAGACATACAATTTGATCCTCGGGCCATCATCTCTCCTGAGTATCCCTTGTAACCCTGTTTTGAAGCCCGTCCGACCACTTTTCATACTTGACCATTCCTTACTTGCTCTTCCCCGTCCCCACCACCTTCGCACTTGTTTATAATAAAAAAGTGTTTACAAAAACATTATTATTATTATTATATTATAAAGACATACAATTTGACCGTTGGGCCCTCACCTCTCCTGAGTATCCCTTGTAACCCTACTTTGAAGCTTGTCTGACCGCTTTTCATACTTGGCCATTCCTTAATTTCTCTTCCACGTCCCCGCCACCTTCGCACTTGTTTATAATAAAAAAATTGTCTATAAAAACATTCTTATATATATATATAAAAGAGTCTTATTAGTCCCTGCCAAAGGCATGGGACTAATAAGACTCTTTTATATATATATAAGAATGTTTTTATAGACAATTTTTTTATTATAAACAAGTAGGCATGGGACTGTAGCAATGAGTTTTCCTTTGCTCTGTATTAGTTTATTGTAGACTTTAAATTTATGTGCTATATCCAATGTGTAACATAGGAAATCAATTTATGTATTTTTTTTAATAATAAAAAAATATATTTTTCTAAAATTTAATTCGTTGATATCTTTGAAGTGTTATTGCAGGCTTCACATCATTCAATGTATAAAATTGATTGCACAATTAATGAATTTGACAGTTTGACAAGGAACTAAGGTCCTTGATTGCTCTTCCTGCAGTAAATTCTGCACCCGCATTCGGATCTGAGATCACTTTGATGGTCGGGGATCGAATCCCATAGAGATTTGTTTTTGATTTCGTTTCATTCGAAACTGTAAAACAATTTTCCCATTCAACCCTTCCCACCCAAGGGTTGAAAAATGAATCACGCGTGATAGTACAGTTCCTGACATTTTCCCAAACATAAACGTCGGAAAATATATATGCGTTTCATATTTCATTTCAACTCGTTTACATACACTTCAAGCTGGAGAAGTATGACTACTCTAAAATAATAATAATAATAAATGTATGAGATGTCATATTAATTCATATTTAAAGAAATATTGGTGGGTATACACTTTGGGTTATGTGTATGAATTGGTTAAGTTTGACGGTTTTGGGCTTTTATCATTATTATTATTAAATAATAATAATAATATTAGTGCTAAATTTAATGTATAAAAATTTTCATAATTTTTTTTTCTATTTAATTAATTAAACATTAAATATTGTATTTCAATAATGATATTGCAAAATAAAGTTGACCAGTTGTGATTAGACTTATTTGTTTTAACTCATATCTATGAATTATTTTATTTATTATAAATTTAGCTCATATCTATGAATTATTTTATTTATTATAAATTGATGGGTTACCTTACAAAATCTTAGTGCTAAATTTAAAGTATAAAAAATTTAATAAATTTTTTGTATTGTCTATTTAATTAATTAAAAATTAAATATTGTATTTAGATAATTACTTTCACCATTTCAACAAGCTACCATTTATAAATATATTATTTTTATTTAAATTACATTTAAAAACTTACATTCGGACTATTTAGTTAATAGAATGGAAATTAAGTAGGTCAAAATATGCTTAAGGGATAAAAGCTTCCAAGAAAAATGTTACAATTGTATTCTTACACACAGTAGACAAAAAATAATTGTCACCATCATGTGATCCTATGTGATTCATTTTAATAGTTACAACATTTTGGTTTTATTTGTGATTATGTAATAATTTGTTAGAATCTACTCATGCAACTAGTAATCAATTTTATACATTGAATGACGTGAAGCCTGCAATAACACATCAAATATATTAACCAATTAAATTTTAGAAAATATGTTTTTTTATTATTTAAAAAAATACATATATTGATTTCCTATGTTACACATTGAATATAACACATAAATTTAAAGTCAGTAAACTAATAATCACCACATCTAAATATAAAAAAGTTATACTATGTATTTATTGTTATGCATTATTATATTTATTATCTAATATATTATTTATTATTATATTTATTATCTAATATATTATTTATTATTATATTTATAATATATTTATTATATTTATGAATATTATAGTTCCATTCAACGTACGGTTCATTATACATTTTGAATAACAAACAACCCTCAATTATTATCCTTTGACAAAAAATATTCGTTACTTGTGCATTTAGTTATATTAAGTTTCATTGTTCAACATGTATTTCCCAACTAACTCTGCAGGGACTGCGTTGCCATGCAACCCTTGTTTATAATAAAAAAAATGTTTATAAACACATTATATATATATAGTCTTATTTCTAAATATGTAATTAGTAAGCTTTAATGCTAACAACTCATCATGTAGGAACCGCAAAGATTGTCATTAATGAGCGAAAGGCTCGAGGATATCTCCCATTAATACGCATTAAAGCAATATTTGCAGAGGGTTATATTATCCCATCCGAGTGTTCATTTCAAACATCATGGAATGTCTTTCGCGCGTCGTCGGGTTGGCGGGTTCACGAAACCTCCAATCCTTAATTGTTCTTTGTCGTACCCGCCACCTTCGCACTTCTAAGTATGCAATTACTAAGCTTTAATGCTAACAAGTCATCATGCAACACCCGTAGAGATTGTGATTAATGAGCGAAAGGCTCGAGGAGATAGCCCATTCACACGCATTGGACCAACATTTACGGAGGGTTATATTATCCCCTCCAACTGTTCATTTCAAGCATCGTCTGGAGCAAACAGACGTTCTCGTAAACTTATGGCACCATCTCGACAACAGTTCTATGGAGATACAGTGAACACCTTCGGGCATGAGGACTAGAACTTCCAGTGGTCCAAGGCATACTCTTACTACTCATCCCCTTCCGCCTAGAACAAAGTAATTTGGACCTCTAGAATTGCTCATGCAGACTGTGTCCCTGAATTTTTTTACTGTAAGGAGGTGGTCTCTTGATGCGCTGAGAGATATATTTCAGGCCAAAGAATTATTCCACTGCGGGACCACTCTCCTGTTTCTTTGTCACCTTAGCTCTTCCGCAAGATGTTAAGATTGTCGAAGCCAACATTGACCTTCAGAGGATGAGACTCCAAGTAGTTCCTAAAAAAGCATGACAATGGGTTGGACCTCTTTCCTGAGTTCTTGGAATACCCGACGACAGTTCCTGAAGATATCACAAGCTTGCAGGTTATTTCATTTAGAAATCCATTCAGGGAAATTGCAAGGTTGTTTACAAGAATAACGGGACAGGAATCCACAACAAGTATTTCCTGCATGGTTCTTTATATTTTGTATTTCACAGTAAAAAAACAAGCCATTTTTTATTGGGGGAAGCTAATTTCCATTGAAATATGTTCCCAATTGTCACGATTAAAAAATGAGAAGAAATTTTATATGTCATCCTACTTGGTTTTCGTGATAGCGCATTGTTGTCTGTTTCCAAAACTATCCGTGTCCAAGAAGGTAAACTGTGAATTCGAACCAATAACCTTCTTCTACCAGGCCTTGTGGGGGCACAAGGTCTCCCATTGTTTTTATGAGGTTTTTAATGACTTTGTCTCTATTTTCAAATATTTATTGTTAGGAAAGGATGATCCCCGCATGTTTGACCAGGAAACCAAGTTTTTGGACAGGAAGGGGGCACTTTAACAAATGGAGAATTACAGTGTGATAATGATTTTTGGCTCCAAGGAAAATCATGTTTTCCTTCCATGTCACATTACAGAGAGAATTTTTTTTATAGAAATAGTAAGGCAATACAACTACTGGTTGCATTTATTCCATGAGAAGAGAAAAAAATAGTTCATTCCTCTGCCTTGGAAAGTCGGGGACTTCATGTTGAGGAACGTCAACAAAATTGACGAATTCATGGGCCATTTCAACAGCTTGAACCTAATATATGTTGATAGGCTAAGAGGGTTCAACCCTAATGGGATTTTTTTAGAACATTTACTAGTAGTTGGCTTCAGCAATTCTTTTATCCAGACACGCCTGAATGAAGATAGAGACAATGACGACAACACTCTTGCTTCTGACGCTGACGACCTAGAGACATTACAAAACACCACTGAATTGTACAAACAATAGGGAAAAGGCCCCTGTGAGAAGAGTGTTCAATCCCCGACTACCACTCCCAAGAGTACGACATCCTGGAGCATCGCTCCAATGGCCCACCCCAGTAAGAAAGCGACCCAGAATTCTTCAAACGAAGGAGGAGATAAGAACCCTACTCGCGCTAAAATTGATAGTTCTCACAAGCTTCCCATGAAGAAGAAGAGAAAAAAATTTGTAGGGAAAGTGAAAGAGCCCGAAATTGAAAGTGAAGACATGGAACTTGAGACTGATTTGGATAGCGTATTCCATAATGTTGATCAACCCGGGGATGTGATCCAGCGTAGTCCCCTAATGGAAATAGCTGAGACCAATTTTTTTTATGAAGATGAATCCTTTCTATTCCAGAGCATTATTTTTTACAGCGAGTCTAAAAATTTAATTATTAAAAAGAGAGATGTAAGAGATAAGAAAGGGAAATCTTGTTCAGAGATTAACCTTAGGAACATGCGGCCGTCCCAAATCTCCCGACTTCACTAAGAACCAGAGATGCTCTTGATGATTCCATTGGAGGCATTGAGGCTGAGAATACCAGACTAAAGGACTGAGTCAAGGAATTGGAGGAAGCTTTGATTCCTATACCATTGCTCGTCAGTCCTTTAGCAATAACCATGCCTACCACCCCTACAACCAAGTTAAAAGGATCCTCCAGCCTCCTCGCATCGTGTAGAGGCTATGTGGAGAAGAATATCAAGAAAAGAATGGAGTTGATTACTCAGGCCTGAGAAACATCACAAAGTATGGCTTCCCTTGGAACGAGGGCACATGCTTTGCACGATTATTTGCAGGCAGATTTAAAAAATGAAGAATGTTTCTATATAGACACGGTCATCCCTTTTGGTGTCCATGTCAGCAACATGACAGATATGAGAAGAAGACAAGAATATCTCCCCTCCCCAAACCGGATCACTCAATTAAATGCATGTTGAAAAGAGAAAGTGAAGAACTACATCTCATTGTCCAATCATGTGAATAAGTCATATCAAAGAAAGAAGAATTATTCAAAAAGATGATCGAAATAGACTTAGTCGGAAGTACCAACGAGGTCCAAGACCCCAACTTAATCGTCAACTCCTTGCCCTTAACCAAGCAAGCCTTCGATGAACAAGTTGATATTTTTAAGGGGTTGTCTTTAGAAAAGTTTTACAACATCCTTGAATATGGCGAAGATGACGTGGACAACTGGCTAGTCGACTATTCAGTACAAAATGAAGAAATTGATCAGGATCTGCGTAATCTTTCTATTGATCTAAGGGAATTAGAAAAGGATTTTTTCAACATAAAAATCTGGGATGAGATCAACGTGGCCCCCATGAGAGGCTACATTGAAGAATGGCTCCAAAGGGAAATCAACAAGCTCACCGACGAAGGGCAACACACAGTTGGCATGATTCCAGTAGTTGTTGACAACAACAATAAAAAGGCATCATCAAGCAAATAACAAAGGGGGAGATATATACCATCAGTGCAAGTCTATACTGATCACATCCTTCTTTGTTTATCAATCTAGTTATTCCACCTCTTTAAATAGAAATGTCTAACCAAAGACTGATACCTTCCAATTTCTTTTTTCCAGTTCTTGCTCTCTACCCTCGCCCACTTCTTCTTTCTACAGTCCAATTTCTTGTACATATTTAGTTTATGGTCCGCGGGAGCCCCAATCCCAGTCTATATGACAAACACATTTAAATTTCCAAGAATATGTTACAGACAATATTATTTTTTTGCTATATTTCAAAGAAAACTATTTTTATCTTCTTTTATATTTATGTGCTTAGAAATTTTTATCTTCAACTATGTTGAATGTCAAGAGATTGTGTTTATTTAATTTGAATGTTTAATGTGTGTGATTCCTAGTCCTGTTTTCCGGGAACCTTTTTAAAAAAAAAATAAAAAATAAAAAATTCTATCGTTTTGTATTGCTTCAAGTCATTACGACAGATATTCTCTAAGTCTCACATTTGAACTATACACGCCACAGGTAAAACTTATAGAGGATTACCACATCTATAAGAACGCAGTAGGATTAAAAAAAAAAAATTATTTCTTTGCCATCACATATAACTTTATTTATCCTAACACATATAGAGACACACAAGCCAAATGACCTATTTAAAGAAGTGACTATGAAAATTGTACTTAACTCTAACCAGTTGGAAGTATACATAAATCATTATGAATGAATTTCATAAATACATTAAAGAGATCAAACATGCAAGGTAGGAACGTAAAATTCGAACATGGCAAGTCAGACTACTGGTAAAAATAAAAGCAAGATGGATTATGCAAAACACAATATAATTAGAATGAAAATATTTTCAAAAACTAAATGGTTTCAATGCCAGAATTGCTCTAGGAGCCGCGTGTCATTTCCTGCATGGATACCACCTGTGCTTCATGTTGCTTGCCACGTCTCCGCTGCAGTTTCTATTTGCCTCCGCTACTTATTCCCCCATCCCTGTGCATTTATTCCCATTCCAACCTCGCAGGGATTGCGCTGCCATGCAACACTTGTTACTAAATCAAGTCAAATGTCTTTGGAATTGAGTTAACGACACCTATATGAGGATATGACTCACAAATATGCAATTTGTGATCATGTTTGACATGTGTTTATAGTGCCTTAAGATTTCCTTGTGTTCTTATTGAGTGAATTCAACTTTTTCATTTTATTGTAGCATCCATTGTTTTTCTTTGATTCTTTGAAGCTTGTGAACCTAGCATGAGTTGACTCAGAGGTTATATTTGACATGACATTGATTTTGAGACTTTGTTTTTAAAGTTGAAGTCTAAATGTGTTACATTTTTTCCTTTTTTTTGGGTATATTTTCACGAATATTTGCTTGAAATTCGGTAAAATATTGTTGGATTTGCATATTTGAATGGTTAATTATATATAATATCAGTGCTTCAAGGGGTTTTCAGCACGTTGAATCCATTTCTACATTCAGAAATGCAATTTAAACAACACAAAGTTTTGATTTTGTGCGAATTTATGTTGTCGGATTCTGACAAGGAGGGAAAAAACATAGAACAATTAAACAAGCTCGTTTTTAATTAAGACATAAAATTATATGCTTTTATTTATGCGCATAGATTCACCACTTAAAACTAGAGAGAAGAAAACCAACTCCCAACATTTGGAGATGGGGAAGCAAACACAAAGCTTCGTTAAAATGATTAATGAGATTTACAATGTATATATAAGATGCCATATAGTTTAGGAACGGTTTGAAACGTTGAGATGGTTGGAAACTAATCACCGTCACCACAACTAATTTTCCATTATTCTAAGTCTCCCCTTTAATGGAGAAATGATTGACATCCACACCTAACATCTCCCTGAATAGTTCAAATTTGATCTTCCCAAAAGGCTTAGTGAAAATATCAACAACATTTTCACTAGTATTACAATACATTAAAGAAATGTCATTAGACTGCATCTTTTCTCGAACAAAATAGAATTGAGTATCAACATGCTTTGTCCTTGAATGATAAACTGGATTATTTTCCAACTTGATTGAGCTATGGTTATCGCATTTGATTATCGTAGCTTTCCTTTGTTCTTCTCTAACATCTTGAAGTAGTCTTCTCAACCAAACAACTTCACAAGTTGTTGCACACAATGCTTTATATTATGCCTCAGTGGATGGCAAAGATACAATAGGTTGCTTCTTACTGCTCCATGAAACAATCTCGGATCCAATGCCAAAGGCATAACCTGTAGTAGATCTTCGATTATTCAGATTGCCAGCCCAGTCAGAATCTGAGTAACCTGTAAGCTCAACATCGAATGAATCATATATTTAATACCATAATCGATTGTGCCTTTGAGATACCTGAGTACCCCTTTCACTGCATTCCAATGGCTTTCTATAGGTTTAGCCATAAATTGAATTAACAAACTAACAGAGTGTGTTATGTCAGGTCTGGTTGTAGTGTGATAGTTCAAGCTTCCCACCATCTGTCTAGACATTGTATCATTTACCTCCTTCAAACCATCGTCGCAGTAAAGTTTTGTGTTCTGCTGCATTGGAACATAAGAAACTTTACACTGATCCATTTTAAACTTCTTAAGTACTTCTCTGACATATTTTCCTTGAGACACAAAGGTTTGACCAACATTCCTCCAAACTTCAAGATCTAGGCAGTAATGTAACTCACCAAGATCTTTCATTTCAAATACTCGTGACATCTGCTTCTTAATTCCACTAATCAATTTTTATGAATTTCCTGTAATAATCAAATCATCAACATATAAGGAAATCAATAGAACATGCCCCTTTTCATCAAACTTGGTATACAGATTTGGATCACTTTTGCTCCTCATAAAACCCTGCTGAAGAAAGAATGAATCTATCTTCTCATACCATGACCTAGGTGTCTGTTTCAGTCCATACAATGCTTTCTTTAATTTACATACTAAATGTTCCTGACCACTTTTCACAAACCCCTCTAGTTGAGTAAGGTAAACCTCCTCCTTTAACTCACCATTCAGGAAAGCAGACTTTACATCTAATTGGTGAAGCTTCCAATGGTGTTTTGGAGCTAGTGCAATTAACGTTCTTATAGTGTTTAATTTAGCTACTGGTGCAAACGTTTATGCATAATCAATGCCCTCTTTCTATGAATGCCCCTTTTCCACCAATCTAGCTTTATATTTATCTATACTACCATATGCTTTGAATTTAGGTTTGTATATCCATTTACATCCCATGGGCTTTTTATCTTTAGGCAATTCAGTCAATTCCCAAGTTTCGTTTTTCATTATAGAGTCATATTCTTCCTCCATTGCTTCTCTCCAGTCTTCATGCTCATTAGCTTCTTTAAAAATCATGGGTTCTATGACATTTGAAATATTACTCATTAGGGCACAATCTTTATATTTTTCAGGTGGACAAACCTGTCGTGTAGATCTTCTCAATTGGTTGGTGACTTCTTCTTCGTTTTGTGAAGATTCTTCTTCATTGCTAGATGTATCCATGTCACTGGGTGCCTTTTCCTGTTGCTGCTTCTCTTCTTTGACCTCCTCATCTTCAAGAAGTACCTGACATCCTTCATGACTATTGTTTTTATTATTTCCTTCTGCCTGCTCATGGAAAATTACATCTCTACTTGCAAACACTTTGTGAGTAGATGGATCAAACATTTTATATGATTTAAATTCTAAACAGTACCCTATAAAAATACATTTGATAACTTTAGCATAAAGCTTCTTCCTATTCTCCTTTGGAATATGTGCAAAGGCCTTACACCCAAATATCCTCAAATTATTAATTGTTGGTTTAGAATCATACAAGGCTTCGAAAGGAGTTTCATGATCAAGACACCTTGTTGGACTTCTATTCTTTAAATAAACAATAGTGATAATGGCCTCAACCCAAAAAGCATTTGAGATATTCTTACCTTTCATCATACTTCGTGCACACTCCACCAGAGTTCTATTTTTCCTTTCTGCAACTCTGTTTTGTTGTGGAGTGTGGGGTACTGTAAATTGTTGTACTATTCCATGATCTTTGCAATACTTGATGAAATTCCCCAATCTGTACTCTCCCCCTTGATCCGAGCGAAGGATTTTGATGGGTTTTCCTCTTTGCTTCTCCACCATGTTTTTAAATTCCTTGAAGTACTAAAAAACATCACTCTTTTTCCTGAGGAAATAAAACCATGTTTACCTTGTTTAGTCATCAATAAACAATAAGAAATAATAAGCACCTCCTAGCGACCTTGTCTGCATTGGTCCACAAACATCAGTATGCACAAGTTCTAATATATCTCTTTTTCTCCTATCAGGATTAGAGGGGAATTCATCAATGTGCATCTTTCCTAATGCACAACCTTCACAAGCAACATACTCATTCTTCAACATAGGGAGACCTTCAACCATACTTTGTTTTTGTAATAACAACAAAGCATGATAATTAATGTGACCATACCTTTGGTGTCAAAGAGTTTCTATAAGCATAGTCGTAGAAGTTAAAGCTTGATGATTCTTGCTAGTGACATCAAGTTTGTATAGGCCTCCAACTTTGACTCTTGAAGCAACAGTTTTGTAATGATCTTGCAAGTCCTTCACTATACAATGTGTCTTGAAGAATTCGACCTTCAAATCCTGGTCTGTAATTGTGGACACAGAAATCAAGTTTTTCCTTATCCCAGGGACATACACAACATTGCAAATGTGTCTGACAATACCATTCGAAAGTGTTACTGGAATATCTTCATATCCCTTGATTTGATAAGAGCAATCATCTCCAAGATAAATATGGGAACCATTATGTGTTTCTTTAAATTTTATATACCAATTCTTGTTACATGTCATGTGAATTGAAGCGCCAGAATCAACAAACCATGCATCAACATCATCAGTTTCAGCAGACAGTGCAACATTGGACACAAACAATTTGAGATCTTTTGGATCAATATTCGGGTTTTCTTTTGCAAAGTGTCCTGAATGTTTTCTATTTTTATGCCTAGCCTCATCATCATTTTTCTTCTTATAACATTCTCTGGCAAGATGCCCAATCCTACCACAATAAAAGCACTTAGGTTCATTTCTATTCGATGACATACCTTGATTTGGCTTTGACTTCCTATGAAATGAACTTCCTCCTTTGCCTCCTTCTCGTGGTTTCTCTTTAGGGAATCTCTTCTTTGTCCATAGTGCTAAGTTTGAATTCCGAGGCTTCAAATTCGCACGCCTCTCTTCCTCTTGCAACAATATACCTGTCAGTTCCTCAAAAGTAGGAGATTTCTCCCTTGCTGCAAGGCCTATTATAAACATTTGATAGTCCTCTAGCATTCCATTTAGGGCAATTGTGACAAGATCAGTGTTTGACACTTTTTCTCCTATGTCTCCCCATTTATCTTTCATTTCTTTAATTCGCCCAAGAAAAGTACTGACAGTCTCATTTATATCCATTTTAATACTTAGCAATTTACTCTTTAGGAAAAGAATGTGATTCATATTATTAGTTTGATACAGATCTTTAAGTGCTTGACACATTTTACTAGAAGTCTTAACATTTCTAATATGAAGAATTATGCTATCTTTAATAGACATTCTCAGCAATACCTTGGCTTTGTTCTCTCGCTTATCCCAATCTAGGATTGTTGTCGTTGTCGTGCCTGCAACCGTATCAGGTCGTGCTTCATCTCCTTTCACAATCGTCCATACACCATAACCTTCCATCAAGGTTAGCATCTTGAATTTTCAATTGATGAAATTCGAGCCATCTAACTTGTTGGCATCGTTGAGGTAAGTTTCTGCTAGCAGATTTTCCATCTCTGCAAACTTCTTCACCTTCTAGGCAGTCAACGCCGCAGAAGCAACACCTCTCACTCGACGCTTGAGAAGGGAACAAAAATGATAACCACTTTTCTACAATAGTAATAATAATCTTCACCGTAATCTTCGATTCCACTTTAATCGATGAGCTTGAAATTTGAAGAACGGATCCAAATATTTCAACAATTTCTAATTTAATGAATAACCAAGAAAGTGATCATAAATGCAAGAATTAAGTATTCGTGCATTCAGGTATTCGCGTGAGGGTATTCACATTTAGGTATTCACGTGAGGGTATTCGTGCATTCAACAGTCAGTGCGACCATCAATAGAAGCACCAGTAGTAAGCAGAGACGCTCTAACCTCCAGGTGCTCCATGCCCTCTTCATGTACGCTCATACCTCCAAGTGCTCCACGCCCTTCGCTCAGAGCAACGATTCCATGATTCACAATGTATAGACAGTCACAGATACCAACGAAGACGCTCCGACCTCCAGGTGCAGGATGCTCCGACTTCACATCGGTCTGGTGTGGGCTCCTCACTCAAGATTCGTCTGCCTCTCACAATATCCTAGTGGCTCTGATACCAACTTAAAACCAGAGAGAAGAAAACCGACTCCCAACATTTGGAGACGGGGAAGCAAAGACAAAGCTTCGTTCAAATTATTAATGAGATTTACACTGTATATATAAGATGCCATATAGTTTAGGAACGGTTTGAAACATTGAGACAATTGGAAACTAATCACCGTCACCGCAACTAATTCTCCATATTTCTAAGTTCACCATCATGGGTTGTTGATATTTATAGATGAATACATTATAGGATGATGGTTTATATGTTATTTATGGCTTGTGTGTAGACATGGATGTGATTGAATATCAATTATTGCTTAAAAACTATATTTTTTACCATGAGATGATGGCATAATATGTTAGGATGACATGATGTGGTGATTATATGAATGATAATATTTAGTTTTTCATTTGATGCACCTTGCCATGACATTCATTATGATTGAAACACGATGTATAACACATGTATGATTTGATTGTTACAATAAAGTTAACTATGAGTATATATGTATTTGGTCACTAGATGAATGTTTATCTTTTGGACGATATACTCTATGATTTGATATATGTTGTTAATGCTAGTTACATTGGATACACGTGATTTATGCTAGCCAAATTATAATCATAGGGTGACAATGACTTGATACATGTGATTGGTGGCTTGATACATGTGATTGATGATTTGATACATGTGATTTATGATTGAATACATGCTATGATTTAATGTCTTGTTGTTACGATGTGAGTAAGAGTTTGACAAGATAGCCACTCCATGGGCTCGGTGGGCTGGTTCAATGATAGATATTGTGGGAGCCATACCCATGAAGGATTTTAATAAAAATACTATAATATTGGTTGGGGATAGGATATAACATGATCACTAGTTCTATACCAACTACTATAGACTTATGTGATGTCCGGTGCCATAGAATCTTGAAAAATGCTTGGGGTGATAGAGCCTTACGAGATGCTTGGTGCCGTAGAGCATTACAAAATGACAAAAGTTGGGTGGAGCCTCAAGGTTCTAATACAATTTAAATACATGTTGCAGTCGACACATTTGATAAGTTTTAACACCTTACCGTGATGATTGACATATAAAAGACTAATCTCAACAAAGGAACATGTACCATGGTGAGTAGGACCTTTTGAGCACCAAGTGTGGTATAACCAATAACTACGAATGGTGGAGTATGAATGAAGTGGTGGTTGATTGTGTATGAAATTGCACGACTTCCTGATTGTATTCAATTTGTGTGTACTTGTATTCATGAAATAAAATGCATGTATTGTTATAGGGGTATGTTGACTTACTTCTTCATCTTACATTATGAAAAGATTGTAGTTTCAGGGGAATGGATATATTGTTGAATATTAGTGAATATGAGGGGTTTTCACATGGTGGCCACATGTGCACATCCGATGTTTACACACTATTAGTATTATATTAAAAAATTGTTTTGTATAATGAATTCATTATGTGCATCCAATGATTAAGAAAGGTGTACTTGTTAAGCAAATATTTAATAAATAAATAAATATTTTTTCCAGGTAATGCATTTCTTGGAGAAACTCACTGGACACTTCTCCTCGTTTCGAGAACAATACCCGGGGTAAACTAGATTTTGTAGAAGCTTGAAGCTTTGTTATGTCACTTATAGAAATAGAACATAGGTGGGGAGGATACCACTCTATCACACAACCACTTGGGCTAGACCCAATTGCCGTAATAAATAAATATTATTTAAATATGTCCAAGTTTATTAATGGAAGGAATTAGGTGCACACACACACACACACACACACACACACACACACACACACACATATATATATAGTCAAGCATGAGTTGTTATTGGAGTGATGTGCATGATTGTGTAATATATAGATATACAAAGAGGATTTTTGGGGATTATGCATTCCCATCCCAATTTTGGAGAGAGATGGAAAGATTGCAAAGACCGATGGATGGGCCACTGAAGAATTTGCTAGAGCTGTTAAGCTTGCGAATGGATGAGTTTTAAACTAGAGAGAAATCTAGTATAGTGTTAGTGATTGTGGGCTTGGTGGGCCTTCGAATAAATGATTGAGAGAATTAGGTTGGGATGAGAACACTCTCATCCCCCATAATTGGTTGTGGAATTAGTTCTTGGAGGTTGCTGTTGTGGGAGCTACTGTTGCCATTAGAGAGGTTACCAGAGGTATTGTTATGCTCAGTATACATTCCTACTAAAACAAGTACTCTTTAAAGCTTATTGTTTTTATCTTAGTTGGAAAGTTGGTTTACATGCAAATAGTTTTCATTATTTGATTATATCCATTAATTAGCCTTTTGCAATGAAATTGAATGTTGAAAATTTTATAAATTAGCTTAACACAAAGGAATATGTATATTTTAATGTTTATTATTTAAACATGTTATTTAAGTAAATCCTATGAATATTAATGAACAAAGAAAGTAAATTTTATGAACCTTTGTGAAAATGCTTGTTGAAAATTTGGTTAGTTAATTAAAGGTGCTTCACCCATTAAATGAGGGCATCATAACAAACAAGACATCATAGTTAGAAATCCCGAGACACTTTATGGTGCATAGACAACAATATCAACTCATAATGAGATGCATGTCTACCTCAATAAAGCTTCAACTAGAATTGACTAGCCATCGATGAAAATTAAAGACACCAACAAATCATTAAATCCCTTTCACCATATTCTAAATGTTCTAAGAATTTGACCTTTCCCAACCATTCAAATAAAGACAAGGGAAATCAAAAAATAAGTGCCACCAAAATTCATAAAACACTAACCTTTAAAAAAAATGTAAAACGTTGAATGCACACCATTCCACTCTCAATCTTCAAAACCAAAAAATTGAAAATTAAATGTCACCAAAAATCATAAAACACTCACCCTAAATGAAAAAGGATGCAAAACAACCATAATTGCTTCACACCATTCCACTCCCAACCTCCAAGACCCCAAAACCCAAGATCCATTATCACTGATTCAAAAAAGTCTGTAAAACCAACAAAAAATCATAGAACACTCAACCTAATGCAAAGCAACCATAATTGCTTCATACCATTCCACTCCCATCCTCCAAGACCCCAAAACCCAAGATCCTCACTTATCCAAAGAAAATCCTTAAGACCAAACATGTTCAAGACAACCACACATTTGTATTTAAAACCATACAAACACTTTATATTCACCCAAATGCAAAACAACCATAATGCTTCACACCATTCCACTCCCATCCTCCAAGACCCCAAAACCCAAGATCCTAGTGATCAAAAAAATCCTTAAGACCAACATCGTATGCGACTCGACATGGCAAGCACAACATTTCCTATTTTAACATTTTGTTTTGGTCCTTATTATTAACAAATAATGACTAAATTACTCACTTGTGTAACTTTTAATAGTACCACACTATGACAATATAAAAAATTAAATATTCAAATTTATATTTTATTTAATAAATAATAAAAATATTTGTTTGGAAAGACACCTTCTAGAAATGTTTTCCCATTTTCCTTGAATTTTTTGAATGTTATATAATTTGGATTTTCTTTGACGGTAAAATCCAACTATATAACTTTTGGTCCAACCAACCAATCCAACGAATTACTTTGCACCCGCTAAGTTACTGAACACATCCTTTGATAAAATATAATTCTCATTTCTCTACGGTTGAGGCAACATAGTTATTTTGTTAAATAATATTATTCGAGAGGACTACTTAAAATCTTTCGTGGCACATACACACATGGCACTGCAAATATGCTCTCCGACTACCTTGGCTCCGATGGAATCAAATCCTCCCTTGGCCGGGGCGTCAATGGAGCATCCCTTATGGAAAGAAATTAAAGAATCTGAATGGTTTGCCAAAAATCCAATTGCTCATTTTATCTGTTCATGCTTCAATTTGGTTCTTTACTGCCTGCTTCCAAAATAATTGTATGCATAATCACATGAAAAATATAGCTTAGGAGGAACTCTGATCTGATCAAGTATTCCGTTCTGTTTTGTGTCGGTATCCTTTCTGTTTCAGTTATTTGGTGAGTTGTATGTATGAAGAAGCATCCACATCATCATCATCTGTGCTTCAGAAATTGCGGACAATAACACCCAGTGAAGGTGATGTTGTAAATGATGAACCCACATTGGAGAATGGCATCAGTGAGTTGGATGACATCATGGAGGCTGCAGGCATGGTGTTTATCCAAGCTTACAAACATATACACAGGTTGCAATCTCTTCTAATTATACTATATATTTTTGTTTTGGTTTGGCCAGTTACTTCCTGTATAAAGCTTTCCGAATCTGGTATAACTTCTTTTGTGATTATTGGTTCTGGGTTTTGAGTTTATGGAGAACGGATTTAGAAAAAATTAAAAGATTTAATTAAACTTGAAGAACTGCATGCCGTCTTACGCTTTGATATTAGCCAATTGATACAACTTCCTGTCTGCACAGATCCCAAATTGGGGAAACTTCTGGGGTTAATGTAATGCTGTTTGGGTATTTTATTCAACCATTTTTCCCAAAAAGTGTTTGGCAATTGAACATGAAGATTCCCCACCGCCAATGGGGTATTGGTGCACTGTTCAGGTTGACAGAGTGTTAAGCCGTCCACTAGGGCACGGAATGCTTTTCTATTAGCAAACATCCCTGGAGGGTGCGTTTCTGTTAACGGAAGATGAGACAATTCAGTTTGGAAAACCTGTTTTTGTTTTGCTTTTGATAATGCTTCCTTATACTGTAGTCGCGAGCATCCACCACCTATCAAGAGGTGGGGCACTGCTTACCTTGTTGGGTGTCCACCCAGCCTCACGTAAACAGCCATGGCAGCTCAACCAATACAACGGCCTCATTGCTGGACTGCGCCGGCCACTTTTTTGAGGAAGTGAACCCTGGTGGGGTCTCTACCCTTGCTCCCTCTATTCCCATTATGCTTCCAGACTACATAATTCAAGGTTTCCCTAATTTTACTTTAATGAGAACTTCTTCCTCGTATAAAGGGAGGGTGAAAAACAATCTACACTAGAAAGCAATGCCTATTCACCTAATGTTATTGACAATGCCGAGTATTAGAAAAAGGAAAAAGACGAAAAATAAACTTTGCTAGTTTACAAGTTGGATGGACCTAGTATATATGATGTCATTTAGCTACACAGGCTATATGAGTGATTAAGAACATGCCTACAGAGTCCCCCAGCGTGTGGATCCTGTAGATGGATAAAATGAGGCTGAAAATGTTCTCCAAGCGTAAAGTATGATCCCCAAAATCAGCTAGGATGATGGCCTGTCCGTCTGTCCATTTGCAACAGGTCGTACTTCCTTATCTGCGATGATTTTTTATAGGTCCAGCAATTAAATGAAAATCATCGAATAAACATTACATCAGTTTTGGATATTGTCTGCTTTATGTTTATTCAGGAACCACAGATTGCAATTTCAGTTTCTCAGCCAATCAGTGAAGTCTAGTGACTGCAGTTAAGTTCATGTCCATGCTTCTTTTGATGCATGTGCACAGCAATGCAAGCAACACACAACAATATAAAGAAAATGAATTAATCCATGTTTGGCTGACACTCGAGGCATGCAAATGTGAATTATGACAAAGGGTTGCATGAAGCAAAGTCTAGTCATTTACCAAATCGATCAGTATATTCTTGGTGCCTGTTACAACAAAATCTAGCACCTCTAAATGATGTAAAGTCCCAAGCATCAAGGGGCTAGTATTGTGCAACTTAGGAAGGCTACCCACTGTCACCACAGTAGTTCTTCCATTCTCTTCTGGTTGTCTCTTCTCCATCTCAAGGGGGGCTTCCCTAAAATGTAGGATTGCTAAGGATATAGAATGGAGGCACATGGTGATTTAGTGAAGAGTAAGCCTAAGAAAAATGTATGGTAGTAGTATAATGGAAAATGAGTGGTGTGAGAAAGGAGTATGAAGGTAGAAACCCCAAGACCAAGTGCCAATCCAAATATAGGCTAAATGGAGTCAAGTGATATGAATCCAAGAGGCGAGTGCTTGAATATGTAAGGTTAATAAGGGCTGCTATGCATGCCACAAATCAGCCTTAACTTGCTGAAATTTATTCAGAAAACTAACCTTGTAGAGCTAAAATTGTTACTCTAAAACGATGTTATGAAGGTGATGTTATATTATTCCAAGCAACAAACTAGTTTGTTAGATGCAAGCTTCATACAAAAACAATGAATATAAGAGGGATCAAGTCCTCACTTTACATTATCCAACTGACACATGGTTCATTACAAGGCCTTCGTGAAATGCTACAAGGGTATTCTACAATAAATAAACAACATATGAGAAAAATTACACACATAAAAGGCCTCACAATAGATAGATGCCAATAGGATGTACGATGAAGCCCAAGGGGAGAACTCCTCAACCCCCAAAATCCCAACCATTACAATGGAGAGAGAGGTCTTCTTTATAGAGTGAGTCTCTTTTCTCATACCATAAATTATTACTATTTGCTAATTAGCTACATGACAAATCAAACAAATATGGAGTAGTTAGATCCCTCCTCAACCCATGGTCAACCATCTCATATTATATGGACAAAAACCTCCCATGGGCAACTTGCCTCATCTAAAAATAGTAGTGAAATAACAATATAATGCTCATGAAAGGGGGCATACCACTAAAAATAGGCACCGAACCAAGTCAAATGCCAAGTGTCCATAGGGAATGCTCCCTCCAAGAATGCATGCATGCAAGATATAATAAAATAAGTTTCGACATAGGAAGGATGTGCTCCAAGGTCCACCTAAGAGAACTAAGTGCGCCTTCCAAGATGCATGAGTGAACAAACATGATAATAATCCTCCACAACAACCTCCTCCAAAAATAGCAAGAGGTTCACAAGATGCATGTGACCAATTCACATGTGTGAATCCCAAAGCAACCAACTTGATGGATGAATGTGCAAGATGCCAAGTGGATGGAGCGCTCCACAAGAAATGTAGTCAAAACCCCACAATTGAAAGTGGACCATCTCCACAAGGCAAATCCAAGGAGATAAGGGCGAATTAGGGTTTTGACCATGCCAAAACTCCATGAAACATTGAAATATATATCTCCAAGAATAACAAGAAGTGTCTCCACAAGTGTGCCCTCCAAGGATATGCTAAAAAATAGTAATAGGACCAAGTAAATGCATGCAAAAGCCACATGTGTGGCCCTCCAAGTATGCCACATGCCCCTCCATAGAATTCTCCCATCATCACCTCCAATACAATGTTATCAAATCCGGACTGAAATTGGCAAAATCGACTGGTTTTGGGGTTGTACTGGTCCAGTTGAGGAATCCGAACCGGAAATGGCCAGTTTCGTATAGTGTTGAAATTGTAGCAAGGAAGGTCTTCATCATTATAACGTCCTAGCATGATGGAGGACAATGAAACTTAGGCTGAGTTGATTAATTAAATGTTTTTTTAAGTCTAAGGAAAAGAACTGTTGATGTGTTATAATCTTTAGTTGACTTTATTGAGTCCTTTTTCTAAAGTTAAAGTGAAAAATAATTTAAGTTGTGGTCTTTTAATCTTGACCATTGATCTCATCATGAGGATGAGGGTTGATCTCATCCCTCCATCCTTTTGGAGGTTAGGGTTTCACTTGCTCAATGAAGAATAAAGAGATCGATTGGGCTAAGGGGGCGCACAAGCAGAAGAGAGATCGATTGGAGAGAGAGATCGATTGCATATTTGCAGGTGTGAGTTTTGCAGGAGGACAGAGGAGAGTCTAGCAGGTGGATCAACTCATCTCTTCACCAAATCACAGAGGCTAAGCTTCAGATCTGGCAGGGTCGTACAAAGTGATGCAGGGGTGACGCAGGAGGGTCGTACAATCACGCAAAGGCTCATCTTCTAGTTGCTGTTTCATTTTGGTTCTGTTTTGGAGGGTCTAGAGAGGCCGTGCGATTCTGTTGGAGAGGGTTTTGCTGAAGTTATTCAGCTGTTGGCAGAGGTCGATTTACTTTGTAAGAATTCTCTATATTTTCCTGCTCAGAAATAATAAAATCCTCAGATCTGCTGCATCGGTTTTCCCACCTTGGGTTTTTTCGGGGACTATTGTCCAAAAATAAGTGTCTACATGTGATGTGATTGCTGTCTTCTTTTACTTTCAGTTCCTGGTAATTTTAGAAATTTAAAAGTAAATTTGATTGGTTTAAAGTGAACTGGGTTTTAGAAATTTCACATATAGTCCTTGTATGGTTGCGGCTAGGGACCACTAAAAGTAAAAAAAAAAACAATAAAATAATATAAGTGAAAGAAAAAAACCTAGCCCTAGGGCCCTACTAAAGTTATTTAAAGAGGTCCCCCTCCCTCCATTTTACTCACACAATTCATTTGAGCTGTTTGGAATTTTTGAGCTGAGTTTCTTGGGTTGTTTTGGAGAGCTGTTTGCAGTGCTGATTTGAAGAATTTCTTGGGCAGATTTGGAGAGCTGGTTGAAGGCTAATTTGGAGAGTTTTTGAGCCGAGTTTCTTGGGCGGATTTGGAGTTGTTTCAAGAGATTATTTTCAGAATTTCTTGGGTTGTTTCTTGGGATTATTTTGATATGGACTTCACTCAGTGCTATTTTGGTTATATTCACCCTTTCTATATACATGAGAAACTTTGCATATTTGTGTATAATGCTATGTTGCACGGGGACCCGTCCCCCCCAAAAAAACCTGCGTACCGGGGACTTGGGGACCCTTAGGAAACTTACCCAAATTGTTGGGGACTTCATTGGGGACTCGGGGACTTGCTGGCCGTCCCCAAGACGTTCCCGACAGATTTCAGGGACGCTATGAATAGATTTCAAGGATGTTCTAGGCAGATTTCAGGGATTTTTTTGGGCAGATTTTGGGGATATTCAGGGCATATATCTTCAGTCTTGACAATCATGGAAATTGATGATTGGACAATAAGATCATTTTTCCCATCCATTATTTTTGTATTGCATTGAATCTAAATTTGTTGTAAAAGTTGTAGCTCAAAACATGGGTTTTGTATGATGGGTTTTGATTTGGGTTTCTGGTGATTTAAATATTGTATTTTCAGCAACAAGGTTACAACAAACAAAGTTTCCATGTCAAAAAAACAAGAAATACAACATTTCAAAGGGCTGATCCTTATGGTTATTGTTCTTGCTCTTCTCATTTTTCTGGTCATCTTAGCTTTTACATATTGTACATGGGTTTTCAAGAGTCATTCAATTATAGTGCTTCCACCATCCCAACCTCNAGTCATTCAATTATAGTGCTTCCACCATCCCAACCTCAAGCATTGTGAAAACAATCAGATAGTAGTGACTTCGATTGGGCACTAAATGTTTGAATAAATTCCTATTCAATCACATTCTTAATCTGAAATATGAATCTAATCTCGTTACAGAACCAAAGTGTTTTATAGTGGTTTTCAACACAACCATAAAAATCTACAAAACTTATTGAGAAGGGAATGCCTTTTATGTTTTAACATAATCGTCATTAACAAGAAATATGATTAAGAAAAACTGCTATAGAGACATTTCTCATTTAAGTTTCCTAAAGCTAAACTGCATTTTGCTCTTGTCTAGAATCCAATAATGAAATGTCACTCTGCCCTTTTTTAAATTGGTCGAGCTTTTTCAAAATTGGCAAGTGTAAGGGCTGTGCATAATACTGTATAGTATAGCTAGCTTGATATGCTTACAAACTTGAAGCAACTACAAATGTTTATGGTGAATTTTAATATTTTTTGATATATATATATATATTTATTATTGCCGTCCCCAACCCGCCGTCCCCCCCAAAATTTGGGGGTGCGCTCTAGCCGTCCCGGGGACGCGTCCCCCCGTCCCCCCCAAAATTTGGGGGTGCGCTCTAGCCGTCCCGGGGACGCGTCCCCCCGTCCCCGCCGTTCCCCCGTCCTGAAAACCAATGCAACATAGGTATAATGGTTTGGAGTCGTATGGATGCACATGAATATATATGTTTTTTTCAAAATTTGAATATTTTATGTATTTTTTGGTCGATCAGTTTTCTGGTCTAGTTTTTTTCTGGTTCTGGTTCAGTTCAGGTTTTTGGGGTCGATCAGTTCATTGATCAGTCCAGTTCTAATAACATTGGTCCAATAAATAATGTATATGGCAAGTATAATGTATGGGGGTGATGGGTATATGTGTTTTATATATATTAATAATATAAATTAATACAAAGTTAATACTAACTTAATATATTTAATTTTTTGTATAAGTTATATTATATAAAAATATATCAGTAGACCTTAATATATATATATATATATATATAACTTTATAGGTTTAACATTTTTATATTATACTAATTTTTTTAATATATATTATTGCTGCTCCCAACCTGCCACTTCCTGTAAATTTGGGCAAAACTTCTAACTACTGGATACTCGTATCCCCACTCCCAACTCTCCAGCATTCTGGAAACTCATGCAACATAGCATCTTTAGCTATGAGAACTAGTTGTACATAAGTTGTAAGTCATTCTGAAGAATTTGTGGATTTGATGATATGTATGGGTATATATCAATATGAAAACCAAATAAGATGATTATATTGAAGTTTAAGGGCAGACTGCTACCTTGCACTGCGAGATAGATGATTAGTCCATTAAAGGCCTCCTTCAAAAAGCTTGCAAACGTGCAATCACGGAGACAGAGAAGAAGCATAGAACACAAACAGGCAATAATGGGAATCTCTTTTTCTCTTTCCTGCCCTTTTTGATTTTGAAAGTGCTTCTGAGAGAAAAGTTTTAGCATCTTAGAAGGAGAAGATAAGAAAACATTGCAAGAAGACTGCATGATGAAGCAAATTGCTATATGGCATAAATTTGACCTTGAAAAAACCCCAAGGGCCAAAAGACTTTGCAGATCAAAGCAAATAGGAACAGTGAATATGGATGAGCCCAACCGAGCATGGCTAAGGTGAAAGATCATTAAGGACCTCAGCTTAATGTGAACCTCTTCACTTTGTATATTGACTAAGGATGAAGTTGTGCCAGGCTTGAGTGACAATGTTAACCAGAAGAATCTGACTTGAGATTTTTTCATGCAAAGGCTTAGACAATAAACCACACCACATCCAGATCTTTGCATGGTTTAAGGGAAGCACATGAAAATAGCAATCCAATTTCTATCTAATATATGTCATTTTTCCATCACTTATCAATACATAGATAATATTATATTGATGCCATCTCCATGCATTGTAGCATTCTATTATTTGGTAGTTACTTTCTGTATGCCAGAAAGATTAATTTTTCCAGCATCATAAAATTTAGAGTAACATAAAAATGGGTCTTCTTGAATCCTTGTACCATTCCCAATTTCTACTTTGTAGTTTGTTACAACTTACAAGCCCTCTCCCTGGATGTACTCTTTAGTCCCATTGACCTATTTTGTGGTCATTTGTTGGACATTCTTCAACTTATCTTATCTTATTTTATTATATACCTAGGAGATTTGAAATGCTATCTCCAAGATTAGACAAGTTACAGTCCAGTAAAAAGACCATGTTTTTGACAAGGACAAGAGCCCGACATCAGATATGAGATAGCCATAGACAGCTTGTGTTAAATGCTTCAAATTGCCTAAAAATAGAGATTACAGCAAGCTGTAGCCAAAGTAACAAAAATATCATGAAATATTCATATGGTAATGGCACTATTTTGAAAATAGTGCAAAGTGTCATAAATAATGCATAAATACATAATGATAGGAGGAAGATGGGCTGCACACCACCTCCCCAGGAAAGATAGACAAGGGCAACGTGCTACCCAAATAGACATACAATGACTTATAGCTGCTAACCAGCGAAATAAAGAGGAACAATTGTCCTATGATGCATAACAATGAGAGAATAGTCATCTATTTATAGTAGTAAACTGACCAACCCTCATCCTAACTCTACATCATGGCTGATGTGTCTACACATATAATACAGTAGAATTATGGACCCTAACAAAATGCCCAACCACACGAAATGGCCTTAATGACACATTACATTGCTTATATGGCTCAATTAACCCTTGTGGGCCCCCTAGGACTCAATGTAACAGTCATCATCATATATGTTTTACATGTATGTTGTGCTAGGGGCACAATATTCCCTCCCTCTAGTATCATGGCTAATGTGCCTACAAATATAATACAACAGTATTATGGGCCCTAACAAAATGTCTGACCACACAAATTGGCCTTAGTGACACATTACATTGAGTTATATGGCTTAATTAAACCCTTGGCACAATATTCCCTCCCTCTAGTATCATGGCTAATGTGCCTACAAATATAATATAACAGTATTATGGGCCCTAACAAAATGTCTGACCACAAGTGACACATTACATTGAGTTATATGGCTTAATTAACCCTTGTGGACCAGATAGGACCCAATGTAGCAGTCATCATATATGTTTTACATGTTGTATTTTTTTCTAGAGGCACAACATTTTCTCCCTCCTCGGGCACTTCGTCCTCAAAGTTGTAGAGGGTATCAACTAATAAGACTCCCTCACTTGTTTCCATGCTTGATTATCCATCCTTCCATATCTGATCCTTATTGGTATTGATCTCTCGCAGTTTGGTGTTGTAGAGATGATTTTTCTTCTCCATGTATATTTTGGTTCTACCACTTGCTTTCTTGAAAATATGGATAGTGATGTTTGTTATGCTGTCATGATTAAAGACTCTCTTGATATTGAGGATGTTGATATGGTTTGACCCTTTTTGGCTTTATCTCTAGGATTATCTTCAAACCCGTCTTTAATTCCTCTTTCAAAAAGCATATCTAGTTCTATCTTTTGTGCTTGTTCTTCTTGCATACTTATTTTGGAGTGAATGTTGTCAAGTTCTTTTGTTTTTTGTTTTTCAGTTCTGGCATTTACCTGCTTAAGTTGGAATCTTGATGTCAACTTCTTCAAGCATTTTCCTGAGACCTTTTATCCTTTCTTCTCCATTCCTTCTGAAGTTGAAGTTCAAGGCTTTTTATCAATTGTTATGCCCCCAGTCAAAACAATCACCACAATATATATTTAATTAATTTAGTCAAGTTGCTATTTATTTGACATTTGGACGTATCGATCATGCCCTAGGTTGTAGAGGGCATATTTGTGGTTCTCTTGGCTAGCACTCTGCTAGCCAATTTTGATTGTTGTACTCTTCACAATATAAATATGTGAAGAGTACAACAATAAACGCCGTTCCGATGTTTCAGGGACTTGGGTATCCTTAGTGTTAGCTTTTTAGCTCGGGAGGTACTTCGCATGTTTTGTCTTGTATGCGGATGTTACCTAATATTTACACTACCAAACACTTAACTTTGTAATAGGTTTTTTTTATAAAGTTGTAAAGTGGTTCTTTTATTAAAGTGACTTTTTAATAAAGTGTACCTTCTAATTTTAAAGTGACTTTATTTCATAAAGTACACTTATGTAATAAAGTGAAAATCTTTTTAATATTTTAAGTGATTCATTTTGGAGGGAATGGATCATGATCCTTGATCTTGAAAAAGGCAAGATCTAATCTTGGCCTTTGGATTTAGAGTTGGGGAAGGAAAAGACACTTTGGAGGGAAAATGTCATTTTCAGATTTATAAAAGAATGCATTGGGTAGTGTGTAAGACGCATCGAGAAGACAAGAGGAGGTGATTGAGAGAGATTTTCTAAGTAAGCTTGAGAGAGGAAAGTGAGCAGCTTGGAGGGCACATTTCCCAAGAAAAAGGAGGGCACAAATCCCAAGGCGTTTTTCTATGTGAGTGTTGTTCTATTTTTTGTGCTGAGCCGTACTGTACGGATTCGTACAGTCCATACAACAGGAAGAGGGGCACGATTTTCGAGGCAGCCTTTGGCACAAAAATCGAGGTAGTTTTTGAAGATCTTCTTGTTGCTGCCTGGTCGTACTGTGCAGGTCGTACAACACTCTGCTGGGCACAGTTTTCAAGGCACATATTTAGAGGAGGCCTTACAACTGTACGAACTTGGGCATGTTTTCCAAGGCATAAAATTTTGTGATTGTTTTGTGGCTGTGAGGTATTTCTCTTGGTTGGAAATGTGATTTTGCTGCTGTACTGTACTTTCCTGAAGCTGAATAATAATATCTCTTTCTCTCTCGTTGGGTTTCCCCACATTGGGGTTTTCCCTGGCATTTGCCTAAATTCTGAGTTTTATGGGTTACCATCCATTGTGTTTATTTCCGCTGCATATTTGCTTAGCAATGTGTATTTCTGCTTATGGTAATTTCTGAATGTGGGTTTGAGGCATTTATGAAGTTCATGCAAGACAATTATCTCTAGGTTGCTAAGTGTTTGACATAAATTTTAGTTTGATGATTTTTGTCATTAAAAATCTACATGGTATCAGAGCTTTGTCTCTGAGTGACAGTGGGCAGTGTGATTTGTGGGCAAAGTTGAAGAGGGAAAGGGTGTGATTTTTTTCCTTGAGTTGTGACAGGGAATATGGCTGCAAGCATTAGATATGAGGATCGGTTGGATGACATTTTCAACTATTTGCAGTGGAAGGTCTGATTGTCAGCTGTTCTCAAGGAGAACAAGATTTATAACTATGTCAATTTTGTTGTGGCAACTCTCGCAGCAGATCCTGTTGCTTTGGACATGCATGAGGTCAAGGAAGCCAAGGCTTAGAGGATTATTCTGGATGGGGTGAAGGATCACCTTATTCCACACTTGGTTGAGAAAAAGACTGCCAAGGAGATGTGGGATGCACTTAAGAACTTGTTTGAGGCGAAGAACGAAAACCGAAAGATGGCCTTGAAGGCTAAGTTGCATGATACCAAGATGGGTAAGGAGGAGAGTGTCTCTTCTTATCTTACCCGGGTAGCTCAAGTAAAAGATGAGTTAGCTGCTGTTAGAGAGGTCATCACGGATTTTAAGTTGGTGAGGATAGCCTTAAATGGCTTCACCAAAGAATGGGACGTCTTCGTGAAGTGTGTGGTGGGACGTGAGCTACCAGATTGGAGCAGACTGTGGGACGATTTCACTCAGGAGGAGATCCGAGAAAGATCTCAAAGCAGTGAACAGAAGACAGACGGAATTGATGAGAATGTTGCTCTTACTGCAAAGAGCAAGAAGAAAGGAAGTTTCGGAAGGGACTTGAGTAAAGTCAGATGCTATTGTTGTAACCAGTTGGGGCACCTTGCCTCTCGTTGTCCTGAGAGGAAGAAGAAGACGAAACCAGAGGGGCCTAAGATAGATGCTACTACAGCCATGGAGGACTTTGCTTCAAAGTACGACAGGGAATTTTCTTTGGTGACCCTAGTTTCCAGTGTCGACAGTGGAGGATTTGGAGGTGATATCAGATGGATTGTGGATAGTGGAGCCTCTAGCCACATGACGGGAATCTGGCGAGTATTCCTAGATTTCACAGAGATTGGTCCTGGCTGACAGGTGGTAAATGAAGGTGGTATGGCGAGAGCTGTACATGGAGTTGGGAATGTTAGATCCCAACTCGAGTTTGGGGGATTCTTGGAGCTTGATGGAGTTCTCTTTGTTCCAGGGTTGAGGGTTAACTTGCTCTCAATCTCAGCCTTGGAGGATGTAGGATATTGCGTATTGTTCAAGAGGGAACATGTCTTTATCTACAGGCAGGGAGTGGACCCGATATTGCTGCAGCTGATCGGTAATCGGGTGGACAGGTTTTATATGTTGAGAGGACAACCTTCAGTGTATGATTCAACGTCGGATGAGGAGTGTGAGGAGGCTTCTGAGACTGCGGTGGCGCCAAGGATTCAGTCTTGCATTCTGAGAGAAGAGAACGAGTCTCTTCTGAGCACTGGCAGGAGGCTCAGCTAAGTTGATCGAACCAATGCTCAAGATGAAGTGAGCTTAGGGTTCTAGGATGTTGCCAGGAGAAGATCTTCTAGTTCAAGTTTTGTGCAGGTGTTGAGGATGGCTCCAGGTTCGGAGGGAGCTCCTACAGAGCACAGTGTGATGGAACCAGATGATAGTGGTGGCAACGAGTACTTCCCTCGCTAAGAGGGAGTGTTAGCTTTTTAGCTCGGGCGGTACTCCGCATGTTTTGTCTTGTATGCGGATGTTACCTAATATTTACACTACCAAGCACTTAACTTTGTAATAGGTTTTTTTTATAAAGTTGTAAAGTGGTTCTTTTATTAAAGCGACTTTTTAATAAAGTGTACCTTCTAATTTTAAAGTGACTTTATTTCATAAAGTACACTTATGTAATAAAGTGAAAATCGGTTTAATATTTTAAGTGATTCATTTTGGAGGGAATGGATCACGACCCTTGATCTTGAAAAAGGCAAGATTTAATCTTGGCCTTTGGATTTAGGGTTGGGGAAGGTGAAAAGACACTTTGGAGGGAAAATGTCATTTTCAGATTTATAAAAGAATGCATTGGGTAGTGTGTAAGACACATCGAGAAGACGAGAGGAGGTGATTGAGAGAGATTTTCTGAGTAAGCTTGAGAGACGAAAGTGAGCAGCTTGGAGGGCACATTTCCCAAGAAAAAGGAGGGCACAAATCCCAAGGCGTTTTTCTGTGTGAGTGCTGTTCTATTTTTCTGTGTTGGGCTGTACTGTACGGATCCGTACAGTACGTACAACAGGAAGAGGGGTGAGATTTTTGAGGCATCCTTTGGCACGAAAATCGAGGCAATTTTTGGTGATCTTCTTGCTATTGCTGGGCTGTACTGTGCATGCCATACAATACTTTGTTGGGCACGGTTTTCGAGGCACATATTTAGAGGAGGCCGTACAACTGTACGGACTTGGGCACGTTTTCCAAGGCAAAAAATTTTGGGACTGTTTTGTGGCTGTGAGGTATTTCTCTTGGCTGGAAATGTGATTTTGCTGCTGTACTGTACTTTCCTGAAGTTGAATAATAATATCTCTCTCTCTCTCGTTGGGTTTCCCCACATTGGTTTTCCCTTGCATTTGCCTAAATTTCTGAGTTTTATGGGTTGCTGTCCATTGTGTTTATTTCCGCTGCATATTTGCTTAGCAATGTGTATTTCTGCTTATGGTAATTTCTGAATGTGGGTTTGAGGCATTTATGAAGTTCATGCAAGACAATTATCTCTAGGTTGCTAATGTTTGGCAGAAATTTCAGTTTGTTGATTTTTGTCATTAAAAATCTACACTTAGGAAACGTCACCAAACTTCTGGGGACTCCATCGAGGACTTGGGGACTTGCTGGCCATCCCCAAGACGTTTCGAGCAGATTTCAAGGACGTTCCGAACAGATTTCAAGAATGTTCTAGGCAGAATTCAGGGATTTTCTGGGCAGATTTCGGGGATATTCCAGACATATATGTTCAGTTTTGACAATCATGGAAATTGATGATTGGACAATATGATCATTTTTCCCATCCATTATTTTTGTATCGCACTGAATCTAAATCTGTTGTACATGTTGCAGCTCAAGAGTCAAAACACAGGTTTTGATTTGGGTTTTTGGTAATTTAAATATTGTATTTTCGGCAACAACATTACAACAAACAAAGTTTCCATGTCAAAAAAACAGGAAATGCAACATTTCAAAGGGCTGTTCCTTGTGGTTACTGCTCTTGTTCTTCTCATTTTTCTGGTCATCTTAGCTTTTACATATTGTACATGGGTTTCTAGGAGTCATTCAAGTGTAGTGCTACTGCGTCCATCATCCCAACCTCGAGCATTGTGAAAACAATTAAATAGTAGTGACTTGGATTGGGTACTAAGTGTTTGAATGAATTCCTATTCAATCACCTTCCTAATCCAAAATATGAATCTAATCTCTTTACAAAACCAAAGTGTTTTATAGTGGTTTTCAACACAGCTGTAAAAATCTGCAAAACCTATTGAGAAGGGAATGCCTTTTATGTTTTAACATAGTCGTTGTTAACAAGAAATATGAGGAAGAAAAGCTGCTATAGAGATAGTTCTCACTTAAGTTTCTTAAAGCTAAACTGCATTTTGCTCATGTTTAGCAGCCAATAATGTAATGTCACTCAACCCTATTTTAAATTGCTCGAGCTTTTTCAGAATTGGCAAGTGTAAGGGCTGTGCATAATACTATATAGTATAGCTTGTTATACTTACACGATTGAAGCAACTACAAATGTTTATGGTGAATTCTAAAATTTTAATATATATATATA
>SNQJ01S0004309.1:176565-234139 GCA_010110895.2 Picea sitchensis
ATATATATATATATATATATATATATATATATATATATATATATATATATGTCGTCCCCAACCCATCCCCTAAAAAATTTGGGGGTGCGTTCTAGCTGTCCTGGGGAGGCATCCCTCTGTCCCGAAAACCAATGCAACATAGCAATATAATAATATTTACTTTATATTAATTCTTTCTTAGTTTCTCTATTCTCATCTTTCTTTGTCATGCTCTTGTTATTTTGCAATATTTCGGACTTATTTGGTAGTAGGGTTATGTGCTTCAAAGACAAGCCTTTCTAGAAGATTTTTTTCATACAAGGCTTTGAGGGAAAAGCCCTTTAAGAAGGGGTGGCAAATTGTGCCCTTGCTCTGAACCCTGGTCAAAACATATATTAGGTAATTCCATCAAATCATTGTTTATTTAACTTAGTTTAGAAAGGGGTAATTAATACCAAAGTCACCAGACGTGACTTGGCAAGTGACTTGTTTTGTCCAAAGTGTCAAACTCCAATCAGAACTTGAATCAGAACAAAAAATATAGATTTTCAAGTATTCTGTTTTTGCATTCAATTTAGATTAGACATGAGAAATTACACCGAGTATAATGCAAAAACATTGAATATAGTGCAAAATTAACATATTCAAACATATCAAACAATGATGATCAATCATCATTATTCAAAATTCAAAATCACCATGAACCATGGCATGAAATTATGATTCATGAACCAAGATGAACAAAGGTTCTCAAACTGTCCAATGTCAAGAGTCAAATCTGAAATGTATGATAAGATCTGAAAATACTTCATAAATATAATAGCCTAGGCCAACCCAGAAAATGCACCTGTTAAGATGAATCCTGTTTGGTATGAGGTGGTTAATTGCATTAACAACGCATGGTCCCTGTTATCGCACAGTTTGTAGATGGGAGAGAGGCTAAAGGATAGTAGGTCAAACTGGCGAAACAGGAATCGTCCTCACCCAATGTCACCACAATGGGGAGGTTCTTTCTATTTAGGGAGGTTAGGCCCAGGGGAGACGTCCTCGGTGACCTGTGGCTTTGAAGAGGCAAAGGTTTAAGAGAAATAAGATAGTTCCCCCTTCATAGATCACCACCCAAAAAGATAGTCCGACCAAAGGCCGATTTGAAGTAACCCCAAAAGAAAATGTACCTGCCTGGAACAAGACAACAACAAGAAAGATATATGCAAGCTATGTTCAATGGGCTTAGTACTTCATATGTAAGTGACTATCTGATATTCAATGTAAGCAATTTGACAGTAAATATTGACGAAATCAATGTTTGCAAAATGGCATTGATAAATATGTCACTTGTCAATAAATACTGGAACGATATAACATTCAATGTAACAAATCAACACTCAATCCAATAAATGCTCTTAACTACCATTCGATTGCTTATAAAATGAAACGTTGCTGCATCAATATGAAATAACCAAGGGTGACGTCAGCATTCTAGGGTTAGTAGGTTAGGGTTAGTGTAGTTAGGGTTTCAGTTTAAAAGAAGTTTGAGGGTGTTTGGATTTGATTTCACTTTAACGCTGGAGGTTGGAGATCAGTGCTTTAGGGTTAAATGGAGTCAGAAAGTGAAGGACGCACAAGTTGAAGGGGACGAGTTTCCAAAGGACTAGAGGGAAAGGTTTCAAGGTGCTGCTAAAGCAGGGCCTCAAAGACGGAACCCTAGGGGAGAGAGGCTCACTCCGGTGTTGCAAAAGCAAGGCCTCATGCTCTCTCCTCCTTCCTGGCAAACGATTAGCTTAGATAAAGCACAAAACAAGACGAGAGAGCTTAAAGAGGGAGAGTGTTGTTGCGGCAAGGCTCTTTCATCAAACCCTAAGGGAAAAACGACCCTAGGTGTAGATAACCTAGGCCTAGGACGTCTCCCTCTCTTGGATTTCTAAAGGTACGGCTAGCACAGGGGAGAGAGAAGAAAGGAGTGTAGCTATGGCTAGGCTCTCTTATTCTCTTTCAATGGCTAAAGGTTTCTCTATCAGGGGACATGAGACAACGACCTACTTGTGTGTTTGTCCCCTAGGGTTTTGATTCAGCAATATTTATAAGCAATATGCAAGAAATTTAAGCTACAACAATTCAATAAGAAGTTTTGCAGAAAAAACACTTACAATTCATGAAGAAATAACCATGCAAACCCTAGTTGTAACACCTTCCTTCAAGAGAAACACCATAAATGCCAAAAAATCTCTTCCTTCAACAAGTGCGCATCACTTAGTTACGAGAGAGCTTAAAGAGGGAGAGTGTTGCTTTCGCGTAGCAAGGCTCTTTCATCAAACCAGGAAAAACGGTTCTAGGTGTAGATAACCTAGGCCTAGGACGCTTCCCCTCTCTTGGATTTAAAGGTAATGGGCATAATGGGAGAGAAGAAAGGAGTGTAGCTATGGCTAGGCTCTCTTATTCTCTTCAATGGCTAAAGGTTTCTCAATCAGGGGACATGAGACAATCTAATCTACTTGTGTTTGTCCCCTAGGGTTTTGATTCAAAGAATATTTATAAGCAATATGCAAGAAATTTAAGCTACAACAATTCAATAAGAAGTTTTGCGTAAAAAATCATAATTCATGAAGAAATAAATCCGCAAACCCTAGTTGTAACACCTCCTTCCAAGAGAAATACCATAAATGCCAAAAATCTCTTCCTTCAACAAGCATGCACTTATTCAAAAACCCCAATAGGGCGCTTAAAATCAGACCTCACTATGAGTGAGGGATAATTGATGATAAAAATGAGTAAAACCTCATCATAGTGCATCGACTCCATCTTAATTTTTAGGTCATGTGCGTCGACAAAGCCATACGTCAAAATCATACTGCTTTTACATTAAATGCTAACTAAAAGTTCCCAATTCAGCAAAGGTGAGACGCCAAGCCCCCGAGGAGATCGACGTTATCTTTCTAGGGCTAGTGCAAGATCCGTATTTCAACAAGAATTCTTTGCTCTTTCCAAATCAGCTACTAATGTGCCAACCACCGGTCTATCCGCTTATATGCCCATGATGACGCCATAAGCCCTCCCGGTGACGTCCTCAATATCCAGGGCAAACGGTTCATTGGAAGTGGTTCAATCCCCCTAGGTCCGGCTCATCTAAAGTGTCCCTGATGGAACGCCCTCTTCTTCGCGTAGCGCCCCGATCCATCTCCATCTCTGCTCGCTCGATGGGGTCTCAATATCCATCTCGTGGGCTCTTCTACCTATGGAGGGTCCTAATTATCATCTCCCCATGTGTACCGGCCCAAACGGTACCTGTCCGTCCGCATGGTCCAAGACATCAAAAGCCACGCCTCCATGGCTCATCAACACAGGATCAGTATAGTAATGTCAATCACATCTCATCATCAATACATCAACATATGCATAAAAGCCCACATCGCCCTTCTCAATAGCTCAAAGACATTACGTAAAATGACTGCGAATACAAGATTGAGAAAAGGACAAGGCCCCGCTGGCTACAGTGTCTCGCAAGAAAGTGAAAGTTTCGAGTAGGCATCCTCATCCGCCATGTAAGTGAGGGTGATGGTTAGGGGATGTCCAAACATGGGTGCAGTGAGGGTCAAGGGATGGCCAATGTGTTATTTGTTGGTGCCTTTGTAGAAGGCTAGCCGCATTCGCCATGGATGCATTTTTCCAAGCCCATTCTTGCCTTTTTATTCTTTTCTGTTTATTCTTTATTTGCTTTTTCTTCTTTTTCTTTTATTCAAGAATCCAACTGTGTGAGACGCTTTGGCATGGTGACCGTGAGTCATAGCCGCTACTCACAAGTACTTTCAAAGAGATGAGAATGCCTGGCTCGTGATGAGACCCTTTCCTTTGGCCATTATGCAACCAAAGGTCACTGCCCTGGCGTGGTAACCAGATGGTGGCAATGTCATACTGTTAGGTACCCATGGACCTAATAGGCTGGCTCGTGATGAGACCCTCTATCCTTTGACTAGGTCTTGTTTTGTTATTTTTCGGGTCCCTCTTGTTTCTTGCTGAGAGGCTTTTTACTGCCTTCTCGGGGATCCCTAGGTGAAGCATCTCGAGGTTTTATTTCTAGGCTTTTGTCTTTTACCAACTGCTTTTACCTTCTGGGCCTTTAGCCCCTTCTTCCCACGAGATAAGGTGCCATCCTGTAAATAGGTCAACCCAATGCCCGGACAAGGGGAATGGGACAAATGAGCGGGAGATAAGATGAAATAGTGGTGTTATGATGGGAGCGGACGATGGCTCTTCTGAAATTTCCCCAGTGGCAAACCAAAACCTATGGGTGCAGGCTTGCTAGGGCACCTTGTTAATTCCCCCAAGCATGGTCAAGTGGGCAAATGTAAGATCCAAGCAGTTGTTAGAGATAAAAGGAATCAGATGCATATATTTAAAGGTTTTAATGATCAAAAGTGACATATACCATGATACCTGGACCAATTACCTCATGGAGCAAGAACCTTTTCTGATACAGGACCAAGCCGATGGTGATGGATGTTGCTGCTGCTGACAAGACAAAGCTGATGGAAGAAGAAAAGGATGGGCCCTCCAGGGCCATGCTCAGGTCAATCCTGCTCTCGGTACTCCATGTCTAGGACCTGTGGGCCTCGAGACATGATCTCCTAGTTATCCCCCAAAAGTGGGGATAACAGTCCCTAAGCATTTTCTTGATTCTTCTTTACGAAAGTTTAATTCCCATGTTTCAATCCCACAATCCTACAATGCATGGGTGCTTGACCAGCAAGTAACTATGTTTCAAAATTAAAACCTGAATATGACCTTTCCTAGATTCATAACTGAGTTTTATAACATAGATAGGAAGAACTTTGAAGCTAACAAATACAAACCTTGCCCTTCATGATGATTCTCAGCTGGTTGAAGATAGAGTTTCTAGGCTTTCATATCAATCTGGGTGCTTTTTTGATGTACAAGCAATCTTAATGTTGGACCTTGTTTTTGTGCTAAATTTAGATTGAAAGGGGGCGCTGGCTTGCTGAGCAAGCAACCTCATTATAGATATTCTCGTCATGCCAAATTCTTATAAGGAAGATGGTGCTTTTATGGAATTGTTTTTAGGAGTTGTGTTATTTTTAGCGAGGTTAGGCGCCCTTCTCCTTACACATATTTTTTGTCCTTGTCATATGCTTTTAGTGGACTATTCTTGTCATCCAGTGGAGCAATCCATCAAGAGGTTTGTTTTAGCTTTGAGGAGAAATCAAGTGCCTTGCTTTGGATATTACATGCTGGTATTAAGGGTCTATTATTGGCACAGGCAGTCTCCATCTTTGGAGGGTTACTTTTGGATCTTTTATGCAGCACTAGGGAACCTTCTTGGGATTGGTTATTTGCAGATTCCTTCCTGCTTTTGAGTTCTGTGGGTAGGTTACATGTTCTATTTTTTAGGCTTATAATAATGCCTTTCTTGTGATCAATTGGTGTGCCATTTCTAGAACGTTCTTCATTCTGGTTGGGGGTCTATTTTAATTTTTTGGCTCATATGAGGTGACTTTCTTGGGGGTGTATGCACGGGGTTTTAACTTTTACCTGCTCTTTGTCACCATGTTCTTCAGCTTAGCCAAAATGATTCATGATGAGGTTGAGGTGGTATTTTAGGAGATTCTATTGCTGGTTTTGGAAGATTACCTTCAGTTGATCTGTCACTTATCTTCATGACTCACGTGAGCTCTTTTCTTGGACCTTTTGTGTGCTATTATGGGTGATTCTAGGACTAGATTTTGCAATCTTTCTTTCCATCTTTTTATACTTATCTCATGTGCCATTCCTGGAAAGATACATGCTGAGTTTGGAGGGTTATTTGGCAAACCCTCAGCGCTGGTTTCAGAGGGAGGATCTTGTGCTTTTTTCAGGAGAAGCACTCATCTTTGGAGACTCACCCATCCATGGAAACCATAGAAACTTTGTACTTTGATGCTTATCTTGTTCTGGGTGACGTTCAAACTGCCTAATTTTATTACTCTTTTAGGGTTTGATAAGCTGACCTTGCATGGCAGCCATAGTTGCATTAGGGATTTGGAGGTGACTTTGCATGGCACCTGTTAGCTCTCCAGTTTGCAGCACCTGCAAACTCCCTTAATGCGAGGGTCGAGGTCAAGTTCCAGGTTTCCTCGGTGAGGATGACTTGGCTGTGACCTCGATGCTTATATGGCAGCATTGACATTCTTGTTTTAGGAGGTTGATGCCACTGTTCAAGGAAAAAGGAAATAGCAGTATGTACATGCATCCATGGATGTATGAAGAATCTAATTACGCAAGGCACTTTCATGTTCATTTCGTGCTTGGTCACAGGGGGAAGTTTCATGCATATAATGAATTTATAAAGAGTATTAATCGGGATTGAGGAAAATGAGTACCAAAAAGGTTGATTGGTCATGGGAATCAGACCTTCGATGATGATGATGTTGAATTACAAGTGGACCATGTTGTAGCAATACTTGCAGCAATGAACCTGAAGATGATCCTGATTTCAATGTAAGGATTGTTGTATGCTCAGCGTTTGAAGATAATACCAGTGTCCAGAATGCAAAGAAATCTAAGTTCAGCACCTCTTCTCCTTGTAAAAATATTGTGATGACTATTTCTCCATTGCTGCCTTTGTCTTAATTGGTGTGATTGAATTTGAAGGGAAAGTTGTTATTCCTGAATGAGAGGGCACTATCGTTTTAAAAAAAAGAGTTGTTATCATGAAAAGCAGATGTTGTTTTTTCTAATTTGGTCTTCAGATAAGTTCTGGGTGGAGCGCTGCTTTTGTGCTAATTTAGAAGAAAGGAGGCACTGATCACAAGGAGTTTGCACTAGCAGATAGGGTGCTATAGTTCAGGACAGATTTGCTGTTGATTTGCAGGAGGGAATGAGTGCTGATATCCAGATAATTTGTTGGCAGTTGCTAATTTGAGAGAGGAAGAACACTGCAATCAGGACCTAAAACATACATGATTAGAAGGACAAAGTGTGCTGATATAAGTAGTTGGGGGCCTACCTAAGCTAGTTCCGGAGCCGACCTGTGTGTGGAAATCACAAACATGAATGGGCCAATCCATGTTTGTTTTATAACAAGTAATAATACACGTGGATGTGCACCTTTCTAAGTTAAATATTACTCTTTTACCAGATTCCTGTGTAAAGGATTAGATCAGGTATCATTTCAACACTTTGGAGGCATGCGGCAGTCTCAATTATATCCCTGCCCATTGCCTTACTCCAAGGGATACAGGTGGAAATTAGTTCATGATGCCAGTGTTTTAGATAAGCCTTACTTCAGCGCCTTTCAATTTCTTCATAGATTACAATTCCTATGGTAAACACACCCAGATGGTATCAAGTTCAACTCTCCTAGATATTGATGTTCTTAAAACTAGACGCTTCTGAAGAGGGTGCAGCCTTTTGTGATGTATCTGCTGCTTTTCTTGGAGATGTTATCAGCATTAAAACTCAGCAAGTGACAGTAATCTTGTAGATGCATGTCTTGGAGATGTTTTGAACTTATTTTATCCCAATCTTTCCTCCTACAATCAGCATGAACAGCTTGGCATGGATGGCGACCTTTCTTTAAGTATTATTGGTATTTTTGAAATGGTTGGACTAGACAAATTGACAGATGGGAAGTGCTTTTTGGTTTTTCTTATTTTTATTCTTACTTTCCAGTTTTGGGAACAGGGCTTCAAATATATTGGCGAAGAGGAGAATTGTTCAATGATGGGTGTCTTAGTTTGAGCTTCTTGTGAAATTGACAAAGAACCTAGCTAGAGAAATTCACACAAAGCATGCAAAAAGAACCAGAGAGAAAGAAGCAAGAAAGAGAGAAAGAAGCAAGAATGAGAGAAAGAATACACAAATTGTATTACATGAGTGTGTAATAAATAAATGAAGAAACCCTAATAATAGGTCAATGTGCCATAGATAGCTGCATGACCAAGAGAATTCGCCTTAGTAGTAATCAGAGTGATATAGATGCTCACTGACAGAAACCGGAGTTTATTTGCCACCTAGTTTGAGTCAACTGTCAAAGCAATCACCAGTTAATTGAGTGCACATGTGTGGAGGAGAGAGAAAGGCATGCATGCATGAGATATGCACCCTCCTTCTCTTAAGCATGAAAAAAACAACTGCTGCATGAGAGAAAAGCAACTGCTGCATGCATGAGTTGTCCTCCACTAGTCTAACTGAACTCTCCAGTAGTCTAACTGAACTCCTAACTGAAGTCAAATTGAAGAGGGAGGCACCCCTATTTTATAGGTGGCACCCTATTTTTTAGGAAATACGCTTTGGAGAGAATATTCCATCTCATGATAGCACCCTCAACCTTAGACTATCAAACTTAGGAAAATTAATCACTAGGTGAGTGTGTAATTTCTCCAACACTTCTTCTCTTCTATTCCCCTTCTTCTGCCTTCTTCTCATCTGAAATATTCATCTTAGCAACAACAATCAAGCATCGCTTTTGACAGTAGGGCCATCAAATAGTGATGAAACCCTCTTGTACCCATATGAATAGATCTGATTTTTATCTTTTGGAACATAGTTGTACTTCTTCCAGCTGAATAAAATTGGTTTGCTCTGTCAATAATCAATGTTTGATTGTTAAGGCTTCATGAATTTATGGCTCTCTTTGTTGTTTGGATGAAATTTCGGCTCTTGAATTAGTGAACAGAGTTCAACTACTTCGCTAATTTCTTCCGTTGACTCCATTACCCTTGCATTAAGACACTAGTCTTATGCATTAAATTGATAAATCTTATCAATTTGAGTTTGCATTTATCATATCTTTTCATGATTTAAAGAATCCATCCTAAAATAAGAAAAGTTTCCTTGTCCCTTTCGACAGTAGGGGTATCAAGTAGTGATGAAACCCTCTTGTACTCGTATGAATAGATCTGATTTTTATCTTTTGGAACATAGTTGTACTTCTTCCAGCTGAATAAAATTGGTTTGCTCTGTCAATAATCAATGTTTGATTGTTAAGGCTTCATGAATTTATGGCTCTCTTTGTTGTTTGGATGAAATTTCGGCTCTTGAATTAGTGAACAGAGTTCAACTACTTCGCTAATTTCTTCCATTGACTCCATTACCCTTGCATTAAGACACTAGTCTTATGCTTTAAATTGATAAATCTTATCAATTTGAGTTTGCATTCATCATATCTTTTCATGATTTAAAGAATCCATCCTCAAATCAGAAAAGTTTCCTTGCTGATTTGAGTCAATTGTTCTTTCTTCTAATGAATCTATTGCATAATTTTCATCCTTGAGATAATGGAAAAGACCTAGGGACACCCCTTTGGAGTTATCATGCACTAACTCCAAAGCAAGAGGAGCGTTGGAGGTGACAGATCCATTGTTCCTAGATTGTCTAGCTAATTGGAGCCGTTTTTGGGGGCGAAGTCCAATGGCTCAACATTTAGTAGTTCATCTACACATATTTTGGTGAGCAACAATACTTTGAAGATTAGTTTCTCACCTAGCGATTCCACCGAAGCAACTCTAATTTGAGGGATCAGGGCATTCAGACTGATGGTAGAATCAAGCAGTTCACAATGCTCTATGCTTCACTTGATTTCACCCCTATACCTAGTTACCCAAATCCTCTTTCTAGTGGACACTTATGGCACAAGCATCTTTTGAAATTTCAAGGTCATGGTGTTCCATCTGCACAACATCTTAGGGATTTTAATGAGTTTGCTAACCATTTTAATATTAACCATGATGATGTGTTAATGGAAGTGTTCTTGATGACCTTGGAAGGTGATGCCAGGATTTGGTGAAGGCATGCTCTCCAATGAACTCTCAAGAATTATTGGAAAGGTCTTGACAAAGATGATGAAACACATGATTTGGTATATAGTGATGATACAAACAACAACAAATTTTGGGCTAATTTCTGCTGAAGAAATCCCTGCCCCTTGTTGTCCCAGTCGTATGCTGTACGACGACCTTTATGACCTAGTCGTATGCTGTACGACCTCTGTTGCGGGTTGTACAGTGCTTCCCATGGTCTGTATGGCCTGCGACTGCCCTCCTATGGCCTAATCCGTGGGCTGTATGGTCCTCCCTGGGTGCTCCTGCAGGTTGTACAACCCTCCAAAAAAACTTCCAACCTCCACCTTGCTGGTACGACCTACTGAAATCCTCCTGGTTGCAGTATTTCCTTCCCTGCCAAATCTGTAGAGTGAAAGTCCTTCTCCACTCTCCAATAAGTCACTGACTCCTTGCTTGTGTGTGTCTCCTCCTTTCACCTTGGTTGCTTTTTATAATCTTGAGTTGAGCCCTAACCCTAATCTCCAAAGTGATCAATGGTTAAGATTAAATCTCACCTCACTTGAAATCAATGTCTAAGATTCATTTAATTAATTTAATTCATTAATGCCAAAAGCTTAGGCATTTCATTAAATTAACCTCTATTAATTATAAAATGACAATCATTTTAATAATTAAATTATTAAAGTGAATTTCCAAAGTTATGAGAGGTATTAATGACGACTTCCACTTGTTAGACACAAACCAATGTGGAAGTACCTGTTCGAGCTACAAAACTTCAACACTCCCTCTTAGCAAGGAAGGTACCTCTAGAAGAGCCACCTGGAACTGACTGCCCCTCCGATCCTGACACAATATCTTGCACATTTGTTATAACCCTAAAATGCACCATACAGGTTTACCTGGCATCAGGCCAACTCATGCCTCTTCCTAGCCAAAACCATGCTGAACAAAACCTCAAAAACCCACTTAAATCAAGCAACCCGCGCCCTAACCTCTCACTGGGCGCGTTGGACCGCTTGCTGGCCTTCTACTGAACGCGGGTGACCGCGGGCTAGCCCACTACAGCCCGCGTTTACCTAACAAAGCAAAAAACCAGGAAAGTTTCCGCCGGGACGAAGAGCTTTTTGTCAGTTAACTGGAACTCCCAGCCATGCATGGCCGAGAGTTCGTCTAAAACCCTAGCTCCTTCTAGCCTATAAAAGGAGGGGTAGGGGTACTATTCAAGAAGGAAAAAACATAGCAAAGAAACTCTGCCAAAATTGCCAAGTCCATTATTGTCCCAACCCTTTAGCCTTTCCTCAAGCTTTAGGAGAATTCAAGCAAAGCAGTTGGAGGACAAAGAAGAGGAGGAGCCCAGGATCAGGATCAAGGAACGGTGGTCGGTCTCATAATCATTGTAAGTTGGTTCATATTGAGATTAATGAAAAAGATGCTTTTCCCGTCCCGAATACATGAGTCTTATCTATGTTATTTGATTTGTGTTTAATCTCTAACCCTCTAGTAGATCAGTAGCATGCATGCGTAGTTTTGTCCTGATTGCAGGAAGCTTTGTGGAAGGAGCAGCAGCAAAGGGGATAAAAGCTCAACAGAGGATCTACTTTAACCGTCGATAAAAAGGTTAGTTAGTTCTTCTCATGTTTGCTTGAGAAAAGGGGTTTCAGATTCGGGTAGAAGGTTAAAAGTAACTTATGAAGGGTCATGATCTGCATGCAAGTTTAAAACCCTAGCTTGCTAGTCCGTAGGGTAGAATACCCCACAACAACATCATCTTGCACCATAACATCCTGATAAACTTGATGGTCTACTACATCTTCAATGACGTTGCTCCATAGTGCCACAAAATTTGAAAACTTCTTTGGAGGCTTACTCTCCATGAATATGTCGCTAGGAGCCTCAACATGCTCCCAAGCATCCTTCAATGTCTTCTCAAACCACTTGGGTCTCTTGACAGAGCTGGAAGGGGCTAACTCCTCCTCACCTGAAGGCCAACTCCTTGCACTGGAAGTATGTGAACTCTGTTCTCCCTTTGGAACCACCTGCTCCTCGTCCTCTGCAACTGTTGGTAAATTATGAGACTTCCTAGATGCCAAGTTTTCCTTGAACTTAACATCTTGGCTAATCACTGTCTTCCATTGCGTTGGTATGAATATCCTATAAGCCTTTGAGGTCTTGCTGTACCCCACAAAAATACCCTTCTCTCCTGAAGGCTCCAGCTTCATCCTCTTCTCCACAGGCACATGGATGTATACTGGACAACTAAAGATCCTGAAATGTTCTATCTCTGGCTTCACTCTTGTGAATGCTTCCTTAGGAGTCTTGTCCCCTCGTGAGGACTCCTATTCTGCAAATACACTATTGTGTTACATGCCTCTGCCTAGAGAAACATTGATAAACCTTGGTCATGAATCATAGCCTTCACAAAACTGATGATGGACCAATTATATCACTTTGCAACCCCATTCGGCTGTGGGTTGTACGAAACTATCAACTCCCACTTGATCCCTACTTCCTTGCAGAAATACTTGAAGTCATTGGAGGTGTACTCGCCCCCATTATCTGACCTAAAGACCTTGATCTTCTTCCTTGTCTAGTTCTCCACCTGGGCCTTGAACTCTTGGAACCGACTGAAGAACTAATCCTTGGTCTTCATAAAGATCCAGGTTTTCCTAGAGAAATCATCAATGAATGTCGCATAGTATGACGATCCCTGCACTGATGCTACTGACATCGGTCCACACACATCTAAATGAATAAGATCCAAGATCCCCTTCGACTTACTCTTGTTGCTTGGAAAAGTAGCCTTGGCATTCTTGCTAAGTGCACACCCTTTGCACACACCCTACTGCTCAACACTGAAATCTGGGAGACTAGTGATAATCTCCCTCAGAATCGACAACACCCTGTGATGCAGGTGTCCCATCCTCCCGTGCCATAACTCGCACAGGTTGTCACTGTCTTGTACTAAGGCCTGAACAGGCTTGCCCTTCAACCTGTATAAGTTGCCCTCTCTAACCCCAGTGACCACTGTTGTGTTAGGGCCAGCTCCCTTTGGATGTATGAGTACTTGTCCCTTCTTGAACATGACCACAAGATCCTTGTCCTCCATAACTGAGACTGAAAGCAATTTTTTCTCTAGTCCTGGTACATACAACACATCTTGGGCATCAAACTAACCTGTTGACTCAAGCTGGAACAAGATTGTTCCCTCTCCCTTCACTGCATACTTGGCATCATCACTAAGCTCCACATGGATCCTCGAGTCCTTCTCCGTAAGACTGCTGAATAACTTTCGTGCTTCTGTCATATGATGTGATGCACCATTGTCTAGGTATCAAGCACTCCTGATGACCGTGCTGGTACAAAGACTAGTGTGAATTCCTCTAACTTCGCTGCCAACTCATTCACCTGAGTTTCTGCCGATGCTGCTACCTGCTACAATTTCTCCTTAGCCTTCTTCTTCTCCAGACGTTGTGATGCATAGTGCCCATTCTTGTGGCACGTGAAACACTTGATCTTACTCAAGTCCTTCTTACCCAGATGTGATGTTACCCGGATGTGATGTTGACCCCTCACTGTTACCCTTGGAACCCTTTCCTTTGCTCTTCTTGGCTTGACTGACCAGAGCCAGGTTCTCCTCTCCATCTTCTTGCTTGCTTGCTTTAGATTCCTCACGAGTCTCTTCCTGGATGCAATCATCCCAAAGCCTTTGTCAATATGGAAGTTTCTCCCGTGTGCATATCCCCTTGACAAATGGTTCCCAAAGCTTGGTGAACCCATTCAATGCCACATTAACAAGTTCTGCGTCATCTATTTGTTAAATTATGAGCTTGATTTCTTATGCGGATTATTTCTTTAAATTCTTCAACACTTTGATTCCAGCTTAATACATTTCAACAATATAGAATCATAACTGAATAGCAATAATCATGTAGATACATAAGCATGCACATCAACAACACATGTACCCTGGGGAAACCCTATATAGGGAGAAAAACCCCAGCAAACGATCTTCCTTTATTGCATTAATAATGTATGATCACTTACAAATATCCACCATGAAAAATCTGCTCTTAAATGAGCTTGCCAAGACGACTTTGTCCTGACTGTAAACCTATAAAAGCAGAGAGACCTTGCTGTCCTAATCTGCTGTTAGATACCAACACTGTGGATAGAATTCATACGCTGCCTTAGGACTCCTTTGCTGCCTTTTTTGCTGATATACACAACACTATCTGCAGGGAACTTCGTTGTCTTTTGGACTGATATACACAACACTGTCTACAGGGAACTTTTGCTGCATTAGGACTCCTTTGCTGCCTCTCCTCCTTCACCCTTACTCTGCATAACAAGTGTGTAGAATGAGGGGTCGAGCTCTGCTTGTAAAGGAGTGGAGGGGAGAAAGAGATGGCTCGAATTAGGAACTTGAATGCAGCTTTCCTATCTCGACTTTACACTTCAGAAAATAGACCTTGGACATGAGTTTGAAAATAGAACTTGACTTGAGACTTCAGTTAGAACTCGCCCTTGACTTGACAATGCATGCGAACTAACTCAACATGCACATGTCATGCATGTCATGCATGCAACATGCGACATGCGACAAACTTGACAACTTTGACTTTGACTTTTACAACTCGACTCTTTACATGGCAATTCGAATTTCTCTTCATTGTGGATAATGTTACACGTGCCAATGCACTAGATCAATGCATTTATATCATTTGCAATGTTAGGAATATTGTTTGTTTCTAGCTCATAGGAATTTTACGTTCAACCTAAATTTTGCTAGATGCCTTGAATTTTGCTCATGGCTCACAAGGCTTGACTAGGCTCACAGAGGTTGTACGTTCCCCCTGACTTTTGCACTAGTCTGTCTATGCTCACAGAGGTTGTACGTTCCCCCTGACTTTTGCACTAGACTGTCTATGCTCACAGAGGTTGTATGTTCCCCTTGACTTTTGCATTAGACTTACATAGCATCTCGTTCGTACTGACTTTTGGTTTGACTCACAGAGGTTCTACGTTCCCCCTAGCTTTTGTCAATACCTCACAAGACTGGTTGATTCTCCAAATCTTCCTGGCTAGCCTCAGGGTCGCCCATATGGCCTCTCATTGGAGAATCACTGTTGATGCTGCCAAATTTAACACTATTTTCTCCCCAATGGCTGCAAGCTGATCACATGTCTAAGTGATCCTCATGAAGTAGCTGGTAACATTGTGAGATCTTGACATTTGGATGGATCTAAGCTTGTTTCTCAAGATTATCTTCCTGTTCAAGTTATCACTCTGGAACAAATCCACTAGAGCCTTGAACATCTCTTTGGCCGACTGCTTCTCTGCCACGTGAGGGATCAAATGATCCTTCACGGCATCCAAGATCACTCTTTGGGCTTTGATGTCCTTCTCGAGAGTAGCCTTCTTTGCTGCATCTGTCGGTGTAGGAACAACCTTCTCCACGATCTCCCAAAGGTCACGTTCCTTCAAAAGCAAAGAAACCCTTGCTTTCCAAGATAGGAAGTTAGATGCTCCATGCAGTCGATCTTCGAACACGAGACTGGTTGTTGCCATTTCTAGATCTGAACAAGCTGCCGTGGAATTTACCTAGCTGATTTATAGATCTGCAAAAATCTTCTGAAATCGGCTTCCCTTCAGAGTTAGAGCTCTAATACCATGTTAATTTTCTAATCCCAGCCCTAGATAAATTATTTCCTAGTGATTTTCTTGCTGAAAAATTAATTGCACCTCACTGAATAATTTACACTTGCTGAAATAAACTGAAACAAATAGTGGAAACAATATGGAAACCAATCTCACAATGACACATGCACAACAAATTTCTGCCCTTCAAATCTGCTTTTCATTAAATAATTTTCAAGCATACAAGGGCTCCCTTACTGGGAAAATTGTCCATAGAGAAAATACAAATAGCAGCAAAACTTGGGCAAATTTATGCTGAAGAAACCCCTTGTCCCTGGCTGTTCCTGTGTGCTGCACCGCTGGCAATACGGCCCAGCCGTACATTGTATGACCTCTGCCGCGGCTTGTACGACCCTGCTGCGGGCTGTACGGTGCTGCTCGTGGACTGTATGGCTTGCAGCGGCCCTCTTGCGGCCTGTATGACCTGACCCGTGGGATGTATGACCCTCCCTGGGTGCTCCTGCAGGCTGTACGACCCCCCAGGAAAATTTCTAGACTCCAACTTTCTGGTACGTCCTGTTGAAATCCTCTTGGCTGCAGTATTTCCTCCCTTGCCAAATCTGTAGAGTGAAAGTCCTCCACTCTCAAATGATTCACTGACTCCTTGCTTGTGCGTGTCTCTTCCTCTCACCTTGGCTGCCTTTTATAATCTTGAGTTGAGCCCTAACCCTAATCTCCAAAGTGATCAATGGTTGAGATCAAATCTCACCTCACTTGAGATCTATGGCTAAGATTCATTTAATTAATTTAATTCACTAATGCCAAAAATTTAGGCATTTCATTAAATTAACCTCTATTAATTATAAAATGACATTCACTTTAATAATTAAATTATTAAAATGAATTTCCAAAGTTATGAGAGGTATCAATGATGTCTTCCCACATGTTAGACACAAACCAATGTGGAAGTACTTGTTCAAGCTACAAAACTTTAACAACTTCTTCATTGAATAAGGCAGATCAAAGGTCATGTCCTTGGTTGCAATCATTAGTATTCTCGGTCTATCTCGTAATTGACTTTGTGAAGAAATTTTATAAGGTGGATTGCTTACTTGATTGGTTGTATTGCTTTTTGAATATAATGATCAGTCATGAAATTTTAGCATCAATAAGGCATGTTTCTGCCAAGTAGGTCAAGTCAGTGTTGAGTCTATTTTAGTGTGTCAGTTGAGTTTTTTAGTCTATGTGTCAAATCAATAAATGTCATCATGACAGAAGTCCATGATCAGAAATGTCTCAGTTTTAATGTCAAAATGACAATGAAATCTAGTCCACTTCTCACTCCTCTTACTGAAGATTTAATAATGAGATCCTGGGGTTCTCAGCTTCCCACATGGAGAAGCTGTCCCAGATGGAGCCAATCTAACGACTGAGTTTGCACTTTGCAGTGCCTGCAAAATCCATTAATGCAAGGTTTGAGGTCAAGTTCCAGGTTGGCGTTGTGAGGATGACTTGGCTATGATCTTGATGCTTATATGCCAGCGTTGATGCTTGTCTTGGAGGTTGATACTGTAAGGAAAAAAGAGGTAGCAGTATGTACATGCATCCATGGGTGTATGAAGAATCTAATTACACCAGGACATCTGTTTCATGCTTGGTTATGGGGGAAGATTGTCACGCATATAATGAATTTCTGAAGAGTTTATTAATTACAATCGAGGGAGAAGACTTGTACCAAATTGGTTGATTGGCCATGGGAATCAAATGCTTGATGTTGTTGTTGAATTAGAAAGTGGACCAAGTTATATCAAATACTTGCAGCAATGACTCTGAAGACGATCCTGATTTCAGTGTCTCAAAGATTGTAGTATGCTCAGCGTTTGAAGACAATACTTGTGTATGAGCCAGTATACAAGACATCTAAGTTCAGCACTTTCCCTGCTCGAAAAAAACCGTGATGACAATTTCTCCATCACTGCCTTTGTCTGAGTTGGTGAGATTGAATTTAAAGGGAGAGGTGCTATTCCCAGATGAGAGGGTGCTATCTTTTGGCGAAGATAGAGTTGTTTTTATGAACTGTAGTGCTTTTTTTCTAATGTGGTCTTTGGATTAGTTCTGGATGGAATGCTGCCTTTGCTAATCTTAGAAGAAAGGAAGCATTGATCTCAAGGATTTTATACTAGCAGATAGGGTGCTATACTTCAGGACATATTTTCTGTTGTTTTGTACAAGGGAAGGGGCACTGATATCCAGGTTATTTGTTTCTAATTAAGAGAGGAAGGGTGCCGCAATTAATTCCTAAAAACACACATATTGTGAAGGACTAAGTGTGCTGTTATAAGTGCTTAGGGTCGACCTAAGTTTTGTGGCCAACCTCTGTGGAAATCACAAGTATGAATGGGCTGATCCATGCCTGTTTTATAACAAGTATTAATGCATGTGGAGGTGTGCATTGTGATGATCAACATGCCTCTTTTACCATGTCTCTATGTAAAGCATTAGATCTTGATTCATTTCAGTGCTTTGGATGCACGTGACAGTTTCAATTAGATGCTTGCTCAGTGCCTTAGTCCAAGGGAATGGGTGGACCTTAGTTCATGATGCTAATGTTTTAGATAAGCCCTAATTCAACGCCTTTCACATTCTGCATGAGTGCAATTCATATGCAAAATAAACACACCTGAATTGTATCAAGTTCAGTGCTCCTAGATATTGATATTCTTAGAACCAGATTCTGCTAAATAGGGGACAACCTTTTTGTGATGTGTCTGTTGCTTTTCTTGGAGACATTATTAGCATTAAAACTCAGCTAGTGACAGTCATCTTGTAGGTGCATGGGTTGGAGATGTTTTGAATTGATTGTGTCCCAATCTTTGTAGGTTGGCCTTCATATGAGTATTATTGGCATTTTTTGAGATGGTTTCAACCAGACAAATCAGCAGGTGATAAGTGCTTTTATGAGTTTTCCTAATTTTATTCTCTTTTTCCAGTTTTCGGAACAGGGATTGGAATATTTGGGTGAAGAGGAGAATTGTTCAATGACGTGTGTCTAAATTTGAGCTTCTTCTTAACTTATATTCCCCTTCTAATTTCTTTTACTCTGAAATTCATAAGCAGCAGCGGTTGAGCATCCTGGTTGACAATAGGGGTTTCAAGAAAATGATCAAATCCCCTTGTACACCTATAAACAGATCTATTTTTAAATCTTTCGGAACATAATTGTACTTCTTCCAGCTGAATAAAATTGGTTTGCTCCATTAAGAATTGATGTCGGACTGGGAAGACTTCATGAATTTATGGCTCTTTTAATTGTTAGGATGAAATTTACAGGCTCTTCAATTAGCGAAGTGAGTTGAACGGCTTTGTTGATTTTCTTCCATTGACTCTGTTGTCTCCCAAACTTGTTCCCTTATGATGTCAAGTCCAAAACCCGCTTGGAACAAACCTGGAGCGACTTAGAAGATGTGTGCACTGTCACCTCAACAAAGCTTCTCTCACTTTAGAGTTGGTGCTTTTCCAACTCAAGGGGAGTATCCCTGATTGTTGTCCTTAATCTGCAATAAAGCTCTATTTTGTAGTATAACAGACTAAAGATCAGTGAACTAATTAAAATAATTGGTTGGATGCAAGAGAACTGGGGCCTGAAAATGATGGATGGAAATTTTTTCCAGGGCACTCTATCTTTTAGCGAATGAATCCTGCCAAGCAAATCAATCAAATTATACATATATCAATGCTGGATGAATGCATTTGAGCTACATAACGAATCTTCATACACAACCATGAGATAATCAGTGAACTAGGCAAACAAATGAGCCACAAATTATCGTCAATCAAAGCTTTAGATACAGAATGGTCTGATTACAACAATCTTGGTGTTTCAGGCAGCAGAGGACCAATAAATGAGTCACTTATTCTGCCCCTGTCCAACTCAAACATCTAGGGGATAGATAATAATTCATATGAACAATAGAGATGGATTGTTCCACTCAGAATTCAGATTGCAGCGTTGACATTATAGATCTGATTTACAGAGGAAGAAGTGGAGGCACTACTGTGGTCATTGAATATCTAATTCCTTTAGTGATAGCATTACACCAATGACATTCCTTCTCTGTCCAACCTATCAGATATCTTTAGTTCCTCCTTATATAATTAGGGAAATCACCATACTCTGACAGAATCAGAATTGATCAATGATATCATATCCTCGGATTTAGTCAAACTTGATCAATAAACGTTCTAATCAACCTTGGGCATGAATTCCCAACTGCCTTATACGATTTGATCATCCTGATGAAGTCAAAGATGATCTCTGTCGATTTGATCCAGTTTGATTTAATCATTGGTGTTCTCCACTCATTCAGGGCTCATTTCCATGTTTCTAGGATGCTTAACACAGCCTTTGTGGTCCTGAAAGATGTCTTGTTACATGGTACACAGCTCCTAGTATTGTCTCCTGGCTCGCTCATGTTCATTGGAGGCAAAAACCAACACAAGCACAAGCATATATGGTATGATCAATAGATTTGGCAGGCAATTTCTCATGCATGCTTGTTTGGCAGTTTGGTGCTTGGTGGTTTTGCGCTGCCCCTGCATGGTATCTAGTACGTGGCTTCATTCTTCTAGTCATCAAGCAATGAGTCATTCTATTTTTCTTCCAATTCTCTTGCTTGGTGACTTAATGTTTCAATAGTTACATGCTTGGGATTTTGCGTCCTTTAGTACTTGATGTTATTTGAGCAAGCCCTGGTATTCCTACACCGAGCAAGCAATGTCTTTTGCTTTTTGGCAATCTTTTCTCTACTTGCCATTGTTGGTTTTCCCCTTGCTCGTTGCTTTTCTCAGCACTTGCTGTATGCCTTTGCTCGACATTTGTGTCTTGTGTTCATCCCCTTTTTATCGAGCATGGTTCTTTTCCTTGACATTGAGTAGAAGACTTTGAGCAAAACTTCCTTGCTCACTATATTGACTCTTAGGCATTTTTTTCTTGGAAAATGAAATCCCTTGCTCGACGAACTGAAAACTCCTTTGAATGCTTCCTTACCTGGTGATTACTTCTTGTCTATGCTCAACGATTTGTATCTTGCATTCTTCTTCCACTTACCAAGCACACCAATATGTCTTAATTGGGAGTACATGTATCAAGCAAAAGTTCTTTTACTTGCGATCCTTACACTTATATGTTTTTTTCTTTTCTTTGCTTGTTCTTTTTGCTTCATCTTTGTGTTCATTGTCTTGTTCGACACTTGATGCAGTCTTCTGCTTGCTGCTTGATATCTTGAATCGATGCTTATTTATTAAGCGCACATCTTCTTTCGGTCACAAAGCACATGACTTGAGCAAAGGCTCCTTTGCTCGCTGGACTTATACTTAGGTGATTTACAATGCCATGCTCATTTCCATATAGATGCTTTTTCGTTTTCTTTCCTCAAGCAAAGTATTCCATTCATTGTAGAGAAAAGGTTCCAAGCAAGGACTTCTTTGCTTGTTGAATTGGTACTTATACGAGTTTCCAACATTTGCTCTCTTCATTTGCTTGGCTTGTCAATTTTCACATGCAACTCTATGTGACTAATTTTCACATGCAACTTTTGAAATTGCTTCGTAGTGATCTAACAGTAAAACCTTAACTGTTATCACTGAACAAATTTACACTGAAATTATTGACTGAAAACATATGCAGCAGAAACACAAATATCAGAGATGAATCATCAATACACATGAGACACAATTTCAGTTCTGTAATCTTGTTATCATCAGAAATCCTGAGGGCAAAACCATCCCTCCTATCCAATACAATATCACCAAAACCCGAGGACAACCTTGTCCTCCAAAGTCACCAAAACTGAGAACAACCTTGTTCTCCAATAACCATACAAATCAGAGAACCAAACCTCAACAATATCCCTAGGAATCTCCTCTACACACGAATATGATGTAGACCACCTGTATGGCCTGCTGATGTCACCTATAAGCTTGTACAGATTTGTACTTGCCCAAAAACTTCAGATACATGATTCACCAACTGGCAACCTGCGTACATATGATGTTTTCTCTCTTGCAAACCGCATATACCCTATACGCGATTCGTTCGTCTGCAACCCGTGTATATATGTGCTTTGTCCTCCTGCAAACTGTGTATGGTACGAAAAAATTCGCTCCACACATGCGACCTTCTTTGCATCTCTCTCTTGGGTCGGATTCACCACCTTACAAGCTTCCCTTTTGCTGAGATAACCAATCCTCCTAGCACAAGTGCAGAGTCACTTATGCTAGGTCCATCATGTCTCCACACATTCTACATGATGTGTAATGTCACAATGACCTCTCTTCTTTATATACAATCCTTAGGGGTCAACATAAAAGCTCCTCCACAAGTCAACATCAAATTAGGCTTTCCTTGTGGGTGTGAAGCCCCAACACAAGTCCACAAAGCCCATCACCAAACCCTTGAATCCCCCACTCAAATCCAAGGGGGTTTTCTCCAAACGGAAAGTGTGATGTGGTGCCCATGACGATTCCCACATGCCCAACACCTAGGGTCATGTGAGAATACTTGTCCGTAGCTACAAAAATCAACACTCCTTAGCGAGGAAGGTATTCTCACCACACCCCACAAGTGGGAATGCCTCTTGATGCTACCAAAGCATCAACACAACCTCTACCGCTGATGCCTGCTGCCTTCTTCCCCTTCTCCTCCAGTGTGGACACCGTGAATCAAAATGACCATAGTTATGACATTCAAACCATCTGTATCCTTCTTGGAAACCAATTGAGTCTCCCCCTAGATACAATCAGTCCATATCCTCTCAAACCCTAGCAACATCGCTCGTGCACAAATCCCCTGCACAAAAGGTTCCCAAAACCTGGGAAGACCGACTCAACATCCAATAACACATGTCCATCCTGGAACAACACTGCATAGTCCTACTCCTCAATCCCTGAGGCTGAGAACACACTCCTGGCACCATAGCACATTTGCCACTCGCAACACCCCCCCCTGAATCCATCCAGAATACCATTGCTCCAAATCCCTGTACTACATGCTTGATCCTCCTACCAAGCTCCTCGTACATACCTGAGTCAGACACTGTGAAACTCACGAGCAAATCCTGTACCCTTGTCATGTGACAGTGGCTTTCACTGGATAAGAACCATGCAATCCTCCAAGAAAAGCATCTTGCTTCCCCAAGTCACGACCATCCAATGAACTTCTACCCAAGTCACCAAAAAGATCTTCGTGTTTGCACATGCTACCATTGATCCTGTGTCCTCGTTTGAATAGTCCCAAGCTGCGGTTGGACACTCAGTCTAGTCCACTCTAGACCTCCGCAACTCATCTCTGCAAATGTCCTCATCCTCATGGGTCAAATGTTGTTGATTGCAGCTTCATGAGACATCCTCCAGATCGTTCTCCTCTGGATTGAGTTGAGACATCTGTGTGAGAGAGCCCATGTGTTGGGTGTGCCCATGTGATGGGTGTGCGCTAGACTCTGGACTGAGTTGTGATGACTGTGGACCGAGTTGAGATGATGTTGAAATTAGTGCAGCTGCAAGAGCCATTTTCCGGGAGTATGGCATAAGACCCTAGTTGAGATCTAGGGCCCCCAGTGCACTCCTGGGGTTCTTGGTTTGGGACCAAGTAGTTTGAGCCATGGAAAAAGACCCTAGTGAGGACCCCCAGTGTATTACTGGGGTTCTTGGTCAAGGACCAAGCAGTAAGTCCCTAGATGTGTTCTAGGGAATCCTTGCTCGGTGCTTGGATTGATCCTTGGATGTGTTCCTTGGTGGTTGATGATGTAAGCCCCTAGATGTGTTCTAGGGCCCCTGGATGTGTTCCAGGGAATCCTTGCTGAAACGCTTGGATTGATCCTTGGTGGATGAAAGACCTTAGATGTGTTCTAGGGCCCCTAGATGTGTTCTGGGGTACCCTGGTCTTGGATCAGGTAGTTCTTGGTTGAGTACCAAGATGTGTGATCTTCTTCCACTCTCCCGGGATGGTCCATGAGATCTAGGAGCAGCTATGAAGATGGACATGACCACGTCATTGATGTTTCCTCTTATGCAGTGATGATAAAAGTTTATAAGCTATCATGAGACTTATGTGGACGTGTTTGCCATCGAAGAGGACCCTCTTGACTTTCTCTTGTAGTCTCCACTTTGCTTGTTCTCGTTCCCCTTCTTGTTTGATGTGGTGTTGGGTTTCTATGAGTCACTTTGACTTATTTGACTTTGTGATTAATATTTTAAGTAATTAAAATATTATTTATTTATTTATTTTATTATTTAGGTTTTTAATTAAGCCTAAATTCTAACCCTTCCCATAACTATAAATTAAGATCTACCCCTCTCTCATTCCATACTCACTTGCTCTCCTCTTCTAAGTCTGATCTTTGCTGCGGCTACCTCAGTTTGGTCTCTTTGTTTTGGTATGGCCTCCTTGGTGGACTCTCTCTTACTGTTTTGAGGTGTAGCCTCCTTGGACTTTATTACCTTGCTGGCTGGGAACTTCATTTCTAGTGTGTTGCTCGGTTAGGGTGCCGCAGACTTTCCCTCCTGCTGAGTTTGAGTGGAGCGAACCTTCCCTCTTGCTGTTTTAAGCTGAGCAGACCTTTCCCCTTGCTGTCTAGGGTGTCACGGACCTTCCTCTGGGGGCTGCGACCCTTCCCTTGTGTCCTCTCCTTGCTGCCGCTGGCTGGTTTGAGGTTGCCGCTGTCTCCTTGACACCCCTGGCTCCTCCTTTCCTTGCTGGTGTCTTCTCATGCTTGCTGCCTGCTACTTCTTTCAGTTTCAGTTATGAGGGTTTGACAAGTCCTATGTTCCTGTAGCACCACAGTTCAGATTGGACAGTTTTGTGTTGAGTTGTTTTTTGGGTTTTTGTTTCAGCGCTACTCTTGTTGTTTATCCTTGAGTCCTCCTTGGCAAACAATCCACTTAAGATCATGATTGAGATCAAACCCTTGGGTTTTGATCCATGATCTTTAAACATAAATTTCTGAGCAGATTAAAGTGGACAACAACATCAGGTACATCTTTATTTGCTTTACTAAAGGTAAGTACAGAATTTGTTTTAGTTTGAAATCTGCACTTAGTTTATATTCAGAAGTTTTCTATTTTGTTAAGAATCATTTTTAGCATGTTCAGATTCAATCTACTTCAGTTTCTGTTTTAGAGTGCTGATCTGTATGTACTGTAAAGTTAATTTTTTAAAAGGATATCTCTGTTTTTATTTTCCCTAAAAATCTAACATGGTATCAGAGATTAGGGTGTGAAAAGAGCTCAATAGTGGCGGACTTTTGAGCCCGCGTAGATCCTTGTTTTAGGGTTTGTTTTGCAGATTAGAAGTACAGCTTTTTATATTTAAATAAGCATGGCTTCATCTTCAGTCAAAGCAGAAGATAGGCTTGAAGGGGTCTTCAACTTCAATGCTTTGAAGGCTAGGGTGTTTAACATACTAGAAGAGGGTGACTTGGATGAGCTAGTTACCAGGGTGATAGAAGAACCCATTTCAAATACAGGCAGGGCAACATATAAGAAGAGGCAGGCCAAAGCTAAAAGAATCATCTTTGATTCTGTTAAGGACAACATGATGCCCTTCATTGGTCATCTAAGGACAGCCAAGGAATGCCTTGATGCCCTAGCAAATCTATATGAAAAGAAGGCTCCAACTCAAAAGAGGATATTGAAGAAACAACTACGTACATTAAAGATAGGGAAGGACGAACCTGTTGGCATGTTTTTACAGGAAGAGTGTGCTTGTCATTGATGGCAAGAACAACAACGACGATGGCGAACCGGAAAAGCATAAGCTCAGGAGGAGAAGCGAACAGTATGCAAAGATCAAAGCTCGGACAGAAAAGCGTAAGCTCAGGGTGAGAAGCCTTAGCAGCCGTCCGATCAAGAAATTGACCGTGTTGATTGTCTAATGTTACGGACGTCGGTCATATGAGTGACCATGGGCTTGAGGACCGTTGGAGGATCGTGACTGTCGGATCTGCAAGCCAGATCAACTACAGGGATGAATTGCGGAGAGCGAAAGAAGAATTATACAACTCGCTAGTTCTAATCCTGCAATTGGTTTAGATTGTCAGATCTCATAAACCCAAATATTGACGATTGTGGTTGATCTAACAAACGATCAGATTAAGTCAGATTAAGTTGTGACCGTCGGATGCGCAATCGCCAGATCAATGACAGGGATAGATTGCGGAGATCGAAAGGAGAATTAAATATCGTGCTATTTCCAATCCTGCAATTAGTCAAGACCGTCAGATCTTATAGCCTCGAAGATCGACGATTGTGGTTGACTCACCAACAACGCACAACTTCAAATTGTGGAGTTTTGGTGACTAGTTAAATCACTCGCAAGTTGTGGTTCCGCAACCATCCTTGATCGTTGATCTGCTTCGAGTGTCTTCATGACCGTTGGATCACTTTTAAGTGGAAGGACAAGATAAGCTAGAAGAGAAGCACCGAAGATAGATCGAGCTATCGATCTAAGAACATGATCGACGAACAACATTTGGTTCACGTCAAAAGTTGCGAGGAGGTTACTGTTCGGGGAATCTCACTTCGGAAGAATTGGCAACTTGAAAGTCGAATTACCCGAAGCTCGAAAATCCGAAATGAATAAGGACCATCGGATCTGGAGAAAATGCGATGACCGTTCGATCACCTTAACTGGAAGGACAGGATAAGCAAGGGCTGAGATCTGAGATCTCGATCACCCGAATTTCCGTCAGCCGTCGGATCGAATTAAATGGAAGGATAGGATAAGCAAAGATGGAGAGCCGTTGGATTTAATCCAAAGCAAAGTTGCATCGCAGACAGATCGAGCCGTTGATCTAAGATCTTGATCCAACGAAGTCATTCGTTTCGGGTCTAAAGATGTGAGGAGGTTATGGTCCGGAAAAATCTCACTTCAAGAATTTAGTTTGAGATTTGAAATCTCACTTCAAGAATTCACAACATCTACCGTTATGTGGGGGTCATGCAACTGCTGGTCGTGTTCTACGAACACTTCCACCTACTCCTGCTCCTCTTCTTTAAAGATCATGGGAAAAGAAACTAGAAGTTTGTCATGGCAAGAGAAAAGCTTATTAGATACTAGATCTCTTTTTCTTTTTCCTGTTTAGAAACTTAGTAGTTTGTCTTTATTATGGCTTGTTTTGTAAACATTATATGACAGTTTCAGTTTGAACCTACCTTTGAATTATTGACTGAATCTTACAACTCTTTGGTAATCAATATGATGCTCAATTTCATTTCATGGTTGATGTTTGTTGAAAAAATGTATTTATTTCAGAATAAACACTTGGTCTAAAATAGATTTCAGACTCCTATAAAGCACTAACAGTCACACATTTCTGTGCTTTATGAGTAGAAACACAACTAGACAAGTTCTGAAATAAAATGGCAGCGGAAATAACTCTTTAACAGCAGACAATAACTCTCATTTTAGCACAAAAATCTGAGCATTACCTCTTGAAAAATACACAGAAAATTAGGGACAGATTTGAGGATAAAAAGCTCTTTATTCTGCTCAAGGAAAAACAGAGTTTATACAACAGCAATAAGCATCAGCATTACAACTCTGAATATCTCTCATTTCAGCAAGTCATCCTTCAATACAAACTGTACCAGACTGTAACTAGGGCAGATTGCTTTGACTGTACGGCCAGTACGGCCTAGAACAGCCAGTAAACCTCCACAAATAATCACAGAAATGTATAGAAACTTGTGCCAAGAGAATCAATATGGAACAGAACAGAAAACTTTAGCAAACTAGCATAGAAAATCATGTCTATCTTGCTGTATACTCACAGCCTCGATTTTTGTGCTTCCTCTTGCTGTACGGCCAACAAACACTGTTGTACAACCTCTACTGTAGCTGTTGTACGAACTGCTGAATGCTGCAAATGCTCCTTGGACTGCGTGCCAAGTCCTGTTGCTGTAGCTCTTTCCTCAAGCAAATAACTCTTCTAGAAAGTCGTGCCTCTTCAACTTCCTCTCACTCTCCTCAAAAGTGTGCCCTCTCTCTCCCTCATGAGCTGCTTTTAATCAATTTTGAAATGTAACTGCCCTAACCCTTGGTCTTCCAATGAGATTGACGGTCAAGATTAGATCTTGCCCTCATGAGATCAACGGTCACGACTTAATCATTCGTTGAGGTCACTTAAGTCACTAAAGTAGCCCATAACATCATAAAGTCACTTTTACATTAAAAAATTAAAAGACCCAACTTTATAAAATCACTTTATAAAAACGTATTATAAAGTCAATAGGGAGAAAGTGTGCTCGGTCACTTCCGCATGTTGAGCTCCGCCAATGCAAAAGTACCTCCGAGCTACCAAATTTTAACACTCCCACTTAGCGAGAGAGGTATTTCTGGTACCACCACCAGAATCTGTCTCCATCTCATCAACTACCATAGTTGCTCCCCCTGTACTAGAAGTCTTTGCTCCCTCTGAATAGGAAGCCACTACTCCCACTGCATTGGAAGCCTCTACTGCTACCTCTGCTGTTCCACAAATTGAAGACATGCTCCTAGGAGACTGCACACTCTCCTGAGCATCCAATTGTGTCCACTCATGCCTACTGAGTCCTCTGAGAGTCCCGGAAGAGGATTGAGTCCCCGGTATCAACTCTCTCTCCCGTGCAACCTACCCACTCTCTGACACAGAATTTGAGTCCAGAAATCCACTGGACCCCAACATAGGTCGACCCAGCAACCTGTACAGGCCCTCATACATGACACCAAGCATCACTGATGTGTCTGCAGTTACTCCCACAGGATATAAAAACACATGTCCACCGTAGAAGACAACTCCAAATCCACTCTCATCCAAAGCTGACACTGAGAGAAAATTAACAGTCAACTCTCAAATATACAATACCTCGGCAACCTCCAGAAAACCTCCCGACTCTAGTTGGAATTTCACCCTTCCAACCCCCTTTTCTGCAAGTTGTGGGCCGACTCCACAATACACTTTGTAGTCTGAGTCTATCTCTGTAATATCGAGGAAAACTGACCTCAACCCAGTCATGTGCTGAGAAGCTCCACTGTCCACAAACCATGACTCAATGTCCTCGAACACTAGACACCCACTGCCCACGGGACCAGTCATGAGAGAGAACTCCCTCTCATATCTCTCAACAAACTTTGCAATCTCTGCTGATGCTGACACCTCTGGTTCTGGCTTCTTCTTCTTCTTGTTCGGACACTGACTAGCATAGTGGCCAATCTTGTGACATGCAAAGCATCTCACCTTGTTCATGTCCTTCTTCTTTTCATTGCTCTTTCTCACAAGAGCAACGTTCTTGTCGTCTGCACCATCCATTGCCTTTTCTTGAGACCCCTCCCGGATCTCCTCCTGTTCCAAATCATCCCACAATCTGTGAAAAATTTTAATGACAAAATCAGAAATATCTCATTCACACATTTTGTCAAACACTTGACTAACCTGAGATTTTAGTCTTTTAATAAATGCTTTTAAAACAGAAAGCAACTGAAAGCTAAAACACCTAAGTCAAGCAAATCATTGACCCATACTCTGACAAGGCAAGAAGTAGACAAGTGATTTTTGGTCCAATGACCAGGGCAAAAACCCCACTGTGGAGAAAACCCTAGAGAGATTATTTCTATTATTCAAGAGCAAATCTGAAATTTCTTACAACACAGAAATTTAATAATTCCAACTCTAAATAAAAAATGCAAATCAACTTATCTCAACCATCTGATTTCTTTCTAGAAATTCGTGCCAACAAGCTTCAACTTCCCACACGTGCCAACCAAACTGCAGCCTGATTTATGGGAAATCGTGTCACTGTATAGATAACAACCAACAGTAATAAATGCACAAAATTTGTCTCGAGAATCGTGCCAGCAAGAACAGTATGACCTTTACAGACTTCTTCCTTGGAAATTGTGCCTCCCTCTTGCTGTACGAACTGTCTTCTCACTGTACGGACTGCCCTTCCTTCTGCTTTACGAATTGTTATGATTTCACTGTCTTGGGAACCGTGCACTCTAATTTTCTTTGAAAACTTTGCTCTAGAAATCTCTCTTAGAAATCTGATCTCTCTCCTTTGTCTTTACTGTGTGTTTTTCTCCCATTCCTAAGCATGTATATGTACTCTTTCTTTTCCCAAGAAACCCTAACTTACATAACCAACTCAATCTAATGGCTATCATAAGTCTAATCTTAGGGCTCACATTTAATGCTCCTCATTAATTACAAAATAAGTAATAAATGCATATTAAATACTTTTGGGTCCCAAAGTACATTCACTTTATAAAAGCACTTTATTTAAAAAAGTCACTTTACAAATAAAACATGTCTAGGAAACATGACTTTATGTCCCCCCCATGACAAAACACAAAAACATGAATGAGGACATCCCTTGTTAAATTTCAATAATCTGCTCCAATCAAGGAGTTTCTCTCTCCCCACCACACACTTCACGAAAACCTCCCACTCCTTGGTGAAGCCTTTGAGGGCTATTCGCACCAACTCTGAGTCAGGAATAACTTCTCCAACAATTGTCAACTCGTCCATCACCTGTGCAACCCGGGTGAGGTAGGTGGCCACACTCTCTCCTTTGGCCATCCTAGCACTATGGAGGTTGTCCCAGAGAGCCATTTTCCGGTTCTCATTCTTTGCCTCATACAAACTTTTTAGTGCATCTCACATTTCTTTGGCTGTCTTCTTCTCAGCCAAGTGTGGAATAAGGTAGTCTTTGACCTCATCCAAGATGATTCTTTGAGTCTTGGCTTCCTTCACCTCATGAATATCAAGAGCTATGGGATATGAAGTAGGTATAGGCACGATGGTGTTCGCAAACGACCATAATTTGTTCTCCTTGAGAATACTGCTGATTCTAACCTTCCACTGTAGGTAGTTGGAGATCCCCTCCAACCTATGTTCAAATCTGATGTTGGAAGTCATCTTTGTCCACCTGACAAAGAACCTCTTCTTCCTTCTTCAAGCTAATGCTCCAACAAATCACTTGCTGTCCCAAGTGCCAAAGATGCCCATTGAACTTCAGAGCACCTGCTCTGATACCATGTTGAAAAAATGTATTTATTTCAAAATAAACACTTGGTCTAAAATAGATTTCAGACTCCTATAAAGCACTAACAACCACACATTTATGTTCTTTATTTGTAGAAACACAACTAGACAAGTTCTGAAATAAAATGGCAGTGGAAATAACTTTTTAACAGCAGACAGTAACTCTCATTTTGGCACAAAAAATCTGAGCATTATCACTTGAAAAATACACAGAAAATTAGTGATAGATTTGAGAATAAAAAACTCTTTATTCTGCTCAAGGAAAATCAGAGTTTATACAACAACAATAAGCATCAGCATTACAACTCAGAATATCTCTCATTTCAGCAAGTCATCCTTCAATACAAACTGTACCAGATTGTAACTAGGGCAGATTGCCTTGACTGTACGGCCAGTACGGCCCAAAACAACCAGTAAACCTCCACAAACAATCACATAAATGTATAGAAACTTGTGCCAAGAGAATCAGTACGGAACAAAACTGAAAACTTCAGCAAACTAGCATAGAAAATCGTGTCTATCTTGCTATATATTCACAGCCTCGATTTCTGTGCCTCCTCTTGCTGTATGGCCAACAAACACTGTTGTATGACTTCTACTGTAGCTTCTGTACTGACTACTGAATGTTGCGAATGCTCCTTGGACTGCGTGTGGTTCCCTCTCCTAGGGATGTGTGCCAAGTCTCTCTTGCTGTAGCTCTTTCCTCAAGGAAAGAACTCTTCTAGAAAGTCGTGTCTCTTCAACTTCCTCTCACTCTCCTCAAAAGTGCACCCTCTCTCTCCCTCATGAGCTGCTTTTAATCAATTTTGAAATGTAATTGCCCTAACCCTTGGTCTTCCAATGAGATTGACGGTCAAGATTAGATCGTGCCCTCATGAGATCAACGGTCACGACTTAATCATCCGTTGAGGTCACTTAAGTCACTAAAGTGACCCATAACATCATAAAATCACTTTTACATTAAAAAATTAAAAGACCCAACTTTATAAAATCACTTTATAAAAACATATTATAAAGTCAGTAGGGAGAAAGTGTGCTCGGTCACTTCCGCATGCTGAGCCCCGCCAATGCAGAAGTACCTCCGAGCTACCAAATTTTAACAATGTTATCTGTTACAATTTGTTGATGACAAATTTTATATGTTGAAACTCGAAGGTGGATGATTGATCATTTGATGATAATGTTATAAGTTATAACTACTAGATGATTTATGTTATATGTATAATAAATGGTTGATGCTTTAATGATCATCACTAATCCAATAGTTAAATCTATGTTTTCATGTTTTTTGCAGTTGATTTGACATTTTCCATGTTTTTTTGAATATCTATGCATAAAAATATATTAAAATATGTATTATATAAAAAATGGTCCTGAAACGCTTCGCTCTTGGAAGCTTTTTGAAAATTGTGCTTACCGCTTCCGCTCCCTGCTCCCAACAACCTTGGTCTGTTGTTTCTTCTTTAGGCATTTCAATACAAGTGTCATACATAGGGTCTTTCTCATAGAACAAGAAATCATTATTCTTATTACCTTTGCATATTGAAAATGGTTTTCCCAATGAGTCAATGGGGACATGCACATTAGAAGCAAAGTTACAAGACTTTGAATCAGGAAAAACTCAGCAAGGAAGAAGAGCCAAGAGTTCGACTTGTGTTGGGGAAAATTCGACAAGTACAAAAATGTAAAGATATACACATATTTTGATGAAAATAAAACATTTTTCATTGATATTCAGTGAAAACCCCTAACAGAGGAGAAATGTGCCCAACAAAGAAAAAATGACAAAAAATGATAAAAAGGGCTAATAAAGGGTTTTTATAGGCCATGTGAGTGTTAGCTTTTTAGTTCAGGAGGTACTCTGCATGTTTTGTCTTGTATGTGGATGTTACCTTATGTTGACACTACTAGGAACTTAACTTTGTAATGGGTTTTTATAAAGTTGTAAAGTGGTTCTTTTATTAAAGTGACTTTTTAATAAAGTGTACCTTCTAATTTTAAAGTGACTTTATTTCATAAAGTGCACTTATGTAATAAAGTGAAATGTACTTTAATATTTTAAGTGATTCATTTTGGAGGGAATGGATCATGACCCTTGATCTTGCAAAAGGCAAGATTAGATCTTGGCCTTTGGATTTAGGGTTGGGGAAGGTGAAAAGACACTTTGGAGTGAAAATGTCATTTTCAGATTTATAAAAGAATGCATTGGGTAGTGTGCAAGACACAAGAGGAGGAGATTGAGAGAGAATTTCTGAGTAAGCTTGAGAGAGGAAAGAGGGCAACAAAGAGGGCATGTTTTCCAAGAGAGCTAGGGCACAAATCCCAAGGAGGAATTTAAGTTTTGAGGCTGAGTTGATTTTTTGATGTTGGAGGTAGTACTCTACGAATCCGTACAGTCCGTACAACAAGAGGAAAAGGGCACAAAAATCGAGACGGGGCTTGGCACCGTTTTCAAGGCTGCTTTTGCTATTGCTGGGCCGTATAGAACAGTCCGTACAATAGGTGTTTGCATGATTTTCGAGGTGCAACATTTCTGGGTGGGTTGTACAACAATACAGACTTGGCACGAAAATCGAGGCAGATTTGGTGGGACAGTTTTGGTGCTTTAAGTGGTTTTTCTCTTGGTTGGAAATGTGATTTTGCTGCTGTTATGTACTTTCCTGAAGCTGAATAATAAGATCTCTCTCTCTCTCTCTCTCTCTCATTGGGTTTCCCCACATTAGGGTTTTCCTTGGATGTTGCCTAAATTTCTAAGTTATTCATGGGTGATTGAATGTTGTTCATTGTGTTTATTTCCACTGCATATTTGCTTAGCAATGTGTATTTCTGCTTATGGAAATTTCTGAATGTGGGTTTTAGACATTTCAGAGTTCATGCAAGACAGTTATCTCTAGGTTGCTAAGTGTATGACAAAATATTTGTTTGCTGATTTTTGTCATTAAAATCTACATGGTATCAGAGATTTGTCTCTAAGTGACAATGAATAGTGAGATTTTTGGGCAAAGTTGAAGAGGGAAAATTTGTGATTGTTTTCCTTGAGCTGTGACAAGGAATATGGTTGCATGTATTAGATTTGAGGATTGGTTGGATGACATTTCCAACTATTTGTAGTGGAAGGTCCGGATGTCAACTGTTCTCAAGGAAAACAAGATTTGGAACTATGTCAGTTCTGTTGTTGTGGTTCCCGTAGCAAATTCTGTTGCTTTGGATTTGCACGAGGTCAAGGAGGCCAAGGCTCAGAGGATTATTCAGGATGGGGTGAAGGATCACCTTATCCCACACTTGGCTGAGAAGAAGACAACCAAAGAGATGTGGGATGCACTTACGAACTTATTTGAGGCGAAGAATGAGAACCGGAAGATGGCCTTGAAGGCTAAGATGCATGATACCAAGATAGGTAAGGAGGAGAGTTTTTCTTCTTATCTTACCCGGGTAGCTCAAGTGAAAGATGAGTTGGCTGTAGTTGGAGAGGTCATATCGGATTCAGAGTTGGTGAGGATAACCTTGAAAGGCTTCACCAAGGAATGGGAATTCTTTGTGAAGTGTGTGGTGGGTCGTGAGCATCTTCCAGATTGGAGTAGACTGTGGGATGATTTCACTCAGGAGGAGATCCGGGAAGGATCCCAGAGCAGTGGACAGAAGACAGATGGAGTTGATGAGAATGTTGCTCTTACTGCAAAGAGCAAGAAGAAAGGAAGTTCCGGGAGGGACTTGAGTAAAGTCAGATGTTATTGTTGTAACCAGTTGGGGCACCTTGCTTCTCATTGTCCTGAGAGGAAGAAGAAGANATGGAGTTGATGAGAATGTTGCTCTTACTGCAAAGAGCAAGAAGAAAGGAAGTTCCGGGAGGGACTTGAGTAAAGTCAGATGTTATTGTTGTAACCAGTTGGGGCACCTTGCTTCTCATTGTCCTGAGAGGAAGAAGAAGAAGGAACCAAAGGGGCCTGAGATAGCTGCTACAACATTCATGGAGGACTTTGCTTCTAAGTATAGCATGGAATTTTATTCGGTTACCCTAGTTTCTAGTGTCAATAACGGAGGATTTGGAGGTGATATCAGATGGATTGTGGATAGTGGAGCCTCTTGCCACATGACGGGAATCTGCTGAGTATTCCTAAATATCACAGAGACAGGTCCTGATTGACAGGTGGTAAATGAAGGTGGTATGGCACGAGCTGTACGTGGAGTTGGAAAGGTTAGATTCCAACTTGAGTATGGAGGATTCCTGGCGCTTGATGGAGTTCTCTTTGTTCCAGGGTTGAGGGTTAACTTGCTCTCAGTCTCAGCCTTGGAGGATGTAGGATATTGCACATTGTTCAAGAGGGAGCATGTCTTTATCTATAGGGAGGGAGCGGACTCGGTGGAACTGCAGCTGATCAGTGATCAGGTGAACAAGTTGTATATGTTGAGAGGACATCCTTCAGTGTATGATTTAGCGTCGGATGAGGAGAATGAGGAGGCTCTTGAGACTGCGGTGGGCCTAAGGATTCAGTCTTGCATTTCGAGAGAAGAGAGCGAGTCTCTTCTGAGCACTGGCAGGAGGTTCATCCAGTGTGGTCGAACCAATGCTCAGGGTGGAGTGGATTCTCCAAGGAGCTTAGGGTTACGAGTAGCTGTCAAGAGAAGATCTTCTAGTTCAAGTTCTGTGCAGGTGTTGAGGATAACTCTAGGTTTAGAGGGAGCTCCTACAGAGCACAGTGTGATGGGACTAGATGATGGAGATGGCAACGAGTACATCCCTCGCTAAGAGGGAGTGTTATCTTTTTAGCTCAGGAGGTACTCCGCATGTTTTGTCTTGTATGCGGATGTTACCTTATGTTGACACTACTAGGCACTTAACTTTGTAATGGGTTTTTAGAAAGTTGTAAAGGCCCCTTCTATTTTTAAAGTGACTTTATTACATAAAGTGCACTTATGTAATAAAGTGAAAAGTACTTTAATATTTTAAGTGATTCATTTTGGAGGGAATGGATCATGACCCTTTATCTTGCAAAAGGCAAGATTAGATCTTGGCCTTTGGATTTAGGGTTGGGGAAGGTGAAAAGACACTTTGGAGGGAAAATGTCATTTTCAGATTTATAAAAGAATGCATTGGGTAGTGTGCAAGACACAAGAGGAGGAGATTGAGAGATAATTTCTGAGTAAGCTTGAGAGAGGAAAGAGGGCAGCAAAGAGGGCATGTTTTCCAAGAGAGCTAGGGCACAAATCCCAAGGAGGAATTTCGGTTTTGAGGTTGGGTTGATTTTCTGCTATTGGAGGCCGTATTGTACGGATCCATACAGTTCGTACAACAAGAGGAAAAGGGCACAAAAATCGAGGCGGGGCTTGGCACAGTTTTCAAGGCTATTTTTGTTGCTGCTGGGCCGTACAAAACAGTTAGAACAACATGCTGTTTGCATGATTTTTGAGGTGCAACATTTCTGGGTGGGTCGTACAACAGTACGGTCTTGGCATGGAAATCGAGGTAGATTTGGTGGGATAGTTTAGGTGCTTTAAGTGGTTTTTCTCTTGGATGGAAATGTGATTTTGCTGCTGTTATGTACTTTCATGAAGCTGAATAATAAGATCTCTCTCTCTCTCATTGGGTTTCCCCACATTGGGGTTTTCCCTGGCTTTTGCCTAAATTTCTGAGTTATTCATGGGTGATTGAATGTTGTTCATCGTGTTTATTTCCGCTGCATATTTGCTTAGCAATGTGTATTTCTGCTTATGGAAATTTCTGAATGTGGGTTTTAGATATTTCAGAGTTCATGCAAGACAATTATCTCTAGGTTGCTAAGTGTATGACAAAATATTTGTTTGCTGATTTTTGTCATTAAAATCTACAGCGAGATGAGTTTGACTTAGTAAAATTGAGTTAGACTCTTACTTGCGTTGATCGAGTCAAACTTGGTCAATGAGTGAGTTTGACTCAGATGAGTTGGAAAAACTCGTTGAGTTGGCAATTTGTTTTAAACTTAGAGAATTGTGAGGCGAAGTCACAATCTTGGTCATACTCGTCAAAAGTAAATTAGCCATGAAATTTCTCTTTTACGGATTTTGCATTAACCAATATAGGCTTGAGAAATTGAAAACCTTTGACAGGTCAAGATCTGATTTCCTCTCGTCATTATGATCATAATCTCCCCCTTGGCTATCGTGTTCTTTAGTAGAAGAAACATTGAGCATATATGCTTTATTTTGAAAACCTAGGAAATTCACATGGTTCATTTTCCTCCAATGTCTCATATGATCTATGTTGCAAGAAATGCTCCTAGTGTGGAAACAAGCTCAAATGTTTCAACGGTTTTCATCACATTTCGGCTTGTGGGGCATGTGTTTCAATACTATTGTTTTGGGCATGCTCAATTGCCAAGGAGGACTACGAGACTCATGCAAAGCTTAGAGATGACTAATACATGGAAACTAATGACAATTTAACCTCTAATTCATTACTCAAACAAGCTAATTATTTTTTACATTCATTTGAAAAAAGAAGAAAAGGAATATCTAGAAACCCTAACATCCCCTCATTTCTTATAGGAAACCTCCTCCTTTTAGTTATTCCTTACTCTTTCCTCAAGAGCAAGGGTTTCCTACAATAGAAAAAAGCTTTTTACATAATGTATGCATCCATTAGAGCTAATATAGACAAGGGTTTCATGCTAAATTGCCATTTATGTATTTTTGGTTGAGAAGTTTTGGGAACAAGTGAATTTGATAATTCCATATCGGCGTTTCGAACCACACTCGGGTTCATTTTCAAGAATTATCAAATGAAATTGTTTTCAAAACTTTGCTACCAAACAATTGTTATTGTGGAAGTTAGAAATCACAAATAATGTATTATTTTAAAAAATATTTTGTTTGAGATATTTATATTTTTTGTTGTTTTTATATATTGTGTTTCTGTGTTTCCAAATTTTTATTTTGGGGGGGTCATGTTTCCATGATGTACTTGTTTCAGGGACTCCTATGCATTTCCATGTTTCATGTAACTTAACATATGATTCATAACTAGAAAAACAAGGAGAAAATGCATACCCTTGTCATTTTGTGAATCAACATTGTATTATGCAGTAATAAAACTTGATTTATCTCCTTGGGGCAACTCTTCATAAGCAATGGTACGGTTAACATGCCTGTCGTGATTGTTGACTTCATACTTCTTAGTTATTGTATCAAACCAAAAATTCAATAGCATGGGGGCCTTGTTGATGTGCATCACACCCTTCATTACAACAAGCATTAGAAAAACAAAGTCTGCTATCATCAAATGTCAAAGCTTCACATATTTCCCTTTCTTCCACAACTTTGAATGATTGTTCTTTATCTTTTGACAAAGAGGGGATGGAAGAGGATATATCATCTGCCAATTCACAATGAGTATGGCATACCTGTTTACTAATAGTATCGGAGTTCTCTGTGATAGCTGAAGAGTCCTCATTACAACCAATGTTTTTTGAGCCAACTTTATCACCAACATGTGCTTGCTGTTGAAAAATATAACAATGCTGTTCTAGATGGGGGACACTGCAAGATGTGTATTAGGATGAGAGTTTAGACACAACATGGGGAGATGTACACAAGGAATACCGTCTTCATACTTGTTGCAATAATCAATAACAAACTCATAATATGCTTCCAAGTGATCTTCAACAAAAAGTGTCATTTCCTTGGAATCTTGGAAGCTTCTCTCTACACCTATTAGGGAAAAGGTGAGGCTGCCGTCCACAACAGTCAGATCTAATGGGGGATACCAACTTGGTTGGTTCACATAGGAACCCTTGGACCCACACTAATTTAGGTACATGCTATATCATAAAGAACAATATATGAATGAACATGCTATGTGTTGAGATCACAAGCGAATAAGGGGGTTGAAGGGAACCAAACAACCAACCCAAAAACCTGCAAAAGTAAAGGAGAAAACATCACTAAACAAGTGTGCTAGAGCTGTCCAAAAGACGAGCTAGAGAGAGAAAAACATAGCCATAGAACAAGAGAATGCCAAAGATATAGTTTTGGTAGGTTTAAACTTTAATCACTTGTATAAAATAATGATGCCCATTGGCTGAAAAATGAGCACAAGGTCACATGATTACACAAGATGATGAACCACAAATGAGGTTTGAGTTGTATATATATACACAACTCAAGTAGGGTGTCCTCCCAAGAGTGGTTATACGCTTACATAAGTAGGGCACACTCCCCATGAGGTTTGAGTTATGTATATATACACAAATCAAGTAGGGCGTTCTCTCTAGAGGGGTTATGGGCCCACATTAGTACGGTACACTCCCCAAGAGGGTTATTGAGGCCTACATATCAAAGCTGACTAGGTTGGCATTAATCATAACCTAGTATTATAATAAATGATTCCCTTAACCATAATTAATGCCTAACAAAATGCATTAATGATTAAATATGAGATTGTTGTGGCCACATGTGAAGATTACACCATTCTCAACACTATGTACTTGGATTATAATTGTTTACCTTGCCTTTTGGTCTCTTCTCTAGTTCTTCAACTAGTGAACAATATTATGAGAAGGATCTTCAAGCTTGATAATGTTCAGGGAATTCCAATGTGGAAATTCTTCTCTTATGGAGTTTCTAGGTGAGATTCTCTTGCCTTTGTCGCTGTTGTCTGTGATCACCACAAATACAAGCAACATGTTATTTCACTTCAAAAGGAACATGGCTTTATTCCATGGTGGAGTTGCTAGATGAGCCTCAAGGTCTTCAATAGGCTTATGCTCATCACAGTGTTGTAGTAGAACCATTGATTCCAGGGAATTAGATTTTTCCTTGGCAAAGATGCCATTTTGTTGTCTCCCAAACTTGTTTCATTATGATGTCAAGTTCAAAACACCGCTTGGAACAAACTTGGAGCAACTTAGTAGTGTTGTCCATTGTCACCTCAACAAAGATTCTCACTTTCGAGCCAATGCCTTTCCAACTTAAGAAGGGTATCGCTGATTGCTGTCCTTAAGAGGGGTATCCTTGATTGCTGTCCTTAATCTACAACAAAGTTCACTGTTGTAGAATAATAGACTAAAGATCAATTAAAAGAAATGGTTGGATGCAAAAGGATGGGTGCCTACTTTGGGCTTATGGAGTTTACAAATTAATGCACAGGGGCTTGAAAATGATGGATGAAGAATATTACCACCACACTCTATTTCAGTGAATGGCTCATGCCAAGCAAATCAATCTGAGTATACATGTATGACTGTTGGATGAATGCATCCAAGCTACATAACAAATCTTCATAAACAACCATGAGATAATGAACTAGGTAAACATATTAGCCACAATATCATTAATCAAAGCTTTAGATACAGAATGGTTTGATTACAATAGTCTTGGCCTTTCAGGCTTACAAACAGTAGTAGGGAACCAATAAATGTGTCACTACTTCTACTCCTATTCCACTCAAACATCCAGTGGATATATAACAATCCACGTGAACAATAAAGACTTTGTTTCACTCAAAATTTAGATTGTAGCATTGACATTATAGATTTGATTTACAGAAGAAGAAGAAGTAGAGGCATTACTATGATCATTGAATTTCAAGTTTCTTTAGCGACAACATTGCACCAATGTCATTCCTTCACTTTTCAACCTATTAGACATCTTCGGTTCCTCCTTATATAACCATTGGAATTGCCATACATTTGATAGTGTTAGAATTGATTAGCGGTGTCCTATCCTCGTATTAAGTCAAACTTTATCAATCAACACTTTGATCGACCTTGGGCACAAATTCCCATTTTCCTTCTACGATTTAATAACCCTTGTGACCCCCCTAAAAATGCATATCTTATTGCACATTTTCATTGGCATCTTTCTCTCAACAACACAACAGAAGCCCATGGAGCTTAGTGATTATTACCGGTTTTGGGGAGAGACTTGAAGGCTATGCACCTTGTTCTATCTTACTTGAACATCTTTCCATTCATCAATTGTGGGAAGATCAAAGGTGTAGAGGTGTTGTTAGTTTGATGAAGGCTCTTTTGCATGCATAGTTCACCATGAGGATCTATTTGGGCATGTTTGACACGTAGTTGGAAGCATGGTTACATGGCCTGCATTACCTTTGTTGCATCATTGATAGAGAGACTTGTGCCTAGGTTGAAACCAGGGCCTGGGACCACGTGGATGGAGGATGTGAGCAGGAAGGGAGCTTTAGAAGGTGAACGCCCTCTTCAAGGAGGTGGCTATAGCATGTTAGAGACAAGAAGGGGTGAGAAGTAACCCTAATGGAGAAGCTTCCACAAATTTGAAGGTGTGTTTCTCCTTTGAGGAGAACTTTTGAAGGTAAGGACACATTATTTGATCCATTTTCACATATTTGGAGGCATATTGTATCTTTTGAGGTATTTGTGGGTAAGGATACATTGTTCGAGTTCTTTTCTACATATTTGAAGGTAGGATTTTTGCATGAGGAGATGCCATATGGCATTGTTAACATGATCAAACCCTCAAAAGAAAGACATTTTGCTTACAAAGATGACAAGTGGCATAATGGACCCATTTTATTTACTCAAAAGGCAAAAGGAACGAACACCCTAACTTGGAGGAGGCCTAGAGCATGACATGTGGGAAGGGAATAGGCTAAAGGAGGAACATCTTGCTTAGAATGGTGCCATGTGGCATTAAAAGTATCTGTATGGTAATAAAAGGTTCACTTAGTGAGGACCATTCCACTCCAAGGGTGAAAAGAATGATTTTTTGGTTGCTTGATCATGAAACTACCCTTTAAAGAGGGATGTCCCTTTCAAGAGGGCATTTAAATCATGTTAAAGGGGCTTTATGGGGCATTACACATCATTCAAGGCATGTTGTTCACATATTTGGAGGAGCAACTTTAAGGAGTTGAATACATGTTATTTTGTAATTAAATCAAACCCTAAAGGCTATTATGAGAGGAGTGCCCTAACTCTAGGGTTTTTAGCTCTCTTTTAGTATGAATTTATTGATTAGAGTTTGTTTTGAAAGATATAAATAGTGGAGAGGATTCATTTGCAAAAGACATGGTTGGAAGATAGGGAATCCCCCCCCGAAGCACATAGTTGAATGATGAGTTAAAGTAGAGGTTTCCATCTTTTTTCTATTTTTCTTGGGTTGATTTGATGCTGGGAATTGCTTGTACAAAATGCTGGTGTAATCTTTGAAGAAGGGCAATTTTGCTCCAATAAGAATACGTTAGGGATGAGGTTTAACCCTCCCTTTCTCTCGTTGTAAACATTTTGCATTTTGTGGATTAGCTGCTGTAACTTTTTTGTAGGTTTTAAACCTTTATAGTATAGCAATGCACAAAGATTCTTTATAAAATAGAAAGAAAACAATAACATTCACACATAGTACTTAGAAATTTACCCTGGAAACCCTTAACTAGGAAAACCAACAAATGTTTAGAGCCACACCCCTATAACTCTCATTGTATTAACTTCACTATTTACAATACAATATATATGATTCCATGGCATCCAAAGCCATAATCAGTCAACCCATATTAGATTCCTTAATTATAATTCCAACACAATGGAACGAAAAACAGTTGGCCAAAAACTGCCCATTTTTTTTTTTTGGGGGGGGCCTTTACCCCCAAACCCTCAGATATGGGGGGCTTGCCGACCCCTCTTGTGACCCCCCTAACACACGGGGATTTTCATGCAAAGAATATAACACATACCCAACATTTTTGTGGGTTGGACTAGCTAAGGAGAAAGGTTAGGTGTGGCATATTATGTCCTCTTAATCTTGTGGTGAAATAAGATTTGAAGAAATGATGTATTGTTGGTTGTTTATTCAATAAGAAGGCTATCCTCCTTTGTCTACTCTTATTGTTTTATATGTGGATATCCTTTTCTTTTTCATGGTTATACATTATTACTTGCTCGTTTTGTACTTATTGTGAGGTGTCTTTGGAAGGGCCCTACTTTAATTTTCTGCATATTGAAGAAGATCCATTTGCTTAGTTAGATTCTATTTGTAAAATCCTAACCATGCCTTTTTGTCACATTCAAACCCTCTTATTCATTGATCTTGACAAATCATAAAAACAAATCTTTTCTAGGGTTTCTACCCTTGGTGTTGGAAAATAGCCAACCTGAAGTGAGAGGAAGCATTGTTGGGGTGACATTAGGTAATCTTCCTAAGTGCTTCTAGGGCACTTTGTTAAAGGACTTTGTAACATTTGAAGTGTAGGTTTTGGGAGGTAACAACCTTGACGAAATCAAAGATGATCTTTGTTACGATCCGATTTGTTTATTAGTGTTCTCCTTTCACTTGAGGCTTGTTTCAATGTTTTGAGGATGCTTAATATGGCATTTGTAGTCCACAAAAGATGTCTTGTTACATGGCTACACAACTCTCATTACCATCTCTTGACTTGCTTAGCTTCCGTGGAGGAAAAAACCGACACCAACACCAACATGTGCATATGATCAATAGATTTGGCACAAGATTTCCCATGCTTACTTGTTTGGTAGTTTTGTTTTCACAAATTCCACCATTCATTTTATTCTAAAGAAACATCATAAAAACAATCTTTTCTAGGGTTTCTACCCTTGGTGTTGGAAAATAACCAACCTGAAGTGAGAGGAAGCGTTGTTGGGGTGACATTAGGCAATCTTCCTAAGTGCCCCTAGGGAATTTTGTTAAAGGACTTTGTAACATTTGAAGTGTAGGTTTTGGGAGGTAACAACCTCGACGAATAAAAAATGTTCTTTCTTAGTTTGATCTGATCCGATTTGTTTATTAGTGTTGTCCTTTCACTTGAGGCTTGTTTCAACGTCTTGAGGATGCTTAATATAGCATTTGTAGTCCACAAAAGATGTCTTGTTACAATCTCCACAAATTCCACCATCCATTTTATTCTAAAGAAACATCATAAAAACAATCTTTTCTAGGGTTTCTACCCTTGGTGTTGGAAAATAACCAACCTGAAGTTAGAGGAAGCATTGTTGGGGTGACATTAGGCAATCTTCCTAAGTGCCCCTAGGGAACTTTGTTAAGGACTTTGTAACATTTGAAGTGTAGGTTTTGGGAGGTAATAACCTCGACGAATAAAAAATGTTCTTTCTTAGTTTGATCTGATCCGATTTGTTTATTAGTGTTGTCCTTTCACTTGAGACTTGTTTCAATGTTCTAAGGATGCTTAATATAGCATTTGTAGTCCACAAAAGATGTCTTGTTACATGGGTACAGAACCCCCATTACCATCTCTTGACTTGCTTAGCTTTCGTGGAGGCAAAAACCAACACTAGCACATGCATATGATCAATAGATTTGGCACACGAGTTCCCATGCTTGCTTGTTTGGTAGGTTGGTTTTCAATGGTTCTATGCTATTGCTGGTCGGTAGCCACACGTGTCTTCATCCGTCTACTCATCGAGATATAAGTCATTGATTTTTTCCTTCCAATTCTCTTGCTTGGTGGCCTGGCGTTCCAAACTTTCAACAATTACATGCCTGGAGTTCAATGTCATTCACAACTCGATGTTCTTTGAGTAAGCCTTTCAATGCCCACACTGAGCAAACATTGTCTTTTGCTTCTTTATGATCTTTCCTCTGCTTGTCGTTATCGGTTTCCCGCTTGCTTGTTGTATAGCTTGGCACTTGTTGCATGCCTTTGCTTAGCATCTGGTTTGTTGTTCATCTTCTGTTTATCGAGCATGGTTCTTTTCCTTGCCATTGAGCAAAAGTCTTAAAGCAAAACTTCCTTGCTCATTAGATTGACACTTATGAATATTTTTCTCGGCAGATGAAACCCATTGTTCAGTGGATTGAAAATTCCTTTGCACATTGCCCCACTTGAAGATCACTTTCAACCTTTGCTTGTCATTTTGTATCTCATCTTCTTCTTCCACTTGTTGAGCACAACATTCTATCTTGCCCTCGAGCACGTGCACAGAGAAAAGTTCATTTGTTCGCTAGGATTACATTCATTGTCTTGCTTAGCACTTGATGCAATCTTATGCTTGTTGTTTGATATCTTGAATCCATGTTTATTCATCGAGCAAACGTCTTCTTTTGTCTACTAAGCACATGACTCAAACAATGGATCCTTTGCTCATTACGTTTATACTTATGCAATCTCCATTTTCCCTTGATTAACAAACTTAAACAATTCTATGCTCGCTTCCTTATACATGCTTTTATCTCTTATTTCCTTGAGAAAAATATTCCATTTGCTATCGAGCAAAGGTTCTAAGTAAGGACTTCTTTGCTCGCTAAATTAGGACCTAGACAATTTTTGTAATGCCCCATATTATCTCTCTCTCTCTCTCTCTCTCTCTCTCTATATATATATATATATATATATATATAATAAAAATAATCTCATACTTGGTGATGAAATAAATAAATAAGAAAGATAATAATAATTATAATAGATAAATTAATTAAAGATAATAAGATAAGATAACATAATTCTATTAATGTCCAAGTGATGACCACAAAAGTAGGTCAATGGGATTTCCAAGTACAATGATGTCGATACAAAGCAGGAGCACCAAAATGTCTTCTATATAAGGGGTAAGATACATAAAGTAAACTAAAGCCCGAGATCTATGCTAAAGCGTGAAAAACCCTCGACTTCTAGTACGAGCAACCGCACCATGAGGAAGATGTATAGAAGGAAACGATTCAGGAACTAGAGAATATATAGGTATTACCATGGTCCACTAGATCTATCTCTCCTAACATCCGAGGTTGGATGAAGAAAACTTAGACTAGAATGATGTCCCGAGGAAGAGTTGGGGGAAGATCTGGACTGCCTACTATGCTGTTGTTTGGAAGAGGCAACCCGTCGCTAATGCCTGGGTAGTCTTGTTTACCTACTGGTAAGGGATATAGTCTGGAAATGCCATTGGGATCTTTGGGGAGGGGGATTGGTCCCTCGCGTCTGCATGGATTTGGTTCAGAGGCAATGTTGCCATCAATTTGTCTCTTGGTGCCCTTGGCTGATGGGAGCACTGTAATGAAGGATGTAATCCTTTGGATAGAATCTGGTATAGGAGGCTGGAGAATGTGGGCATGAAGCCTGAAGGATTTTCGCATGTATAAGGCAAGACACCTTTGCTCTGGGCACCTGAAGAAATTGGACAGGGTTCAGGTCCCCCTGAATAAACAATGGAACCATCCATGAATCTCATAGTAAATGGGGCAGTTCACATGAAGTGATCCTCTGTCTCGACCTCACAAATATGACATAGCTGGCGAATCCTCTTTGCCTGTACAATCTGGTGATTCGTCTTGACTTGAAGTCTATGCGAGCCGACCTGGAATTGGCCCAGGGGGATATGAAGAGAGTGCGCCCAATGAAGAGGTGTGTAAGGGGGTTGGATAATGAGTTTGTCCCTCGTGCTCAACATAGAAGGCCATCTTTGAACGGAACCTGCCCTGGGGGTTTGTCCAAGTGACCTACACAAGATGCCTGTAAATGTCGTCCCGGATGATCTTGTAAAGAGATTATTCCAAAATTAGATAAAAAGGTAAAGAGAGAGATAGCTAACTAAAGCTACATGAGAAAGCTACCTAAAGCTAAGTGAGAAAGTAAAGATAAGAAAGAGTTGCTTAATGACAAGTGGAGTCTTTTCATGGGAAATTTTGCATGGAGAGAATTGAAGAATATCTATTTATTTGATGATGAGGAGGTGGTTTGACATGTTTTGCTTGGAGCATCTTGACCCTTGGTGGTTTTCTTTGGAGCTTGGGCTTCAAAAGAAAGTGATAGGAATAGAATCTGGCATAGGTTATTGATTGAGGGTTCGGGGGCTCTGAGTTGTATAAATTGAGGAGTTGGTTGGGAGGAGAATTGTCCCCCACACTTGGTTTCCCAATTGGTTGCTGTTGGTGGGAGCGAGAGGCTGAATCTCATTGTTCCCTTCAGGTATGCCTAACTGTTATTGTTTCTATTCCTCAACTCCAACATTTCATGATTGATTAATGCAGTATATTTTATCTTGGATCTGATTGGTAGTTGTTAAATTAAATCATCTTTTTTTTATGCAGAAATGTACATTATTGTAACCATTAGATTTCTTTTTGAGCTTTACATAAATTGTCTTACTTTTTGAATTTCATTTGCAGTCCATTTAAGGCTGTCTTCTCTTGTTTTTTGTTAGTTTGTTAATCTGTTTTCGTTTTTGTGGGACCCACATGCTATAAAAGAAGGAAAAAAAGGCAATGAGCATTGCAGCCCATTTTGGGAACATGTTTCTGTTATGAAAAACAGTAACATAGATTTGAAGGAAGTGACCTGCCAACTAATGGAGAAACAAGAAGAAAATTCTGTCTCGAGTGACAAGAAGTTGGAACTCTGAAGCATATAAACTCAATAGTGAAGTTGAGTGTTAAATGAACACAAATATATCCATTTTAACAAGGCTATGTGTAAGTGACCCCTTGGGTAAACATTCTGGATGGTGAAGCCAGGTACGTATTGGATACATATTGTGTATGGCCTGTAAGTACCGAGTACATTGGGTATGCCAAAGTACCCAAAATTTGTGTCCCCTACGTTTACCATGTGTCCTTGATGCATGTGCAGAATTGCCTACCCATGGCACCCTTTTTTGAGGTTACTTTTGAAAAAAAGCCCTAAAACCTAAGTACTGGTTTCCTGCCCTTTTCTAGTTGGTCCCACCAACCCTCCTAGACTTGATAAACCCTAAACAAACACAAACGGAAACCATGATGATCATTTGCTAGTGCTGGGGTGTCATTTTGTTGCTGCTAGGCAGTGGTTTGGTGTTGGGCAGTGGTTTGGCAGCTGAAAACTCATAACAGCAATGGATTTGCAGCGTGTTTTCATTGGGTTTACAATTGAGCAGTGATTGGTATGTCCATTCATTTTTGTTTCCTAGGAAAACCTCACAGGAAATCCCAAGGGGTGCTTCCCCAAATTCGTGGATGGCATCACTAGTAAACTCGCTGGCATAGACTAATGCGCCTAACCCAAGGGGATTTGAACCGGGCACAACAGCAGTGGATTTGCAGCGTGTTTTCATTGGGTTTAATGTTGAGCACTGATTGGTATGCCCATTCATTTTTGTTTCCTAGGAAATCCTCACAAGAAATCCCTAGGAGTGCTTCCTCAAATTTGTGAATGCCATCACTAGTAAACTCGCTGGCATAGACTAGTGCGCCTAACCTTAGGGGGTTTGAACTGGGCACCTGCTGGCATGGAACTAGCCAAATGCCTAGAAAAATTAGCGACAACAGTTTGAGCTAACCCCTTAGTTTTTGTGTCATCATTCATGTACGTATCAAGCATGTCTTATTAATAATTATTTTAAAAAGTTAAATACTTTAAACATTACTATATATATATATATCCCCAAGGGTTAGCTTAAGTGGTTTGACTTGCCATTCTAAAGCGAAGGAGGTAATGAGGTCGAATCCACTTGGGCCTCCCCTTGGGGTTAAGCGTACATGCTGTTCGTTGGTGGCATTTATCTTGGGCGCCATTCATGAAATGTGAGGAAGTGCTTAGTGTTTGGAGGGTTTCACTGAGGAATTTTTTTATTATAAAATCTTCGGGGGTTTAGCTCAAGTGTGTTTGACTTGCCATGCTGAAGTCATATTGGCCAAAGAGGCAACGATGTCTAATCCACGTAGGTCCCTCGTGGTTAGGAATACATGTTGGCCATTGGCGGCATTTACCTAGGCTCCATTCATGGAATGCGAGGAAGCACCTGGAGGGTTTCCTTGAGGAAGTTTTCCATGGAGTACATATTCCAAGGAAAATCTCGCAGGAATACCCCGCTTCCTCAGAATATCTGGATGGAGGGTGGCTCAACTGCTAGCGACAATAGCAGCTGGTAATCTAGTCGAACCCCATTGGACTCTAACCTTAGCGGGACTTGAACCAGAGGCCTCACAGAGATCTCTGCCTTGAAATAGTTTGTTTAAACTGACAATGGGCTTTTTAATAGATATATTTGAGGCAGGGCCCCCTATGTCCTATCCTTGCCTGCCCCTGCTAAACCCCCTGGTGAGGCACACTAGTCTATGCTTGATGGGTTTACTAGGGATGCCATCCATGAATGTGGGGAAACATCCCTTGGGTATCCTCGTGAGGTTTTCCTTGGAAAGAAAATTAACATAAGCTACCTTGAAGTGATGGAACTTGAAAAAGTGGCCTTGAGTTTCAGGTTGATTAGAGAAATCAAGCATCAACATTTTGGCAATGGAATTAAAAGAGGGTATTACCCAGAATGCCAGGGATACTGCAAGGAACAACTCCCAAACCTTCGGGATCTTCATATCCCTGTGAACAGCCAAGACAAATTGTGGGAAAAGACTACTGCAATTTCAATCACTGAGTATGCTATGAATGAAATATCTGATGCTATAAAAGAGAACTCTATGACCATAAAGAACCTACAGTATGCAATTGAAGCTTTGGGAATGTCAACTGCCAACCTGAATGAGTTAAAGAAAGAACAGGAGAGGTTTTAGTTGAAAATGTTGAAGGTAGTTAAAAGTACTAATCTTGTGCTCCCTTTTATTATTTAGTTTCTCTTTAGTCTTTGCAAGAGTTATTCCCTGCAAATTTTGAATTTGCATATGCTTGAGCCGCTTAATAAAAGAAGCCTGGGTTGTAGAAAGAAATGCTTAGGAAATTGTGCTGGTCTACTAATCTTGTGCTCCCTTTTGTTATTTAGTTTGTCTCTTTAGTCTTTGCAGGAGTTATTCCCTGCAAATTTTGAATGTGCATATGTTTCAGCTGCTTAATAAAAGAAGCCTGGGTTGTAGAAAGAAATGCTTAGGAAATTGTGATGGTTTGCCATTGCAGTAGAGGTTTTTGTAACTATCTATGTTTTCTGTACTTTTAAATTTAATATAATCATTTGGTTTCCTTTATAAAGAAAAAGGTGTTTCCAGGTAATTCTCACACTTCCAGCACCAGACGCAGGAGAGAGTGGGACATTTCTTGAGTCTCTTCCTCTTCTGAAATTTCATTTTATATCTATGTAATGCATCCACTCTACTTGCTTCTGCTGCCAGCTACTTTTCAAGTAGAGCCTGAAAACTGTCAATTTTCACATGCAGCTCTGTGACTAATTTCAGATCTGAAAATTGCTTCCTAGTGATTCAATAGCAAACCCTAGCTGATATCAGTGAACAACTTTACACTGAAATTATGACAGAAAATTTATAACAGCGGAAACATCAAGATTAGAGATAAATCATTTACACATTTGAGACACAATTTTCTGCACAGTAAATGTTAATTTCTGAAGGCAAAACCAACCTTTCTTTCAACCAGAAAATAACCAAAACAGAGGACCAAACCTGTCACAATTTCAAAATTTCAGCAACCAACTCAACAAAATTTCCAAAAAATTTATCCAATCAGCAAACCTTGCTGTACGGCCTGCTGACAAATCTGTCCCTTCACACGTGTGGCCAAATCTGCCCAGAAAAACGCCACATGTGTGGCCAGCCTGCTGTACGGACCTGTATGGTTCGCACATGTGGTCCGTACCACACATGCGGCCTGTCCTCTTGGCTTCTTCTCTTCTCCACACGTGTGACTTCTCTCCTCTTGAGCTGCAACCTTGCTGCCACACGTGTAGCCTCTTCTCCCTGCCAAGAACAAGATAAATAAGACCAGAAAACCCTAGGCCAGATTGCCTAGGTGCAGAAATTCCCTTGCTGAAATCTCCATCCTCCTAGCACAAGTGCTCTCTCACTTATGTTAACTCCATAATGTCACAATGAGATGTCACGATGATCTCTCTCCTTTATATACAAGTTCAATGCGTGAGTCTAGGAGCCCTTCTTAAACTCAACAATTAATTAGAATATTTTAATCCTCTTTGTGGGTGTGGCACCTCCACACAAGCCCACAAAGCCCATCAACTTGCCCATGAGGTCCTAGCCTCATTCCGGGGCCGATTTCACTGAAACAAAGGGCTAAACTGGTGCCAATGAATATTCCCACATGCTTGACACCTTGGCCTCCTGTAGGAATACCTCCCGAAGCTACAAAAAAAATCAACAAAAACTGCCAGATGCATGTAATAAACAAAAGATGTTCCAATAAATTCAGATTAAACATTAGGGCTTCTTTTAACCCCTGCAACATAAGCATTAATGAGGTATAGCCACAAGTATCATTTTTTAAGCAGTTCCTTTGTTTATGCTTCAGTTGGCACTTAATGCATGGCTTTTTCCTTCCCCTTCATTTCCCAGGCAATGAGGTGGTTGTACTGATATTGCTGATGTTGGATATGCAGGACAAGGGATATCTTTCATGACCTAAAGACACTCTTTGGTTCTGTTGCCCTCATACCATTTTCTGTTCTTTTCACTGGGTAAATTTTGTTCTTGTATATTCAATACCTCCATGTGCTACTTCTTATCTATTGATATGGGAATCTGTAGAAATCCATCCCATCTGTAATCACTGCATATATGGAGTTCCATGCATGTTGTGATAAGTAGTTTAATACCTGTGTGTGCTTACACACACAAGTCAGGGGGAGAGAGAGTATATGTTTTATATCAATTTCATCAGCATATTGGTTTGCAACAGGGTATGTATGCAGCTATACGAAGGAGAGTATCAAATAGCTCGAAAAGCCCTTGACGAGTTCTTTGAAGGATGGGTTTTGGTTCAAGATGTGTCCTGGTACATTCCTTCAGAGGCAGAAAGACAAAAGGCCCCTTGGTGCATAGCTCAGAATTCTCATTTATCTATGAAAAATTATCTGCAGATTGTGGAACTCTATGCTGTTAATGTGCTTGTGAAGGGTTTGAAAAATGAAGATCTTGCTCTGAAGTGGTTGGAGAAATTAAACATATTGGAGGAAGCCAGGCAGGTATATTGCTTAGATTCAGTTGAAGTATTTTGTTCCGATATCTTGGAACTTGAGTTTCATCAGTTTTTTTCTCTTGGGAAAGGAGGGCATTTATGGGGTTGCATTTGTTAGATTAAGGAGGTCATGATTTATAATTAAATGAAGTAATTTCATATGTACACTCAACATAGGTTCTAATGCCAAACTGTGATGTCGTACATGGGTGTGGAAGCTGTGCCTTGGTCATGTAAATGAAGTTGAGTTTAATGAGGTTCTTGTTTTCAACTTTGTTCATGTTTTATACACGTTCTTTTAGTTCTGAATGTAACAGAATAAATGGATCAACATGGATTTCTTGACCAACATGTACTGTCTTGTGGTGCAACAGTCCATGAGTAGAAGATTCATAAATTGGAAAATTAATTTTACCTCAGAAATGGACATGTTGCCACAGTGAAGAGTTTCAGTCCTTTCCTTGCAATAGTGACATCATAGATTTGCTGTGAAAGTAGATTCCAAAAAAATAATGTTTTTTTTTGTCTGTTTTGTATCCCTTCTTCAGAGCCATTTAGTTTTTTTGTATGTTCAATGTCTGAGCTTATATAATAAAGCTTCATGTGAATCAATTGGTGCTTTCTTTCAAATCTTGCAGGAAATTGCACTGAAGATAAAATCAGTTTCAAGGCTTCAAGAATCAAAATCTATTAAATGTTTTTCCCATCCTTCGTCCAGCCATGAACAGGAATTATCTCAAGCAAAAGATCGTTCCCTAAAAAAGGGAGAAACTGAATTCTCTCAGATGAGCAAAGCTTTGTCTGGAAGCAAAGAACATTTAGAAACCGTTGACATTTGTACAGGTTCCATGGACAATTCAGTTGTTTCAAGGTACTCAAAGTTGGTCGAATCATTGTACTTGTGGTTTCCTGCACTTCCTTCAAGGCTGGGAAATCTTGGCATAGCAATACCTCAGGGCAAAACCATTCTTATTTTGGCCTCTACTCTATTTATCTTTTATCTTTTGAAAAGCAAGTGGAAGTATGCGATCAGGTAAAGATTTCCCTGTCCATTTTATAAGTTTGTATAATTTGAACTTATTTAGCTATATCTGAAAATGGGATGTGGTTTTCTCCTATGTTCTGTAACAGGTTATATCTGTTTATTTTATGCATATTGGCTGTAATATATCTTTACATATGAGATATGAGTTATTACTTACATAAGATATAGCTTATAGATACCATAATTGTATGAATCTAAAGGCATGTCAGGTTAATTTCCTAATGTACCTTTTCCCTCCACCTGTAATGAAACCCTTTTGGATTCAGCATACAACAAAATGTCAAAATTAATGTTATAGGTAAAGAAATGAATGGTAAGTTTTCAAGGGATGGTGACAGTGCCTGATACAGAATACAGGATGGTTCAGATATTGACTAGTTGAGTAGAGAATACAAGCAATACCGACTAATTAATGCAGAATGTAAACATTGACTTTGTACCTTTCTTTTGTTTATCCAGGAATTTAAAGGAACAAGTGGGAGCAGTTAAAAGGGTTCTGATTGACTTTTGGCAACTTGCATTCAATGTACAATTGAATCCACTAGCAGCTGTACAGCCTCTTCCCTCAGCACCTCATGTGGGCAGGTAGAAGTTGTCTGTTGTGCCCTAGTTGTTTACCATAATGTAATGTAAGAAGTTAACATCTGGAGTTATCTTTGCATTCGGAATCCAGAGTGTTGGAATCAGTGAAGCTGGTCCAATAGCTAATTGAAGAAAAGGTAAAAGTTTGTCCACCATTTGTATCTTGAAATTGGTCTTGGACTATTTCCAAATTTATTCGTTCTGTCAAGAGCACCATCAAGTTGAATTTTGTTTGTATAGTGTTGTATAACTAGCTTTTATTATTATAATTCATGTAATTTAAAGAAACAATTTTCTATCACCCAGAACAAGAAAAAGTTCAGCTTTTTGGAAATGTACACTTTCAATTTTTCAGGTAATCTGGTAATGTCCTACTATACATAGAAGAGCAGGAAGGACTCTCTATATATGTGTTGCACACATAGATGTATGGGTGGGAACTCTTAAAACTTCAGTTTTGATTTTTGTTAAATAAAAGTTTCGTAGTAGTGGGTCTATCAATGCCTAAAAATAAATAGTTTTGCATTATAGAAATGGCATATTTCTTTTGGTATTTGGCAAGAAATGTCTGGGAAATGTTCCCAAGACCTTTCAGCACAAGAAACCTTCGGGAAATGTTTCTCAGATCTGTGTTTCTTGCCATATATGCAAAGTCCTGAAGTTGGCTTTTTGGTTAGATATATATTATTGTTTATTTTAGATGATGCTTTGGGATCTTGGAGCTATAAATCAAAATTTAGAATTGATTTTAACTCCGGTGAACTCTCGAGAGTGAGACCACAAGTAAAATGTTGTAGGGCTAAAACTCATAATGTTTGTGGTCGTTTTTGGCCTAGTTTGTGTCGAAACATTTGACTTTTCAACTGGAACAAGTTAAACATTCTATTGTTTAACATACAACCAACATTTATTGCTTCAGCCTTGAAGTCAGTTTTTAGACATCCCAACATACATATGGGATTTTGTGTCTCCTTTGGTTTTTAATCATATATATAGTAGTGTTTTATGATGAAATCTCACAAAGGTTACAGATGTGAGACAGTCTTTAATGCCCATTTTAGTAGATGTAGGCAATGTTTTAAATAGAATATGTGCTTTGAAAACAAGCACGTGCACTGCGTTTTGTAAAACGACTGACATGAAAGAAAAAATAAAAAGTTGTATAGGTTATTTTAAGATAGGACAATTTAGGTTAGGATAAATCCGTGAAAATTTAAAGACTTATGTTTATCTTGAGTGACTAATTTTAGCATCATAAATATATGTTATTTTTCAATACAAAGACACAAAAGTGAGTGAGATTCCTCTTTCAATTGTGTTCTTGTTCTTGTGCATGTGTGCTTTGTTAAATCTAATATGGTATTAAATTCATCATTGAACTTGATTTTGTGATACATATGGATAGCGAATCCAGCCAAAGTTATGAGTTTGAATGATAGCGAGTCTGTGCTAATCAGGAAATCATATGCATGCATGACTTAAATAACTAAGAGAAAGGAAAGACAATATTGGAATGATAATACATCAATGCCAATCAAGAAATCATGTGCATGCATGACTATTTAACTAAGAGAAAACCATAGTTAGTAAACCCTATCTTGACATATTTTATGTGAGGACATCTATGTAAACCCTATCTTGATATAATATAGATTTGTAGTTTTTCCTGACATAATATAGATTTTTAGTTGCACTCCACCTTCCATTTATGCATTTGTGCATATGGTGAATGCATCCTATCTTCATTTTAGTGGTATTTTCTTACCATTTTAGTCGGTACTTGTATCTATTGTAATAGTGTGTTTTTTTGCATCAAGGATGTTACATGCATTATCAAAGCAAGAATCATGTGCGTAGTAGGTAGAAAAGCATTTGTATATTGCAAATGCCACGTCTTTGACAAAAAGCTCAAATTGAAGCCAAGCCAATGTGATTAGAAAGATAATTTTTTTGCTTCAAGCTTGTATATGATATGATCTGCTTTTGAGCAATATACGGAAAGTTGGCATGATCATATAAAAGTATAAGTAGATCCTACCAACTTTCTATATGTTGCTCAAAAGTAGATCATATCATATACAAGCTTGCAGAATTTTTTTTTCTCTTTCTAATGGCATTGGCTTTGCTTCAATTTGAGGTTTTTGTCAAAAGATATGGCATTTGCAATGCACAAATGATTTTCTACCTACTACGCACATGATTGTTGCTTTGACAACGCATATATATATATATTTTAGACTCCATGTTGTGGTACATTGGTGATTACAGGGGACTTTGGTCCACCTGTTCAAGGTTGAGGAGTCAATGATTTAACTGCGGGCCTCGGCTAGGGACACTTCCAATTACGATTAGCCTAACTAGACCATGTTTCCTTGGGGTTGGCACACCCAAAATTTTCTTGTTATTTGGGTCTAACCCGAGTGGTTGAGAGGAAAGTTGTTATCCTCCCCACTCGAGTTCAAATCCCACTTTGTGACATGTTTGCTCTTTGTAAACCAATTGTTGATTGGGGCTCTTCATGAGATAATTATTGATTGGGGCTAGCAAGGCACTACCAATCACATCCTTGCTTGAGGGATGGAGGGCGAGAGCTTGGCAACATGGAATATATATATCACATCCTTGCTTGAGGGATGGAGGGTGAGAGCTTGGCAACATGGAATATATATCAATGTTGTAAATATTACCGTATATCGGATTTATCACCGAGATAAATTGCACGCCAATATATCGGATTGAATTTATCGCGAGAAATCCGATATATTAAATGTGTCGGGACACATTCAATATATTGCAATATATTAGGAAAATACGCGAGTTAAAGGAATATGTCGGCTTGCTGCTTTAATTCACAGAAAAGTGCGTCGGATTTGGGTTTTAGGGCCACAAGTGGGGTCTTTTCTTTTTATTGTTTGGTTGCAAGAGCGTGAGAGAGGTGTGCGAGAACATTATGCATCTGTCCCAAAAGGAGAAAGCCAAGGATCTTATTGCCATTAGCGAAGAGATCATGGAGTGGGCATTCAAACCATCAAGATTTTCCGATATGTATAAAACGTTTTTCTTTCGTTTGTTTTTTATTCTAGACTTAGGCCAGGGTTTGCAATGTGCCTCAATGTTCATACAGGTTAGGTACCCAACGCCTTAATGACTTGTTATATGTATACTACAATCTAAGGCTGTGGGTGAAGCAACTTGACAAAGAACCTGACATAGAGGCCATTTCATTGGATGACATTGACACCACTAATTAGTGGAGGGTGGAGATGGAGGAGGCACCTGAGTGGTTGGAGGAGGAGGAGCATGCAGATGATTTGGGGGAGGAGGCGATAACGAAGGAGGAGGGGGAGGAGGAGGAGGATGTTCCACTTCCAATGGATACAGAAATTGAGGAGGAGATTGATCTTCCAGTGCAGCCAATGTCGCCACCAACTCCACGGAGAGTCAGACTTGTAGTTGGACTTGGGTCTATTGGAACCTCGTCCCCATCACCTTCCACCTCAGCTGGACCATCTAGAACAGTTGGAGCTTCCACTCCAAGCTCATCTTGAGTACCTCCATGACCACCTATTGCTTCCAGAGGAAGAGTGGTGTCCTTTACCTGTAAAAGGGTTAGAGGGAATCGACGATGATTTGGATTCCTATGATCTATCATTTTCATTTTATTATGTAGTATGTACTATTTAGTGTAATATTCCCAAGTGGATTTACTGAGACTTTTGTGGGTTATTGTTTTCTTATTGTGATATTTTATCAAACAGTTTGTTGTTTTAGCATTCTAGGTTGCGCTGGGGTTGCTTTGTAGAGTTTTAAAGCAAGTAAATGATGTAAATATAGCAAACAATAGATACACAACGGGATACAATAGAAATGACACAAGAAATAGCCACAAATTCCTCAGATCTGTATTTTATTTAAATATATAGTTGACCTCAGTATAAGAGATGGACATATCTGAACCAAGATGGAAGAATAATGTGTGGCTGATAATAGCTCCAAGATACAATGACAATAGAGGGAGATAAGCTCTCCAAAATTCCCAATAGCTGAATGTAAGATTTGGAAGATCAATTTATTTCCCTTCTCTTCTTCAATTGGCTGTTCTGGATGAGTTGTGCCCCTCTCTGGCTGGAACTCCCCTAAGAATTTCGTCCCTGCTAGATCTGGCCTCCAAACCCTTGAAATATGCTGCAAATTTGTAGATCTGAAGATGGTAGACTAATAAGAAGAGATTCCCTGGCTGTCGCTACAGAGCTGATCCTCCAAAGCTCTATACCTCCAAGAACAAGTGCGCCCTCCTTTAGAAATTCGCCCACCTTGAGGAATAAATAAATATGCAGAGATAATCCCTCAATAATTGATGAGAAAAGGCACTCTAGTGATGGCAAACACCCTTGTAACAAGATATACTCTAGATCCCCAACCTCCTATCCAAATCAAATTCTTATTCCTTTAGCAGTGCGCCCCAATCCTACAGAAAAACCCCATCTCTGCACCCTTGCTTCCACAAACCACTACTGAACTTTTCTGTATTGAATAGAATGGTGAGGGTGGAATCTTTTGTTGAGATTTGGGTACCTTGGAAAGTGGTCCCCATGTGCTTATGAGTCTCTAAGCACAAAGGGGGAAGACTATTACCCTTGTACTTTACTTTATGATTCTA